>CAOLHI010001821.1:0-478415 GCA_948474755.1 Ctenosaura bakeri | reverse complement strand
TCCCATGGAACTGGCTAGCCATAACAACAAGTTTGTAACAGTTTGCGTTCTCACACACACACACACAAGAGCTGTGAGAAATTTGTGGAGCAAGGAGTCCATTATGCATCCACATAATGCAACAGAATGAAACTATTATTTCCCTCGATCTAGATACTGTACTCCTATTGATGCAGTCTAGAATCATATTGGCTTTTTTGCTGCCACATCACATTGTTGACTCATGTTCAGTTTGTGGTGTAGTAAGACCTCTAGATCCCTTTCACATGTGCTGTGGTCAAGCCAGATGTCACTCATCCTATATCTCTGCATTTCATTTTTTTTTCTGCCTAAGTGTAATACCTTATATTTCTTCCTGTTGAAATTCATTTTGATAGTTTCAGCCCAGCTCTGTAGTCTATTGAGGTCATGTTGAATTCTGACCAAGTCCTCTGGGATATTAACTACCCATCCTAATTTGATATCACCTGAAAATTTGATAAGCATGATCTCTGTTTCATCATACAAGTCATTTATAAAGATGTTGAATCACACAATGTGCCTAGGACAGAACCCTGTGACACCCCAATAGTAACTTATCTCCAGGATGAGGAAAAGCCATTAGTGAGTACCCTTTGGGCTTGTTTGGTCAATCAGTTACACAATCCACCTAACAGGAGCATTGTCAAGCCCACATTTTACTAGCTTGTTTGCAGGAATATCATGGGGGACCTTGCCAAAGGCCTTACAGAAATCAAGAATGTTACATTCACAGCATTCTTTTCATCCATTAAGCTTGTAACTCTATTTAAAAAGAGAAATAAAATTAGTTTGGCTTCACTTTGTATTTTGAGAAACCCATGTTGACTTTTAGTAATCATGGCATTCCTTTCTAAATGCTTATAGACTGTCTGTTTAATGATCTGCTCTAGAGTTTTTCCTGGTATTGATGTCAGGCTGACTGTGTGTAATTGTTTGGCTCCTCTTTTTCCCCTTTTTGAAATGAGGACTATGTTTGCTCTCCTCCATTCTGCTGAGACCTCTTCTGTTCTCCAAAAACTCTCGAATATTATTGTCAATGATTCTGAGATAACTTATACCAGTTTTTTTAATATCCTAGAATGCAGTTCATCTGCTCCTTGAGACTTGAATTCATTTAGAATAATGAGATATTCATGTACTATTTCTTTACCTATTCTGTGTTCCATTTTCCCCAGGTTGAGCATTGTTTTGCTTTTGGGAGAAGGCTGAGGCAAAGAAGGTGTTGAGTAATTTTGACTTTTCTCTGTCCTGTGTTAGTATTTTTCCATCTTCTCCACACAGTGGCACTACCTCTTTCTTTGTTTTTTCCTTTTGCTATGGACATAACCAAGACATCATCATCGTTGTTGTCGTCATCATTATCTGCTCCATTTTTATTGTTTTTAAATCTGAACTTGTTCTGTGCTTTAGCTTTTCTGATTTTTTTTGTGTATATGTGTTAGCTATTCATTTGAATTCCAATTTGGTGATTTCACCTTCTCTCAATTTCTTGTACACATCACTTTTAAATCTTAGCTCAGTTGAAAATTCTTTAGACATCCATCCTGGTTTCTTTCCATACATTCCATTTTTCCTCCTCATTGGAATTGTTTGAAATTGTGCTTTCCATATATCACTTTTAAGAAACTCCTATCCATCCCGAACTCTCCTGTTTTTTTAGAATTCCTAACCACAGGATCATGTTTGGTATTTCCCTAAGCTTACTGAAATCAGCATTGTTAAAGTCTAGAATACACATTTGGCTTCTCTTTCAGCAATATAACAAACTCCAGGAGATCATAGTCACTCCATCTAGGGATCTTGCCTCTTTCGCCCTATTATAACCAGGTCATCACTATTGGTTAGGATCAGATTTAAAATAGCTGATCCTCTTGTTGCTTCTTCCACCTTTTGAACAATGAAATTGCCTCCAAGGCAAGTGAGGAATTTGGATTTTATATTCCTGGCAGAGTGTGACTTCCAATAAATATCAGAATAGTTGAACTCCCCCATTACTGCTGCCTCCTTCCTCTCTGAATTTTTGCTCATCTGTTCCAGGAGGGCATCATCCAAGTCTTCTGTGGAATATTTGGTGGAATATATTCCTGTTTAATATTTTGTCATTAGAAATGTAACTTATGCAAACGGCCATGCATTGACTTTTATTTTGATCTTCTTTTGATCACAACATTTAGCCTGCGTTTCTGTTTAACTATTTGTGAAATAAGTGACTGAAGAAGAAAGAGAACAGTGTCATGATATTTCTTCCTTCCATTATCATGTTAGTTCATTCATATTGGGTGTCAATTCACATAACTTGTATATCCAGATTGTTTTCAAAACATTTGTGTGAATAGTCTGATTCATTTTCAGATCACAGATTTTCATAATGTTGGGACATAACAGAAATGTAACTAACTAACTATGGACAGTAAGCATGGAGTTGGTGATAACATGACAGAAAATAATCAGAATATCTAAGCCAGGTACATTACTTCTAATCATTGATTCAGCATAGTGGTGGATGGTCCATCACATAGTGACTGACCCACTAAATATACAATTGTTTTTAACAGTACCCACATGGAAAATATGACATGAAACCCAACAATACAGCTAGTTAAAAAAAGGAGCCTCAAAGATATCAAGGTGACTTCACTGTCTGAACAAGCTTGTTATCTGCTGCTCCAGAAACTAGAGCATAAATAAGTGGATTCATATTGGTGGGGGTGGGGGAAGAGATTTCACCTAAACATTATGAGAACCTTTACTGTGAGTGAAATGTACTAGTTCCAATGGTGGTGGACTCTCATCTTTAGATGTATTTAAACAGAGATTGGGTGGGCATTTTTTCAGGTGTGCTTTTACTGTGTATTCCTGAACAGGAGGAGGTTGGACTAGGTGGTCCTTGTGCTCGTGATGCTAACTGTTGTTACCCCCCCCCTTGAGGGGTATGCTATTGTTAATAAATTATGTATAATTTAGCATGTTTGGAGAAGCACTGACTATAAGCATGTAGCCGGGTCAGGAAGACCTCAGCATGGCCAGATCATAAGTTCAGAGTGGATTAGACAGGAAAGCCCAGTCCTGATGGGTTTGGGATGATCCTTTCAAAAGGCTATAAGGTTCAACCACTCCTGGAAACAGTGGAAGGTAAAACTGCTCAGGTGAAGCAGACAAGCACCCCTGCTGTGAGCATGTCCCACAGAGACCTTCCCTATTACCTCACCAAGACATTAAGAGATTGCCAGGACTCCCATCAATGTTTTGTTACCCAGAGTTAAGACAATCAGCCCATTTTGGACTCTTTTGTCAGCTTGTGGGAAAGCAATTACTGCTTTCTCTGCACACCCTTCTTTGGGGCAGGAAATAGTATATACAGACTCCAGCTCCAGCCCCTACAGTTTGTAGTGCATTGGGCATCACTCTTTACATGGTCCCCGAGATTCCCATTTCTCTGTAGTACTCTCAGACTCTTGTTTGAGCCACTCTGCTTCAATCTTCTGCTTAAGGAATGGTAAATTTCATCCTTTCTACCCAAAATCTCTCTATCCAAACTTTCTTGACTTTACCTTCAATAGCCTTGTATGGTTTGTGAGATTACTTGATTTCTTGAGTGTGTGTGTCTATTGATTTCCAATAAAACATCCTGCTTAACTCTTAACTGGAGTCCTCTCTGCAGTTAATACTGGTATACAGAGGTAGAAAGATCCTGCTGTTATCCTCTTTTTGCAGGCCTCCTTTGAGCTAATAATTCCCCAAATCCTAAGAAGATACTGGCACTGCAGGTTGACTTCAAGGTTTCCCATCTTTTAGATAACACTGTATCCTCATAGTTGTCATATCCAGTCTCAGTACTGAAATCTTATTTCTATAGAACCTCAGAACCTCCCCCCATTTTATAGGTTTGGGACCTTTCCTGGGCTGTTTTAGTCCCAGGTGAGGACTATTTCCAAGCAAAAAAGTTACACTGAAGGCTCAGAGAGGATCAAAAATATGAGAGGGAGAGGGAATGTTAGAGGAATTTTTTTTGCACATTAAGGTTAAAAAGTTTGAGTGGGGGGGAGTTCAGCAGTGTCTGGCCTTCCAAGGTCTCTTGTGAGGGCTAATGTGCCATCCAATCTCCTAAGAGTTATCCACTCATGGTCTACATCAGAGCTTTCAATGCATTTCATGTTGGTGACACACTCTTTAGACATGCATCATTTTGCAACACAGTAATTCTAACCCCATATAAGAGATCCAGGCACATACATAAATTGTAATAACAAAATATATGGGGACAAAACATATCTCATGAAAACCTTTCATTTATATTTTTAAAGTTAAATGATTTATTTATAACATACTTTTCCAAGGCTCGAGTGAGGGGCTTGTTCTCGGTCCAAGGAGGTGACACACCTACACCCGTCAGATGACACACTAACGTGTCACAAAACACCATTTGGAAATCCCAGGTCTACATAATACAACTTAGATCCAGGCAAACATAAGCAATGTTTCTATTCTGAGGTTCAGCTTAATATGTTTCCAAATATATTCTACAGTATGCTTACATAGTACCACAGCTTATTCAGAGCCACCACTGATACTTATTATTTCTTGATTTTGACAAGTAGAATTAGCCATTTCCAGAAGGTTCAACTATGTTTAGAAGGCTATACAGGGTTATGATTTGGTACGGCTAGGGCATAAAGCTGTGATTTGAGAATACACTCTTTACTTCACATAATATTTAATTAAGATCTACATAATATGTAACAATATTTTTTTTAAATTTTTATTAAAAATAAATTTTATTAAACATACAATTTGTCCAAAACACAATCAACAACATATACATAAAAATACAAAATCAAATACATACACATATGCATCTATCACACTTCTATGTATCCTATCTACAACCATATCTACCTTACCTACATCACCATACACAACACAATAATATGTAACAATATGATGCACAAGAAAAGCATGTGTTTTATTGTTAGGAACATAAAGAATGTTTACAAAAAAAAAATCTGTCTCCACACCTAGAGATATTCCATCAAACAGCAACAGCAACATTCTGTCAACTGCTGGGAGAAAAAATTCTCTCCGCATAGAAGCATTTCGTGTGTGTGCACGTGTGTGTGTGTGTGTGCATGTGTACCTTCATATTACAACATTTTATGCATAAAACATTGTATTTTGCACAAAATATTTTTGGACAAAAAAGAAAGGCAGCAAAAGTCCCCAAAATGTGAGAAATCATTGAAAAATTTGAAATGTTTTATTCACATGTATAAAAAGAAATAACAAGATGTAAGTCTGTAATAGCATTTTGGGAAGTAAGTTACAAGTGAGACAATCTTGCCTACCAAAAAGTATTTTGCTGTGCTTTGTTTCATTTTAAAGAAGTCTTTTGGCTTTCCACGCTGCAGCAAAGGCTTTCTTTCCTGAAATGCTTGATGCTTTCTTCTGGAAACACATTAGACAAATGTGCTATCTCTTTAATTGTGCTAATTACAAAATGCTCTCTTAATTTGGCTAAAAAGATCCAGTTAAGGATCTCTGTACATTCATAGATAGATGTTGTATACCCAATTGAAAGATTAATGTCTGTCTTACTTGAAACTAATTTCTTGTTTGAGCATAATGAAGTGACTCGAAGCTCCTTTGGCTCCTTTAGGCCACTTGTCACAAAACATTTAAAGTAGAACATCCCCTTAAGTATAATAGGTTCACTTTACAGTCTTTATTACTTAAACACAATTTTAAACAGTGGGATCAATGCATCCAAATGTAAGCACTGTTCAGTTTCAGTTTAGAGAGAAGAAACCTTAGACCTTATCCAAAAGTGTCCAACTTTTCTATGTTCTTAAAATGATATGAATGCAATACTCCAGCTGAGGCAGCAAGAACATTGTCCATCACCAGCCCTCTCATGGAATAGCTGTTATGACATCTTCAACTGACAAATCCTTCATCACTAGGAAGTCTGAATTCACACACAAACTTTGTGCAACTTAATCCTCAATAAAAGGCCAGTTAGCTTAATTCTAAGGCCCTTTCTGCACCTTACCATTTTCCGTCACCATCCTGTTGCAATCTCAGCAGCGTTGCTGCTGGAATGGGAGTGCAACCCGAACATTCCTCTCTGCACCTAGCCAGCTGCCTGTAGAAGGCTAGTGTGAGGTATACTTGCCTTCCTTTGACAGTGCAGGTGGCCTCTTCCTGTGCTGCACTGGGGAAGGAAACATGTAGATTGCACTTCTGCCATTTCCTCATTGCTGCTGGTGATGGGACTGTTGTGTGATTGGGGCCATTACTGGATTTTTTCCGGTAATGGAATATCCCATGATTGTGATGGGCAGGGACATGTTGGCCGTGGGACTGTGACGATGTGTGAAAGCATAACTCGCAGACTGGCAGCAATGCATCCCCACTGCGAGACAGGGATGCCTTGTGGAAATGACTAAAGAGATGCAGCAGCTCAACAAGTAAAAAAGTTATTGGCCAAATTTAAGTGAGATATATCCATCAAATAAGTAGTGATCCAAAGAGCCAAACTACAAATTAAGTAAATCAAAACATGTTACCGAATAGATGGGGGACTATCAAGATGACTCTATGTCTGACTTGATTGGCCTGATTTATTCAAGGGAGAAAAAAGCAGTAGATATTGTTTACTCACATGCGTAGTTCTGTGTAATTTTCAAAACCGCAGCAGATTTTCTGCAGATATACATATTTCTATACATCCTCCCCTTAACTAAAGCATTTTTATGGATATTACCAATAATCGTATTTTGCATGTACATTTTTCAGAAAGATGCATTTTCTCATCTGATTTCTTTTTTGTGGGGTGATGGCTCTGAACTGTACAGATTTCTAAGTGTAAATGGTGTCCAGGTCTGCATATCTTTCCGGGAGGAGTGAACTGGGTAAATTTACATTAAAATCCAATCCAAATAATGTCTCACTCAATCCTAATCAGTATAAATTACCAGGAGAGCTAATCCCTCTACAGTCCATTGTTTTCCTTAAATTTTCTTCCCACCCTTCAACCCAGCTTTGATACTAGAAGTGAACTAAGTTGAAAGAAAAGTTGCATGGAGTGGTGGACAACTAAGATGTACAAATAGGGAAAAGGCCCATAATCTTTGTTCTTATTCTGATGTTAACTTTTACTTTGTCACCCCTATTTTATATAGAGGTGAGGCAGAACATGAACAAGCCAGTTTGACTGCCATTTAAACAAGGGAAGCAATTCTTCACTATTTTTCCTGCCCTCAAAAGAACTAATGAGTAATTCTAGCAACTCTCTTCTCATTGTAAGAAAGTTTTTGAAGTCTGTGCTGGTTTAGAAGACTATTCACAATTTGGTCATTATTTGTATGTGGTGCCAAATTTCTTTGTAGAAAATGCTGTTTCTGTGCAGCACCACCAGAATTTTTTTGCAGAATAATTTTCCACCAGCATTTTCTGCACAATAAACATCATTTTCCATGAATAAAATGATAGTTTAAAACAGAGAAATTATCTTCTCTGTTTAAAATGCTATTTCATACACAAAAAGCACTTTTTTCTACAGAAAACAACAGTGTACGAATTTTGCACATAATAAAACCCAAACTGTAAAGATGGTCATTTGTTCAAGATTCTGTCCATTGAGTTTTTTAAAATGTACAAGAAACCTGTTTTTCACCCATTTTTTAAATATTTTTGAATATTCTTTCCATACTGAATTTAAATTCTAAAGGATTATTTAAAATCCTTTGATATTACTACTACTACTAATAATAATAATAATGATCAACAATAAATACAAACAAGAGAGTAACAAAGTTGATTCAGAAGAATGTTACATTATTATTGTCAGGATGAACAAATATTTGCTAATATTTTTGGTGTACTTTTGAAGCTAGTGTGCCATGTTCTTTGCTTTTGAAACCATTTCTTCTTTAAAAAAAACCAAAAACAAACCTATCTTATGGGGAAAACATTTGTCAGTCAATCTAATTGAAATGTCATGCTGACCTTTTATTTGAAACAGTTTTGTTTCCTGCCTTTATTTGGAAATTATTTTGCCTTTGATTCAAATTATAACTTTAAAGTGATCAGGGTATAGAAACCCTGGATGCTAATTAACTTTAAATGCAACATATCTTTTACAGAAGTAATTCAACTGAGTCTGCCAGAAGAACAGAAAATAAGCATCACTACAGCAACAGTAGGACAAAGTGCAGTACTAAGTTGTGCCATTCAGGGAACCTTGAGACCTCCCATCATCTGGAAGCGGAACAATGTCGCTCTGAACAGCTTAGATTTAGAAGACATCAATGTGAGTGGCAAAAGACTCTACTGCTGCTTTATAGAACCATTGTATAATCATTGTTATCCAAACAAGAGCAATGCTATTTGTCAAGCTGACAACTGCTCCTCACTGTTCCTCTTCTGATGTAGACCTGAACCTTTCATTTTGGTCCAGAGGTCATGCTCCAAATGCGTTTCAGACTAAATGCATATGATTCAACTGTTTTATATAGACAGAGAGGGAGAGAAAGAGAGAGAGAGTTAGTTAGTTAGTTAATTAGTTGTTATGTGTTTCAATTCCACTTTGATTTATAATGACCATATGATAAGGTTTTCTTTGCTAGATTTATTCAGATCAGGTTTGCCATTGCCTTCCTCTTAAGCAATGTGCATGATGGCTTTAAGTGGATTTCCATTATTACTGTCTTAAAATTCTACTCCAACACTTAGACCACTATGCCACATTTGTATGCACTGTGTATATATCCATTGGGTATATTGGGGGTGTTGTATTGCTTACATAAACAAATGGAAGCAAGGGATGAATGAATGAAGTGAAGAAACAAAGAAGTGCACATTGCACCATCATGTTGCAACCTGCATAGCTGGAGAACTGACCTGGATGTATTTGGTCAATAACACCATTACTTTGGCTTTGCACGGATTTCTGTTTTTTGGGTGAAAAACCTTTCTTATCAATTGAAGAACCATGCCTCAATTTCACCTGGATGTGGTTCCGGAATGTTGATTTTGACAAAGTGAAGGGCTCATCACCAGTGCCCTTTTTGCACCTTACCTTTTCCTGGTGCTGGGCTGCTCAGCTCACACATGAAGGCTTGGGAGGAACGCTCCCACGTCCCTCCTGCTTCAGCTCCGCAGCTCCTTCCTCATCCTCATCCATTCGCAGTGCAGCCTGCGAGGTCCCAGGCTGCACTGAGGAAAGGACGCGTGACTGGCCCAGCTCCCAAGGCTCCGCACAGCAGGTAAGTGCACGCAGGGCCACGGAACGATGCGCGACTGCACAGCATTTTCGGCTTTAAGCCGAAAATGAAAAAATGCATGCGCAATCCACATTAGGCTCTTGAGCGTCGCGTAAATGTGAGTGCATCGTGTGGACTGCTCCTCACATTTACATGACGCTCAAGGGCACCTTTCGCTTCAGAAATTCTGTGCGAAAAGGGCCCAAGTTATAAAGCTGAAACAATTTAAGTAATTGCAAGTTTTGACAGCACGTTAAAGCACTGATTGTTTCTTGTGACGGTAGTAAGTGTTGACTCTTCTATCCAACTATTGGGAGGGTGTGCCAGGTTGCCTTACCTTCTTCTTTCACCCCCATTGGCCCAATCCACATCCCAAATTGAGTTGTTGTTGTTGTTGTTGTTAACTGCCATCAAATTGACTTTGACTTACGGCAACCCTATAAATGAGACACATCCAAGTCACCCTATCATGAACAACCCTGCTCTCATCTTGAAGATACAGGGCTGTGGCTTCCTTGGCTGAATGTTTGCTGACCCACAATGGGAATAAAGAGACCAGACATAAGAGCTTGCTCCTCAAGTGGCCCTGCAATGGAGGGCAATGGAAGGCAGACCCAGAGAATCCCTCCCCCAAGTCCCATTACAGATACCACCAGTAGCTTGAAGTGGTACCAGCCAGCAGCACCAAATACCATAAGCTGGGAAGTCAGCAACAGCAGATACCAAAGTAAAGTGAGCAGTGCAAGCAGGGAGGCCAGCAGTAGCAGATACTGCAAGCAGCATGAGGTAGCACCAGCCAGCAGCACCAGGTACTAAGCAGAGTGAGCAGTACTGGGAGCCAGAGTATAACTGAAACTGCATAAAATGAACTCTTTACATGTGGGCCTACTGTATGCCCCCACTAGAGAGGTAAACACTATCAGCTCTGTAAAACTCTGGCCTCTGAAATACTATTGGGGGATGTGGTAGAAAGTGACCAAATCTCTTCATCAATGCAATTTTAACTCCCTGTTATAACTCACCCTTGGTAGTCAGGAGACTCAAACACAAGAGTCAAAGTGCTTGGAATGTTAGGAATTTACAACTCCTGATATTACTGGTCTATCTGAATTGGAAGAAGTATGGGTTGAGGCAGAGCAATGCCCTACTTCCTAGCAGGAGGCTAGAGATGCAGTGCAGTTGTCTGCTGAGTGAAGGAGAGATAAAGAGAGATTATGTCAGTCCCAGAGGCTCTCAAGTAGGAGACGCTGACTAATTAAGCACCTGGTGCGTTGAAAAACTGCCTACAAATATCCCAGCAGTTCACTGAGAGCTTTGCTATTTACAACTATCTATCTTAGTGATTGGTATTACTATTTGGCATCCCTGCACCTTGGACTGGCTACTATTTACTACTCTGTTTTGCTCCTTGTTGGCTTTATCTATTTGGACTACCTACAAGCCGTGTGACTTCTAGACTGGCTGACAGCCACCCTCTTACTTCACACTTCGTCCTGCTAGATAGCCTGTAGCTGACCTGGACTGGCTTAGCTAATGGGCAGCCCTTGCATTCCAGCCACCTGCTTCCTGGGACACTGGCTCACTGGATCCTAGGACACTTCCCTATTGAGCCATCTGTGGACCCTATCCAAACATCACCCAGCCAAACCTAGTAGGGAAGAATGGCTGACCACAACAAATACCCCTTAGGCCATTGGGCTTGAGTAAGTTCAAGGTCGTGGACTGCTTGAATAATTAATATGGTTCCCTCTGACAAAACAAGGTCATTACTCCCAAGGTGAATGACCACAATGCTCAGTGGACTCCCCATATGCTTCTCAAACAACAAAAGAAGCAAACTGTGCTAGCAATTGTTAGCAAAGGCCATTATTACTGCAAGGGAAAAATTCACCTACTTTCCATCTCCACTTGTGTATCTGGTCTCCCAGGTTTGCAGGCATCCTGGTCTCCAACAGACTGTTTGGTTGGTGGATTTGAAAGATTTGGTTTGCCTATTTTGGTGCAAGGATAGAGATTTGCAAATCTCAAATCCTTGCTGAGGACTTGAGGATTCAAGGATTCAATTGGCCCATCCCTAGTTTCAATACAGCCTCTCCTGGGATTTGGTTTATTTGGTTGAGTGGGATGGGACTTAGTCTTTTATCTTAGTCTGCATTCAAGTTTTTCTATCACCATAACTTTCTTCATATGGTTTCCACATATACCATATACATCAAGTTAGATTTTACTTAGGGAAACCCTATAAATAAAACACCCCCTGGGGATCCAGGTGATAAAAACCTTGATCAGTTCTTGCAAGTGGAGGACCATGATTTTCTATATTGACTCCATCCATCTGTAATACAGTCATTTTATTGCCATCAATTTTCCCCAGATTTATTGTATTTTCCAGTGAGGCATTTCTTCTTATGCTGTGGTCAAACTATCATAGCCTCAGTTTAGTCAGTTTGGGCTAGCAGCAAGAGTTCATGCTTGATTTTCTCTAAAACCTTTTTATTTATCAGATATAAAATCACCTATAATTCCAAATTACTCCTGTCTTCTCTCCTCGCCAGCCTCACTATTGTACTCAATAAATAGAATCCAGTATTTTGCAGAGCTCCATTTTATCAATGACCATTGCTGGATAAGCAGACATTTCAGTCTTTGGAAACAAGATAGATGGATTTTTCTGTTACATCATTTTGGGAGATCCAGATGCATTCCTTCCCTCTGTCCTCCTATTCCTCGTCTTCCTTCTTATTATTATCTGAGTTTTGTAGTTTACTGTCTGCTAGATGCTAGTGGCTAGAGGTTCAGAATATCAATAATTCAGATTTTGTTCAAGAATCTAGGAGTCAGAGAGGTATCGTTGAACAATATGGTATATTGCAAGTAGTGTCGTTTCCAGTTGTGTGGTTTCATTCAAATGCTACTCGTTCTTATATTTGTTTACATATATATTACTAAAGACAGCCAACATGATGTAGTGATTTGAATGTTGGAATAAGACTCTGGAGACTGTTACCCTGTACGTTGGGGGTCCCGGGAGGGGCGCCCAAATAACCAAATAAAAGCACAAGTTGGGGAAATTAAGCTCGAGCACTCTCTTAAGCTAATGAGAGGCAGGGTAACTTTAGCTGAGATCTTTAACCCTACGTATACAGTGTCAGGTCAGAGAGCGGCTAGACAAGGTTTTAAAAGTAACAAATAATATTTTATTAAGAACAAGCAACATGAAAGACACGACAAATGCTAGCTAACTTAGAAATGGAAATGGAGAGTTTCAAGGGAGCGGGTAATATGACACCTGGTCTCGTAGTCCTGGAGAGAAGCGGGGTTCTGGGACAGAAAGCTCAGCGTGGTTCGCTGAGGGGAGTTTCCTTAGACAACCGGCAGCAAGGCAGGATGGAAGTCCAAAGTAGTCCAAGGAAGTCCCAAAAGTGGAGAATTTTTATAGGGTGGAGTTTACCTACAGGCTATGCCATGCTTGGTGAGAACAAAGGAATTTTGGAACTGGACAAAGGAGTTGGAAAAGGTCAGGTTTTGCATGATGGGCTTAGCGCTGGATGACAGTAGTTTGGCCAGTACGCTGATGGCCTGACATAAAGGAATGGCTCGGCTCTTAGCCGTGCGGCTTTGTGTATACGCGCCGAGCAAAGCCGGTTTGCAGGGAGGTTTTTCCCTAAAGCAACAGAGAGGCTTAAGTTGCCTGCCTGAATGAGGTTTTGGAATGTACAACCATTAACAGCTGCGCCCTTATGTGCTTGTCCGGTGGACCTCTGCAAACATGTGGAGTAGAGTGGCAGAGAAAGGTCAAGCAAAGGCCAAATTATTTGATATCAAAAGGATATCTAGTGCTCTCACCCGACATATCATAACCATGATAACAGAGACCAAGGTTTGAATCCCTGGGTGGTGGTGAAAACCCACTGGGTGACCTTGGGTAGGATACACTCTTTTAGCCTCATTGGAAAAAAAGGCAAGCCTCCTCCAAATTCAAATGTTGCCAAGAGTACGCCATGGTAGATTTGCCACAATTCAGTAAAAACTTGCAGGCACATAACATATACAGTAATAAAAGCAAAATTATATTCATTGGTACACAAACTTAGGATTCAGCTGCACAAAATATTATCTTCTACCTTTTAGTCATGGAGAGAGACATCAAAGAAGCTAAAATAAACAATGTAAGATTCAGATCTCCTGCTGCAGTTTATTTGACCTGCCCTAAACATCACTCTATGGGGTCTCATGAATTCTTATCTGATTTTGGAGAGAGATTATAAATTAGTTCTGGTTGCATACACACCCTAGGAGACAAGATGCATATTTTACCATAAAATAATATTCTTTTTTTTAAAAAAAGACTGAAAACTGGTGCTGGTGTATTATAGGACTGCAAACGCAAAGCAAGCCATATACTCAGTTAAACTGATTTTTGAGGCAAACTGAAAGATTTCTGAAGATTTAAATAAACTGTAGATCTGTTTTCCATTGCTTGTTTGCTTTCTTGCTTTCAGTGGAGGCTGGTCGCTCTAATATCAGTGAATCTACTCTAGATTTTAGTCTGAATTTTAATTATGGTGCCAAGCCCTACCCCAGCTAGATCCAATGTCTTGGTTAGCTCCTGTACAGTTCAGATTAAAACTCAGAGTCTCCACTCTACTGTCTTCAGAGCCAGCAGTCTCCACTGAACACAAGCAAGCAATTATTATTCTGTATAATGTCAGATTCACATTTTGCAGTTAGCATTACTAGTAGAATAAGTCTTCAATTTCGTAACTTCTCATTCAGCATAACATAATTGGTTTTTTGTTTTTGTTTTTATGTATTTCTGTTATTGTTTTGACATGACAGAAGGCGTCATGGTTCAATCTTACCACAATGGAAAGTGCTCAGCTCAATTTGGCCATCAGAAAGAAAAATGATTTACCCTTACAATAGCACCAGTAAAGTGCAATTTAGAAACTAATGGCAAGTTATAAAAGGGCCATAATGAAAAGAGAAACAAATGCATTTATTTGTTTTTATTTTTTTAACATGGTAATAACCCTAAATTTTTACCCCTTTCCTTGAGATACCTTGCCACCTAATGATATGGAACCTATATTTGACATAGATATCTGACTTATTTTAAAGTTTTACATGTCTTCTCATGATTATGAAATTGGCATATCTAGGTCTACCATTGGACAAGGGGAGGTTGATTACTCAGCTGGCAGATGCTGAGAGTGTCAGAAAGCTGGTGAAGGACTGGATTAAATGTGCCACCAGCTTCATCTCTTAATATTGCCTCCTCCTTGTCAATCCAGTAGAGGATGCTGGCCTACTATAAGCATTGTGGTAAGACCTGCTATTCCAGTTAATTTCTTTATGTGGACCAAGGGGAGGGCATCATCTCATCCTTTTCCTCCAGCAAGGTAATGTCTTGGGTGAGGTTTAGGAATGGAAATAATATTTTAAATATTCAAAAATGTAAAAAAAAATTGTTTGGAGTGTTCATAAATCCCAAGAAGAAGAATCCTGCACAGGAAACAGTATTTCTGTGTGCAAAATAAAAACTGAATGAACAAATAGCAATTTTTGCACTGAAAATGCGGGGGGGGTTTGCATAGAAAATGCTGTAATTGGGCATTTATTCTGTATAAAATTCGCATATGGGTGATTTACATAGAAAACATCATCCCCCTCATCCTCCCATCAAGAAAATCCAAGATTTTCTGTTCAGGAATTAATAATTGTGTGTTCAAATATTATTTCTGCTGCTTCCTGTGCAGAAGATGCTGCTTTCTGCACAAAGCAACCACATGTGACTTTTGCACAGAATAAGTTCCAAATTGTATCAAGCCTTTAAAAGTGCATGGTTTCCAAAGACTTTCTCACAGTGAGAAGCAAATTGCTGTAAGTACTTGTTGTACCTTTGTGAAGTGAAGAATTGCATTCCTGGTTGGATTTGTAAAGGTTCACGCACTCCCACTTATCTGCCGTCTGTGCTCATAACTTAGGCATTTATTCTTTTGTTGTTCTTCCTAAATATCTACCATAGACAAACTCTAATCCAAACAGTTATATACTTTTTTTTTTCCAAATGCAGATGAAACAATTTGAGAAGATATCAGAGCAGCGACATCTTTAAGATATTCACCTCCTACACAAATATTCCTCATTGTTTCCTTGCTCAGATCAGGAGCATAATTTCAATTGACTTTAAAGAAGAACTAGATTTTAACCATTGCTTTTAGGTGTATTTTTTTAACACAGCAGTGCACAATCAAGCCCACGTACATGACAATCTTGTGCCAGTTTATTTAAAAGAAAGTCCAAATTATTTCGATGAAACTTCCTCCCTGCTGAATATACATAGGATTGTTGGTTTAATATAGGTTATTTAGAATATAAGTTGCTTTAATCACTTATTTACAGTTACAAGCAGAATAATTATTGAGTAGAAAAGACGGATTTATTATTTTTTGTTGCATTCCTATGAATCTAGGAGTAGATGAGTTTGCAGTCTTCTTTACTGTTTGTGAAGAAGCCATGATTAAAGGACTTAAAACTATGCTGGCATTTTGTGTATTTTCTGGTTGTTTAGTACTAATAAAGTAAACGACTGGGGTGTCTTTCAGTGGTGGTTGTTGCCTTTGCTGCTGTTTAGTAGTAAATTAAATACACTGTGCAGTTTTTCCACACCTGTTGAAACTTCCAGCTTAAGATGCATCCACATATAGTTGTGATGAAGTCATTAGTTTATTAATTTTTGCCTAAATAGAAACTGAGGCTCAAGGGAAAGCAGAGTAATTGGATAGGTCCGCTGAGAAGAACTGTTCTTCTCAATTGTGCTGTGGAACATGAATGTAGCACTTAAAGATATGGAACTTCAAATAAATGCTTTTAGAGAGAATGTGGTGCACTGTGGTTTATGCAGCATTTAAATACAAATCCATTTGTTGTACTTGCTAAGGCAATTTCAGCACTCAAAAAGACTCAGCACTGGTACAATTTCTTCTGTCTCCAGAGGTGGTATTCTTTGTTTTCACCTCTAGCTATTTTATGAGCTGTGGCACATTTATTTAGCATTGAGAACTGACTAGAAATCACAGCATATAGAACAAAACTAAATGTATTTGTCTGCCTTTTCAAGTAGAGAATGAACTACTCATAGTAATCATGTCATCACAATTGATACAGAAGAACATGTGAATATGGATGCCCATGGAGTCAGTGAGATTATATGAAAATGACTCTGTATCAGCCTCAAGAACCCACACATAATAGAGAAGGATGGTTGTACTTTAATTGTTTTTTTTTTAAAAAAACAAACCATAGAAATAATACCAGTGAGCAGCATTCCTGCTTCATTAAACATAATTGCTGAAGTAGTCTCTGGATTTAGACCCTGATAGAAACAAAGGAAACTCTGTCTTGCTTTCTCCCTTATTTGGATTTTTTAAATTCTTATGTTCGGAGATGAAACATTTGCATGTTTTGATAAATTCTTCAAAAAATGAACTACAACAACTGCTATCTCATTTGTACTTGCTAAATCTAGTAAGCAGAATGATTTTCAGGCTGCAGAGGACCTTGTTGTAATTGCTTGTCGATATAAAAATGAGGAACCTTTGAGAAAAACAAAATGAGAAATGTAGTCTAGCACAAACATTGTTGAATATACTGGGATTCAAATTCAAACATTTGAATTAAGCAGTCATAAATGGTCCTGAACTGAATGTATCAAATGCATTTTTTTTAAAAAAAATAATGTTATTCCAAACATTTAGTAATGCATATCTCAATATTACATTGTTTACACAATTAGTTTCATCTATCAAAAATATACAATTTATCTACATACAATTAGTGCAATTATTGAGATTTAAATCTTATCAAATATATAAAACCGCTATTCCCCTCCCTCCAAGCTCCCTCCCATCCTGTAATCCATTGCCTTTTATGCTGAAATTTATCCTTTTTCCCTTCTTTTCTCTCACCCTATCCTCCCTTTGCACCCCCTTTTCTTCTATCTACTATCCTTTTATCTGAACTTTCTTCAAGTCTAACCTGCTTTCCAATGTTTCAACCAAACCTACAATTTGTGCATTATCTTTTTATTGTCATGTGTCTAGATTATATTGTTTTATATTTAAAGTCCTTAAAACCAAAAGAAAACTTCACTTGTCTAAATATATATTGACTATTATTAATGATCTCAAATGCATTTTTATATATATTTGATTTAAAAACAATGACAAAAAGAAAACCTATCCAGAATTTGAAAATAAAAGTGCTAATTGATTTGTCAAAAACAAACTGAGCCAGAATTCTCATCTGTTCTTCTCTCAAAGACCCTGTGTGAGCTTGGACCATATGTAGTGGTTGCTACATGCAGATTGCTCTGTGCAGCTACTTTCACCTTAAATATCAGTTAGGGAATTCTTTCACATAGGGCAACATCTGGGAATTCATTGACCAATCTACTGCAGGCTACACTCCAAACCACAACTGGCCTGGGTAATAGCAACAACGATGGTAAGAGGTATGGAGAAAAAAAATATGAAAAGAAATTGAAGGAGCTGAGTATGTTCAGCTTGGAAAAGAGAAGGTTCAGAGGTGACATGATTGCACTCTTTAAATGCCTCAAGGACTGCCATAGAGAGGAGGAGCTACGCCTGTTGTCTGCTGCCCCAGATTATAGGATCAGAAGTTGGAGAGTAGATTTTGACTGAATATTGGAAGGAAGTTCTTGACAGTAGCATCAGCTCAGCAGTGGAATTATTGCCTCTGCATGTCTTCCAAAAGAGGCGGGATGGCTAGCTACCTCCTAGGAGATGCTTTAGCTGGAGATCCTACACTGAGCAGGGGGTTGGACTTGATGGTCCATAAAACCCCTTCCACCCATATGATCCTATGACTCTGGGACTGTGAAATACTATCAAGAGTACAACAACAACAAAAAACCATGAGAATTCTTCTCATAGTAAAGTATAATCACCCCTCTAGGAGTTGGGGTTCTCAATTTCTTTACACCCATTGCCTGAGAACCAGTACTTGGTGATGACAGAATTTGACTTACTGGCCAAAGCTGTATGTGGTTAATTGGACATAAGTCTCAATTTCTGTTAAGTACAAGACTGAAGCCGACTGGTGCTTATTTACCTCAAAATATATGCATAGGTTTGCAGCCAAAGGTTTTGAATCCAAATGTTTGAATTTCTGGTCAGCAGAATACTTTCCCAGATTTATTATTCCTTGAATCCTTTATCATAGTATTATTATTTATCTCAGGACTGGAAGGACTGTGTGACCTTTCAAATGCTGTTGGACTGTAACTCCCAACAGCCTTGTCCAGGGAAGCAAATGATGAAAGATCTTAGAAAAGTGCACTGCAGTAACATCTGAAGAACCACATGATCTCTAGCTCTGATTTGTATGATGCTAGAAGCAAACGTGAACACAAGCAAAAGTCATTCATCCATGAAAATATCAGAATGAATCAGGAGTAATTGGTAGATCAGCTACTGAAAGAGTGGAAAAACCCATTTGTGATTTTACTGCCACTCCTCCCTCAGGTTCTCCAAGGACTAAGTTGCTTTCATTCAACTTGAGACAGTAGTGGAAGGAGCAGCAGTAAAATCAAGAATGGCTTTGTCACCCACTCAATGGTGGATCCACTTGGCTGCTCCTGAAACTAATAAATAGTTCATTTCAAGCTGGCTTCCAAAGTGTTGTTGGCCCTACAATTCCCAGAAGCTCTGACAACTGGCCATGCTAACTAGGGCCTTTCTGCACAATACTGTTATAGTGCTGTTATTCCACTTTCAACATCCTGTGGAATTCTGGGGTTTGTAGTTTGCTGAGACCAAAGTGCTCTCTGGCTGAGAATTCTAAATGCCCCTCCCTAAACTACAAACCCCAGGATTCTATAAGATGTTGAAAGTGGAATAATAGCACTATAACAGTGTTGTGCCCTAGAGTTTCTGGGAATTGTAGTCTAGCAATACCTGGGGGCAAGCAGTAGTTTGTAAACTATTATTCTGATTAATGAAGTATTCCCTAAAAAGTATATTTTAATAAAAATGGACTTTGTTCTGTTGCAATGCCAGCCTTCGTCTTATGTTTTTGTTTCACTACCTCTCCCCTCTTTATTGTTTTAAAAATAGTTTTTGATACTGTAGGCAATTATAAAGCTAATTTTGTCCTTTTCCTAAACAAAGCAAAAGCTGCTTCCTAATTCTGCGCACTTGTTGTTGATAGCCTTCTACACAATTATGCCTCACTTTGAAGTCTGTTCCCTTTGTTCTGTTTTTAAGTCCCGTAAAGTCAATAGTGATTGACTGCGCTTGCCTCTGTAGAAATGTGTGGCATTTCAAGAAAAAGGAAACTAGGGAACCCATCAAGGCTTGTTTCTTCTTTTTTTGAAGACAGTTTGTATTCCCAGTGCTACACTTTCCCCAAATTATTCTTTGGAAAAGTATTCATTATTTATTTCTATTACCAGAGTAGCTTTTTGTGTATTGTTCCCCAGAGATTCTGTAAGACTTCTTTCATTTGTGCAGGCTAGCTTGCTCTAGGTACCTGACTGTAATTCTTATACAAGGCTGTGTGTGTGTGTGTGTCTATATGTGCCTTTGAGTTGCCTATTGACTTATGACAACCTTATGAGTTTCATAGAGTTTTCTTAGGCAAGGAATACTCACAGGTGGTTCGGCCAGTTCCTTCCTCTGAAATATAGCCTACAGCACCTGGTAGTGATTGGCAGTCTCCCATCCAAGTGTTAACTAGGACTGAGCCTGCTTGACTTCTAAGATCAGATAGGATGAGGTGCTTTTAGTTCCACAAACATACAGCTTTAAAATAAGCCTAAGAATTCTCATAAATTGTCTTTTCCTATACTTTCTTTCCCACTTTATACTGGTTACATGCATGATATATTGCCTATATATACAGGAATTGATTCACTTTTTTGTCCATCATTTCGTTCTTCATTGTTTGATTATACTGCAGATGAGCACAGGAACATTTTGTTTGTGCGGAAATGACTCCTTTGTGTTAAAGGTGCTGTGGCAGTGTTCAAAAATTAAGAATTTACTAATTTATTTATTCACCCATTTTATTAACTGGACTTTGATTTTACCCAAAGCTGGTATTGTTACCCTGAAAACTGGGGGTCCCGCGAGGGGCACCCGGCTTTGCCAATTAGAAAGATCAAGATGGGGAAATTAGACTCAGAGCACTGGTTTGACATGCAAGAGGCTGGGTAACTTAGCGAGACCTTGTAACCCAACGTCTACGGCTTCTGGGCAATGAGCAGGCCAGGTTACAATGATAACAACTTTATTAAACAAGAGCCAGGTAAATCTAACACACACACACACTAACTAACTAAAAGAATGAGGAAAAGAGACTTGGGGGAACAACGGGTGATACGACACCTGGTTTGTGATGTCCTGCAGAATCTGGAGCGATGAATGACGGGGCTCAGCGTTGGTTGCTGAGGGGAACTCTTGAACCAACTGGCAGCAAGTCTGGATGGCAGCTCAAGAGGAACCAACGAGGTCCCAAAATGGGGACTTTTTATAGGGTGAAACATGCCTGTCGGCTATGGGAAACCAAGTGGAGAACAAAAAAGTTTTGGCGCTAGACAAAAAGATCTGGTGAGGTCACTGTCAGCATGATCAGATTAGCGTTGAAAGACAAAAGAGTGGCCGGTGAGCTAATGGCCTTCTCCAAAGGGATGGTTTGGCGGGAACCCGCACCTCTATTGTGGAGTATGGGTATGGGAGTCCCCTGAAGCTACGTGAGGCTTGGGAAATGCTGGCTTGAATGAGGAGTGGAATTTGAACAATTAGTCAGCCGCAGCCAGTACGTGCTTGTTTCAGAAACCAACCCAAACACGTGCAGCGGGGCTGCCGAGCGTGGTCTAGCCAGGGCCGAATTCAATGATATCAAATGATATTGGGGAGTCCCTTCCTGGGTCCCATAGCTGTCATAACAGTATGTCAGTTGTTCAATGTAATAATAAGCATGACCCTAACTTTTTTGTGGAATGACACATGCCAATGGTATTTTTTTCAAGATGTTAACAAGCTACTAATAATGGTCTGTTCACAGGCTGCCTTCCAGGATATTTAGTATGTAATAAACCTCGCTTAGGTTGAGGTTAACTGATAGACTGTATCTCCCTTATGGATCTACCCAGTCTTTGAGATCTACAGGATGGGCCCTTTTCTAAGTCCCATTAACTTCACAGGCATGGCAGATGAAGATGTGAGATAGAGCCTTTTTGGTGGTTGTCCCTAGGCTCTGGAACTCCGTTCCCAAAGAGGCCTGAATGCCCCTGTTCTCCTTGTCCTTCTATTGACAGACAAAGACTTTTTTCATTCCAACAAGTTTTTTAGAGCTGAAGGTTTTTAAAGAGTGCCTGCAACTTTTTTTTTACTTGTACTGTTTTAAGGGCTTTTAAAAATATTTTAAACTATATGTTTTAAATTGTTTTATTATTGATGAATGTTTCATTTTATTTTAATATTGATCTTTTGTATGAGTTAGCTGTATTATACTTGTTTCAATTCCTAAGTCAAATTGAGTTCCACTTGGGAGGGGATAGGGAAAGGCAGAGTTTGTTGCTGCTGCTGCTACTGCTGCTGTTGTTGTTGTTGTTGTTGTCCCTTGGATATCAGCAATGCCTCTCCAGGTTTTCAGGCAAAGAACTTTCAAGCTAAAATCCTATTGGGCTACTGGTGGAATGTACATTTCTTCTAACAGATGAAGGGTGCTTCTTCAGCCTGCTGGATGCAGCTCTGTCCCATATTCCAGCCACTGGTTGGCTGTGGGTTGCATTCAAGCACCATCTGACTGCCCTTGTACACCTGACTAAGAAGAAGCTATCTTTGCCCCATGGATAGATGAAGGCCACTATTTTTTCTTTGTGTGAACAAGTGTAGCTCCCCATAACTAATCAGTGATGGGAGGGGGCACAAGATCCTCCAGCTGCCCTTATGCATCATGGCAAGATGTTGTACAGGGGGCGGGGGTACTGCATAACCCCTTGCACAAACCTGTATGGGAATTACCAAAGGTTATACCTGCATAAGGTACCAACAGGGTATCATGTTCATGATCCTCCTGGAGATGCCAGGGATAGAACATGTGTGCACAAAATGTATTCTGGAGTGTGGACCTTCTTCAACATTAGCTTAATACAAGATGAATTCAATACAAAGTAAACTTCAGGAAATAAGCAGCTTAAAAGCCAAAAGCCTCTGTAAATAAATAGCTTGCCCTGTGCCAGTGGAAAAAACATTTCCCTACAGAAAATTGCATATCTTGCAGAAGTAGTCTGTTTCCTATTTAAAAAAAAACAAAAAAACTTTTGTGCAATTTTTTTGAAGAAAATATGCTGCTCTGTGCACAAAATGTTAGGTTCAGAAAAATAAGTTCTTGCCAAAACCCCAACTTTTTTGTGTAAATGAGTTCTTTCATTTTGCAAAAAAAGTCCCGAGATAGATAGATAAATAAAAATGAAAATTCACAAAAAGTTGTTTAATCTCACCCACTAGGGACAAAATAGATGCATAGCTGTCATAGAGACCACAGTGTTTTGTGCCATTGCATAGATAGCTGTCTTAGCATGTCAAAGTCCTCTGGAAAAAAAAACAAGTCATTGTGGACTCAGCATTCCTGCCAAAGTGATTTTGATCAGCTATGAAAGGAAACTACTGAGCAGAAGGATGGACAACATGCCATCGGAATTCTTATTCTGTTCTAAATTTGCACCTTCAAATGCTCAAAACTGTAAAGATGCAAAATGAAGTGTCCAGTGAGGTTGGCAAAATTGTGATAGATCACTGCTGCTCTGTCTTGCCACTCCAAGATCTTTCCTGCCTCTTCACACAAAGAACTCTCAGAGGAAGGCTTGGAGAGATCTCTGTATCTTTTCCAGGCTTCCAAGATGAAAGCCAAGGTGATAGCTGTTGTTTCGCTAACGTGACATTCAGAAGGGATGTAAATATTCAGTTATTTCATTCTTTTATGAAAAAAAAAAAAAAAAAAAAGAACAAACAATTTGGAATGTTTCTGTCCCCCAGGCAAAATTAGGAGAAAAGTTATACATGCTTGCACAGACACATCACATTTTGTTCAAAATACTTATCTTCTGAACAAAAGCATTGCTTTTTATTCAAAAATTTTCTGTTAGCAGAAAATATCTAAGGTTTTGTGCAAAGAAATTTTCACCAGAAAAAAAGGAGAAAAGGAAAGAAAAAAGAAATCTCACAATGGTTGGCTATTTCCTTGATGAAATGTCTTGATATTTCAAGACACCCTTTTCCAATAACGGCATCAAACATTTGGAGTATTAGGCAGAAGGATGTGGGTACACTATGGGAGGGTGTTGGAGAGGACCTTCTCTGCTGTGGAACAGAGTGGCACCAGCACATGTGTCATTTCAGTGCAAAGTTAAAACATACCTTTTAATTAAAGATTTTGGGGTCTAATTGATTTTATCCAAGTCTGCACATTTGTTATGGTTCAAAATTATTTTAAAATGGTTGAACTGGTTTTAATTTTTGTAAAAAACTTGTCAAACTGTTTAATGTGATTTTAGCCTATTTAGATTATTACCTATTGTTTTATATTTTTGATTAAAATGTTTTTTGTTGTACATAATCTTGAGATCATACAATGCAGGATTATTGGAGCTCTAAGTGTTCTAGATAGAGTGGTATAGTAGTCTGAGTTTTGGACTACGACTCTGGAAACCAGGGTTCAATTCCCTGCTTAGCCATGGAAATCCATGGCTAACCTTGGACATGCCACACACTGTCAGCCCCAGAAAACCTCATGATAGGTTCACCTTATGGTCGCCATAAGTTGGAAACGACTTTAAGGCATACATCAGCAATGGGTATTGTAATAAGAGCCAGCACAGTGTAGTGGTATAGTGTTAGACTATGACTTTGAGACACAAGGGTTCCAATCTCTGCTTGGTCACAGAAACCCACTCAATGACCTTGGGCAGGTGATAAACTCTCAGCCTCAGAGGAAGGCAATGGCTAAATCTTGCCAAACTACAAACATGAAAACCAATAATAGGTTTGCCTTAGAGTCACCATAAGTAGGAAATTATTTGAAGGAAGACAACAGCAACAATAATAACAATGTATTTTAATACATAAAATGAATACTCTTCACATTCCTAATAGTCAGTAACAGTCCCTTTAAGTAGTCTTAGCTGAGATATAGTTAGGAACACTGCCTTTTTTTTTTTTTTGGTTACTTAATCCTAACTAAATCCAAGTACAACTTTTGAATAAAGCTATGAACCCTGAAATAGCACTCACAGTATGCATGCATAACCAGAGCACTACAATGCCTATGGAAGTATATTACAGAAACAGCAAATGCTTTGAATTTGGGCAAAATAAGCTCCTTCAAAATGTCTCAAAACCACCATGTAGTATTTAGCGGCTGATAGAGGTCAATGACAGCAGTGTTCCATAAGATCATACCATTAATTCAGCACTCAGTCAGAAAGAATACGGCTGCATATAAAATCACCAGCAACAGCCCTTGCAGGACTGACATGCAACAAATTACTTATCTAGATCAACCCATGCTTAATATGTGAGTTCTGACAGGATTACAACTCAAGATAGTATGTCTGCCACACTTTTCAAGAAATGGCACTTAACATTTCTTTAAATTAAACTGCTCAGTGATCTATCTGCCCATGCTTCTAATACCATATATCCCAGTTACTCCAAACTTTATTGATGATCTCTTTTAGTCCAACTGAGTTCTCTTCCATCATTCCAAGTTCTGCAGCATATGTAAATTTTATCAGCTTCCTCTGCATTCCTTCTTAGTTGTCATTTTTATGCTGAGTTGAAATCCATCTAAATACTGTATTACTCATTTTTTCATCCTTTACATTCAGAACGTTTTCCATTCATAAGCAGAGTTTGATTTCAGAATAATATCAAACCACATATATTCAAATAGCTTCCTGCTTAGGAGTTTCATACTCTCTTGCTCTGGTAATGTGTCTAGGAAAAACCAACCAAGGCTTATTGTGCATTTTTAACATTTTGATTCCCCTGAATCATATTTCCAGTATTTTTGTACACAATTAATTTGTGTTTCTTTGGAAATGAATAGTTACACACTAATTTAAAAAAATACTATTTAAGGTTGAGTAAGGGTTTGGTTGGAGATCCAGTGTGGTTTAGTTGTTTCAGCATTAGACTATGACCTTAGAAACCAGAGTTCAGTTCGCCACTCAGCCATGGAAACTCACTGTGTGACCTTGGGTGCATTGCACATACTCAGCCCAAGAAAACCTGGTGATAGGTTCACCTTAGGATCAGCATAAGTTGGGAATGACTTGAAGGCACACAACAACAACAAGACTACATTGATCCCAACCCAATAGAGGCTGCCACCAAAATAATGTGGCGCTGCCACTGTTTCCATCACTATAATTTTTGGATCAGAAGCCACTGTTTTTTGGCACAGAAGGAGGGAGTGGACTTGCTTTCTGCTGCTCCACAGACCAGGACAAGGAGCAATGGATTCAAGCTGCAGGAAAGGAGATTCCACCTGAACCTCAAGAAGAACTTCCTGACAGTCAGGGCTGTCCGGCAGTGGAATATGCTGCCTCGGAGTGTAGTGAAGTCTCCTTCTTTGGAGGTTTTTAAGCAGAGGCTGGATGTCCATCTGTCGGGAGTGCTTTGAGGGTGTTCCTGCATGGCAGGGGGTTGGACTGGATGGCCCCTGTGGTCTCTTCCAACTCTACATTTCTATGATTCTATGATTCTATGAAATCATGCTAGAGTGTATAGTGCACATGGAATGCACACTTACCTTTATTCATCTATTTAATCCCAGCAAAATTGGGGTCCCAATTGTCCCAGTTTTTCCCAGATAAAAATCAGGAATCTATGGAGAGTGCAAAAATAACAGAGGATAGGGCTGTGTGTGACGTGCTATATGCTACCTATCCCTGTTTTACATGGAAGCAAAGCTGGGTATTTTCTTGGAGCTTCCCTCCTTCTAAGAGCTTGGGTGCTAGTCAAAAAAATCCAAAGGTGGAAGGGTGCGCTTTCTTATGGTGTAGTGCACTAGGATTTTTGTTTGTGCATTTTACCCAAAAATGGCCATTACTGTAAGTTTTGATGGCATATTAAAATTCATGACATAGTAATGTGTGCAGCCCAAATGAGTTTATAGTAGGAATTATGAGTGGGAAAAGTCAAAAAGATTTTGTTTCCCATGGAAAATGTGTAACTACACTCCCACATATTATGAAGTGGTGACTGGCAATGTCAGCTCAGATACTGCTTTCTGCTTGTGGCTTTCTTAACATCTCTGTGTTTCATATGACAGTCCTTCCCTTTACTCCCTACATCTACGAATGTTGTTGTTTAGTGTGTGGTATTCTGCTGTCACAACATTTACTGTATCACAGCCATCAATTGGCAATAATCTATGTACTGTGCTCAGTTAGTTTTAAGAGCGTTATAAATGATATACCAACAAAAACAGCATGGGCATTACCTAGTCGGGGTGGATTTGGCCTCATTTTTTTTCTTTTTTATTGATCAGTTGCTAAGATAATCATCTTTCTTTTGATTTTGTTTGGCAATGTTATACATTTGGGCAAATAAATACTACCACATGTTGTGTGGGAGGTCTTCCAGGCTCCCATTTTGTAAGACAATGATGAAAACCTTTTTATTCCGTCAGGCACATAATGATTGATTTGTACTGGTTTCATGTTCTCTTCTCTGTTTTTAATGCCTCTAGGTTCTTTGCTGTTCTATTATGTATTTCTTTAATTTGGTGTATTTAAAGCCTGTGTTTTATTGTTACAATATCACTTATTTTTCTGGAGTAGGACTTATGCTAAAGGATTTATTGCTGCTGCTGCTGCTACTGCTATTACTATTACTACTACATTCTATAATAATATACTCACACAAGTAACTTTGTGCCATCATGGAATCAATATAGGCTACATGATCTTCAGCTGAGGTACTGGCCCAAGTCAGACCTGTTTTGTTTCAGCTTTTCTCCTGAACTTTGTTCTTTCACACTTTGATGGACTGAGGCCTCATGAAGTTATTTCCAAGACAAAATTACCAGATCTGCACTTCTCAGACTAGTGGGACTTGGGCCATTTCTGCACTAGCCTGTTGTAGTGCTGTTATTCCACTTTCAACATCCTATGGAATTCTGGGGTTTGCAGTTTAGGGCGGGGCCTCAACTGTGCAAGCCCCAGGATTCCATAGGATGTTGAAAGTGGAATAATAGCACTGTAACAGGCTAATGCGGAAATGGCCTTGGAGAACTTAAGACAGTCAGCTGATTTTGCATTTCTCTGAGTATTGTAATTTGGTTATCTGAAATTTCAGCAAGGAATGGATAGGAAGTAGCTGGAATCTTCTGATGGATTCTGATATCTGGAATAGATTGGCAAGGATTTTACACTCCCAATGTCCTAACAAATACTATAGTTATAACTGATTCCCCTCTCTGGGTATCTGAATTATATTTCCAAAATGAAAAGGTGGCCTGTATAGCATCAGCTCACTTAGACAACTTCTATTGCACAAATGGTTGTGCATTTCAGGAACTTACACAAGGACAGCATCCTATGGTCATTTCCGCATGGCGTCACAGTCCCACTATGAGGATGAGACGGCAGCGGTCCACAGGTCATGCTTTCACACAATATCATCATGGTCCTGCTACCATCCTGTCTCCATGCATCATGATCACATGATATTTACTTAACATATTAAATCTGTTAAATGCCTGTAAGTGCATGACGATTCTGTACTTACCTGCCATGCAGAAGGGCAGGAAGCATGATGGAGGCAGTTTCTCCCCCAGCACAGCATGAGAAAGAGCTCAGCTGCACTGAGGAAGGCAGACATGTGTCCCTTGCACTCCCTTGTGCAGGAAGCCAGTTGGGTGCAGAGAGGAGCGTTCCTGTTGGGCTTTCTTCCTGGTAAATGTGCTGCTGGGATTGCAATGGGATGAAACAGGAGAGTGTCATCATGCAGAAATGGTGCATGTGTTCTTTGTGCTAACAGTTTTCCTGTTTTATAGTTGGCATAAAGTTTTCTTTGCTGATCTGAAGGTATTCAGTGCCTTATAATTTAGTACACTGAGAAGAGAACAGAAAGGAGTGGGATAAGACATGATCCCTGTATGTCACTATGCAGCCAAGAGCTGTGAAACAACATAGAACTGCTGTTAAGGAATGTTGTTGAAGGTGATGCTGCTGTATCAGCTCAGACAACTGGAGCAGGAGGATGGTCTCTGGTAGGAATTGCACTTGCCGTGAGACTTGGTCAAGGAGTTGCACTTGACATGAGAGAGCTGGAGGTGACCAAGAATGACGACAAGCCTGATAAAAAGATGAGAAAAAATATGACCAATAAAAAAAACAAAAACAAAACAAAACAAAACAAAACTGGAGGCAGCAAAGAAAAACCTGATTGAGGTTTTGGCTGAGAATATGAAGCACTGAAGATAAGGAGACTCTTTCCTATAACCTCAACATGCAAGGATACACTTTAGTATAATTATCACAAAAAGGATAGGATCATAATATTGTACAGTTGAAAGGGGCCTCATGGGCCCTCAAGTCCAACCTTCTGCTCATTGCAGGATTTCCAGATAAAACATTTCCAGAAGTTAGCTATCCAGGTATCCAGAAGGAGACTATATCACCTCTCGAGGCAATTGGTTCCATTGCTGAACCACTCCTTTCACTCCACCAGTGGTAAATTGGATTTAGACCTTGGTGTGTATGTGTGTGTGTTTGTATTTTTACTGGGAGTGGTTTTTTTTAGGCGGAAGGGGGAGATGTGAGCTCTTCTCCAATCAAGTTATCGCAACAAATTCCTGGACTTTTCTCTATTTCTCAGGCTATGTTGCATGGGATTTGAGTTTAATTTTGAACAAACCTGAGTTTAATGTTGTGCATAAATAATCCCCACAAATGTGACCAACTCTGCTTAAATCTTTCAAACCTGGAATTTAAATCTATATTTGAGGGAAAATCTGTAGTTAAATATGAATTAAAATAAAATCTTTGAAAAACTGATTTATGAACTGTAGCTCCCGGAATCCCTTCCAGATTCTGGAACTTTTTTTTGTAAAAGTAAATTTTCAAATTCAAATTCAAAGGTATATATCAGATTTTTGATCCAAATACTTATCCCAGTAGACTTAGCAGCTGAGTGGTAGGTTAACATTTATATAAATACATCAGATACAGTGTGTCCACTGGATTTAGACAATATTTTGAGATGACTTCTTCAAGCTGAGAAAAAAAAATAAGGAAATGAAGCAACAAAGCAGGATTTCATAAACGTGAAAGTAACAGTGTGTAGAAATATTTGTGCATCCCTGCCCTTGCCTTCAGAAGGATGACTGAAGATTCTCCTTGACTTTAATAGGCTATCATTGAGATACTGATAGTACTTTTCTCAGGTTTGTTCTGTTGAATACTTTAATGACTGAGTTCTTTGCTCACTATCCTTTGTAGAGATCTTAGGAGAAATTTTTATAACCATTCTGATATATTATGAAGTTCTCAATCTTTTGAAGCCTGGTTGATATCTTTCACGAAAAATACTTCTTTAAGAGCCTAATTATAAAAGGTACTTTTGATTTTTGTTGCTGTGTTATGTCACAGAAAGAGAAGCTCAAAGAACACTGAATCTGTTTTCCTTCCATCCTGGAGTTGATTCCTGTATTTCGTATGCATAAGATGCATCTTAAAATTGACTTGTTTCTTTCATTTTTATCCTTCTGTTCTGAGTGATATGACAGTGCTAACAAGATTTCTAGTGCCATTTCTCATCCTCATTTCTTTGCTTTTTTGCTGCACCTGTGGGTAATGTTACCTTGGTGCTTATTTATCTTTATGATAGTGCTGCCTTGTTAATAATGCATGTTCTTTAATTTTCCATGTTCCTTTATATCTTTAAATATGAATCTGCAATGGGTTGGTTTGAAAATAACTTTCTCTCCTCAAAGAATTTAAGATATTTAACAGCACTTTTTTTTTTTAAAGAGTTACCATATATCACCTTAAATGTTTTTTATCAAATAAAATCCACTTCTTCAGTCAGGAATACATGTTGCTGTGTGAACAACAAGGGGCTGTTTTGATCATGGCCTAGTCAGAGGATAGAAGTAAGTACTTACAAATAATTAGTTTATTTTAATTAAAACATTATTCCCAATAAAGAAGGTACAAGTATGATGATGATAATTGTAATTTAATGAGAGATAGTTTCAACCCCTCTGAGGTCAGGAATGGGGAAAAAGTGTGATATTGCTGCACCACTTCTGAGTCTACCAAGAAAAAGATATTTCTAGCATAAACTTTCATGGACTCTGGTCCACTTCATCAGACACAATTTTTAAGTTACTTTTAAAGTTGTGAGGATGTGGACTAGATGTTGGAAGAATAGTTTTGGTTCAAGTGCCTGCCTGAGATATGCCTCTTGCTGCTGCTTCATATTGTGTTTTACTGAGGTGAAAAGGAAGTAAATAGGAGAAAGGTGAGTTTTTACATAAAGCCAATGGCTTCCAAGATTCCATTTTTAAAATAAGCAATTAACATGTAGAAAAATGAAATTAAAGAGTACTTTTTAGAAATAGACATATAGGAATGTAATTATAACAGTAGCAAATTATTTGGGGTGGGGGCTTTGGGAATATTAGTATAACTAAATACTTTTAGAGGTAGCATTCAGTAGTAGTGTAAGGACTGATTAGGACCACCACACCAAGGGTGATCATGATGAGACCAAGCAAATAGCATAAAAGTAGATTTACTGGCGTTTGATGAATGAAGTATGTATTTACAGCAGAGAATCCCCATTCCAAATGCTATTTTAGCATGCAATGAGAGAAGTGTCCCATAAGCCATCAAGTCCCCAAGCAGGTGGGCACCCCCATGGTATCATCAAAAGCATTTGTAGCAAAAGTTTAAATAAAATAATTTCTGCTGACCATGAGCAAACTTCTTTGTTTCCATCCAGAAGCAGAAAGGCTGAGTAGTTACCTGTCGCATGCTTTCTAAGCTAGACCAAAATATTATCACAGAAAAGATGGTGAACTCATGTGCTTATCTATAGAACTTCCAGGTTGATGAGAATAGTGCAGTAAGGATTCTTGTTTATGCTGAGAAGAATAAGCCTTCATGTTTGTGTTCTATGAATCAAGCTGGTATCTCCTAAACCATCTTGTTTCATGGCAAGTGTCACATACCCTCCAGCTATCCTGAATTGGCAGGGACAGTCCAGATTAATACTCTGCCATCCCAATTTGCAGCTACTTTTAAAATGTACCAGATTTTCTCTCCTCGTTCCACCTTCCACCTTCATCTGCAGCTTACTTCAGTTAGTGCAACCTAAGTTTAAATATGTTGCACTCAATTAACTCACTGATGGTGGGGAGGGGAAAGGTGGGGTGCCCTTCTCAATAGCCCAGGCATAAGGAAACTGCTGCAATACATTCTCCCTCATTTAATAATTTTTCTCTGATACTCTGATGTTGCTTGGCCACATGTATTCCAATTTCTATCTGTGAGGTTTTGGAGGGTATGGATTCACACTTTCCACACTTCCTAAACATGCTCCTACTTATGAAATTCCTAGCAAGATTTGTTTTGTCACTGTGAAACATGTTACTGGACAAGATAGGCTTTTAGTCTTATCCAGGCAGGGCCCTTATGTTTGTAGATGCATCTTCAAAAGGCACTCCGATCCATGAAAGCTAATGCCCTCATACATTTGTTCATTATTAAAGTTCTTCCAGACTGTTTGATTTTCTGGTTAAGCACACTGATGAATATATAATCCTTGCAGCCTCTAACACCTTTGTTTTCAGTTGCTAGTTGTCCATCACACTGAATATTCTTCCCAGCAATTTCAGACTGTTCCCTGCAGACTTAGTACTAATTCTATCTTCTATTTTTCATTTTCCTCCTTAATTCCAGCACCATCATCTTTCTAACATGCTCTTTTAACCCTCTGTTTCCTCTCTTAACCCCTTTCTCACCTTTTTTCAGCCTCCTTTTTTTTGTCACTAGCCTTTTGCAAGATTGTAATTTTCACATAGCTGAATCACTTTAAGACTCTAGTCTTAAATTGATTTACATGTGCATCTGCAGGTCCATGCATTTGCTGGTCCACTGGGGCAGAAAGCCAAATGCTGTTAGCGTTTAAGTATCAGTGTTTTAAAATTTGTGGGATTAAAAAGTAGGCTCTTGAAACCAATTCTCTTAGTATATGATTTCATGTTACCAAAGGTCTTGTTGCTGTAATGAGTTATGTGACCTGTCAGAAAGTGTTGATGATAGAAGTGTAATTAGAGTTAGAGGTAATTGAAATGAGAGGTTAGCAAGTGGCATTGGGAATAGCAATGAAATGTCTGCATATCATCTTACAAGTGAAGACTGGGCAAAAATTGTGGCCTCAAATGCTTCTTTTTTGTGCTTCAGTAATTCAAACCTATGTTAAGTAAAGAAACTCCCTTTTTCAACAGAAATATTTTGCTGTATTTGGTGTTATGGAAGCAGGGGAATCAGCTAGCAAAAATAAAGGGTTTTGATGCAGTACTGATTGAAAATGTTTCAGTGTCACTCTAGTCCAAACCCTGGTTTGTTCAGCAAAATTCTGGCTCAGACCCTTTCCACAGGATGCTGTTGTCCCAGCGTGGGGACAGGAGAGGAGCGGGACTGTGATGATGCTTCTGCATGAAGTTGTTGTGGTGCTGTTGCTCCGCCTGTTACCAGGTGGCATGATCACAGATTAAATGACAGTTTTCTTCCATCAATGACACATGATCGTGCCACCATCCCAAACTTACCTGTCCTATGGAAGCCCCAAAAGTGCGATGGCCATGTTTCCTGTCCCAGCACAGCCTGGGAAAGTACCTGGCTGCACTGCAGAAGGAAGAAGTGTGTCTGTCGCACTTTCTTTGGCAGAGAGCTAATCTGATGTGGAGGGGAGCACTTCCATTGCACTCCCTTCTTGGTACAGGCACTGCTGGAATCACCAGTGGACAACAACAGATCCAGGTAGAGTGCGGAGAGGGGCTCATTTGTATAAGAATCTGTGGTATCGGTGCTTACAGTGGGCTAGTGTTCTAAACATATTTCTGCTAACCAGGAGTTCCTACTGTCGATGCTCAGTGTAAAGTAGCATTATTGTTGCAGTAAATCCATTCAGGACAGGAGAAAAACTTCTAGATTTGGTTTGAGAAGCTCCAAAAGGTGGCTTTCTTATGTGCAAGTGTACTCAGGAATCCATTATAAAGGTTCTGTGTGCTGCCTGCTTCAGTCTAGCTGAGAGAAGCAGCAGTAGTAAGCATCCTCAGAGAAAAGAGGAAGGAAATAAACTAGAAGGGTAGCAACTTGCAAATAAATCTAGAAGAGGAAAACACAAGGGAACTATTGGCCAACCTTCCTCCTCAGTACTGGTTCGGATTACTTCTTACAGTATTAGTTATAGCTGAGAATGTTACTTGGAAAAAAAAATTAGTTTGGGGAAAGAAAGTCCTGCTGTGCTATTTTTACACTACTATATTACTCTCTTAGATTAGTGGCTTATTATCCTTTGATTATTCATTCATTATATTGTCATTATTTTTACCACATCTGTTTGTCTGTGCTGCTTACCCTGGGTTTGCTCTTTTATTTATAACAATGGAGCCTTGCTACTGAGAACAACATGGAATCCTCTCTCCTGGTGCAGAATTATTTAAAATAAATTGCCACAATAATGTCTTCTATCCTAGGGTTCTAGAGAGGCAATGGGAGAGGGTGCTCCAGAGGAACAAGGAAATGCTAAATTCCCTTACAGGAGAAGCTAGTGCCTTAATGTCAGTGGCATGGTCGATCTACCCTATTTGCTGGCATATAAGACTCACTTTTTTTCCTGAAAAATACTGTTTGAAAACTGGGTGCATCATTTATGCCACTGCATCTTATACACAGGCAAATATTATTTGCTGGCATATAAATGGGGTGTGTCTTAAATGCTGGTGCATCTTATGCACCAGCAAATACGGTACTTCAGATTTTGCTCAAAACTTTGAAAGAACTAGCCAGAATGCAAAAACCAAATACTGAAAGTAGAATCAGTACCTTGAAGGTTTATATTGAAGTGGATCCACCACTGTGCATGTCAGATTCACCAGTCTGTACTTCTGTATTTCTTTCTGGTGCCCTACTTTAAAGAATGAATTTACAAAAGGAAAAAAAAATTAAGCAGTACTTTAGTAGGACCTCTACTTTTTTCACTGCAGAGTTGGTTAATGTAAATAGGTCTATTACCTCGCTGAGAAGAAAAGGCCTAGTAAAGCAAGGAAGTTATTTTAAATAGCACTGCAGGAGAGGACAAGATCTGGCCCTGCTGTGAGCTGTGTGGGCTCATGCTTTGCGTTAAAACAGTGAATGGCCACAACTGTAGCAGCTCCTTTGTATTAAGGCACTCTGAAGTGTGTGTAGGTGCCTCCAAGTTGCCTGTTGACTTATGAACTTCAAAGAATGTTCTTAGGCAAGGTATATTTAGAGATGGTTTGCCATTGCCTTCCTATAGCATCTCCTATTCCTGATGAGTCTCCCATCTAAGTATTAATCAGGAATTACCTGGCTTAGCTGATGCTGCTTGACCTAACTGTTTTCCCCAAACTCTGCCACCACTGCATACTGCCTGATAAATCCTAGTGCTGGGGGTTGGTGGAAATCCACCCAGCCTATTCTAAGGTCTGTTCTTCATTTTGTAAGGAAGGCTTTGGTACTTAAAGGGAGAGAGTGTTTGTGACTTATTGAAAGGATGCAGGATGAACTTGCATTTGGGAGGTTTGAGAGGAAGAGTTTAACAAAGGCACCCAACTAAAAAGTGTTTGTGAATGTGTCTAGGGTAAGGCTAGACGTTTAGCTGTGGATGCAGCATGAAAGCATTGAGTACTGAGCATTAAGTAGAGAAAAAGGCAAGATATATTTCTGCAGGAGAAATAAGTAAACACTTTGTGAAGATCCAAAGTGAAACAAAGAAACTTTTTTCAGAACTCACCTTATATACCCTTTACAGGTTGTTTTTGTTGTGTAAACATTCAGAAGACTATTAACAGAAGACTGAATATTTTGTTGTTCAGAAGACTGAATATTTTGTTGTGTAAACATTCAGAAGACTATTAGTTCAGAGCACATCCTCTTTGGCCATTTCCGCACGGGACAAGGGAATCGCCTCGCACTGCTACTTACCGGATCTTCTGGCTGCCCGGTCCGGTCCAGGCTGCTCCGGAGCAGTACGTGCTTGTCGCTCCGCAAGGCACCAGCATTGAAAATGGCGACTTCTGGTTGGTCGAGGGTCTCAACCAACCGCTGAAGCTCACCAGCCTAAAGCCTGCCTCCAGCAGATTGCAGGCTCACATTGGTGAGAGCCTGCAAATCTGCTCAAGGGAGCGGACTCACAGTGGTGCGCTCCGTGCTTTTGAAAGACCTGATTTTTCTGGTCCTTCGAAAGCATACTGGACAACCACTTGGGGTCGTTCCGGAGCAGGCTGAGGTGCGGATCTACATTAAGTAGAGGACAGACTGCACCGTTTCAAATACCCCATGCAGAAATGGCCTTCGTCTGTCATCTGTCAACATTTTCAGACTGTACCAGCAATTGGCTTTCTTTGGGTCTGATCTGTTTATCATTTTCTGATAGCATGTTCAACATATGTGAAATCCAATCAACAGGAACACAGGGTTGTTTATTTTAGAAAGTCTGCTATTTTAAACAGGAAATGTAATTTAGGAATATAATTAAAAGTTGTAAATCAAGGAGGAAGCTCCCTTTCGCATGTATGGATTGAAACATAGGATGGAGTCAAAGCTCATCTATTAGCTCATCTATTAGCCTACCAGACCTTCTTGTTTCCAGGAAACAGGAATCTTGGGACTCTGAGTCCAGGTTGGGAAAAGGGCATTTCTAAACTTCAGAGTGAGGGTTCCATTGTTATTACTTTTTAAACACAGAAATACAATTTGGCATCCAAAGAAAGGGGCTGGCCTATTTATCAAGAGAAAGTGAAATTAGCAAGTATAAGAGTTCTAGGTATGAATGAAAGATCTTCAGTCTTTCATTCTTTGCAAAGATAGAAATTTAGGAACAGAGGGGGGAAATTATAGTGGGCATTCTTGCTTGAGAGCAATGACCTCATTCAACCCCCCCCGCCCCGTACACCTCTTGGTAAGACTGAGCCAAAGTTTTCTTGGTATTTCTCCAGAAGGAAATTGGATTGAAGATATGAAGAAAACCTCCCAAATGTCAGGGTTGGCTGTAACTTATCAGGAACATAGCAGCAGCGTCTCTTTCCAGTACACACACATCTTGTCAATACACAGTTTGCCACACATAGGAAGGACTATAGGCTTGAGTTCAATTTCTATGCTATTTCCATTTTCTCCATGAGAGAAGGTAATGTGAGTAAGGTTGTATGAGACAATGGTTTAGCTCTTGGAATACTGATAAAAGGTACACCCCTTGTCAGTATGATGACAAAGATGCTTGGAAATTCCTAATTTTGACATATTTTAATATGGTTTCTGATTCAGACTGGATTACCTTCCCCCGGTGGAAAAAAAAGCTGTGGGGGGGAGTTGACCTTCTGTTGATTCCTCTGTCCTCTTGGTGACTTCTTAAAGTGCTCTTTTCATATCCTCAGTGATGCAATCCTTTCTGTTTCCTGACCACAATGGGAAATTTGAGGAATTATACTCCAGTGAGTGTGAAAGGTGGTTCTTCGAGAAATTAATTTCTTCCAGTGAAGAGTTGTTACGATCTAAATGAGTCAGTTGCAACAACAGACATTTTGAGTGACATTGCAAATCTTTGTTTCCTTTAGAACATTGAGTGGCTTGATTCTTTTCTCTAACAGCCCTGAAACTTGTGCTTCTCTCCTTTTTTCTGTGAACATCATCTCAGCCCCACAGCATTTATGATGCTTGATGCTACATTGACATGAATTTCTGGCAGAGCCTCAGGGATGTGCAATGAAGGGTTATCAGCATACTATTGACACCAAGTTTCCCTCTTGCTCTTTATCTAATGTAAGCTTGGAAATAGAGACTCTTTACCGAGAGTCAGCTAGATATGGGCTTATAAATTAAGATACAGTTGGGACCATATATACTTCAAGCTGATGAAGCAGCTCGCTATGGACATACTACTTGGTCTGTTCCAAATACCAGATAATGCTTTTCAATTTGTATCAAGAAGACTTAAAAGTCTTGCTTATAAACTTCCAGTCATTATCTATGTATTAGAGCACCTTGTGCAGAATTTCTTTATCATATCAATTGTTCTAGAAGAGCATAGTCCTGCTGCATGTTGTTCATAAACTCCATGCTAAATAAAATGGGGTGCATGGAGGTGTCTATAAAAAGCATCTAGAAGCTTTAGTTAGTTTGATGAATGTCAAAGTTTACAGAAGTTAAATAAAAAAGAATCACACAAAGAAGATCAGTGAGACTGTTCATGCCCAGTGGCTACAGAATGCTGACTGACTTTGGGGAAAAGAAATAACAAGCTGCAAATTATATGGAGTGAAATTTCCTTCAGGAAGACATGATTAGTTGATTGGAATGTGGAGCAGAAACAGTGCTTGAAATATTGTTATTATTATCATGTGTGTGTGTGTGTGTATAGCTATTTGTGGAACTAATCTACTAATTAATCTATTTTATAAAAATAAATGAAAATATTATTATTTTATTTAAATGCAATTAACTAAGACAGTTTAAAAAACACCTTGGGACCATTCAGGCGAAAAAGAAAAGAAAAGATACCTGTGTTATTTTTGTTTGTTTGTTCCTTAAGAAAGCTTTAAAATATAAGCACTGCTTATAACTTGAAAAAAATCCCTTCAAAATATCCCCAACACTTCCCACCCTCCCAGGAATCAGAAAATGTAATGTCAAAATGTATAATTACAGACACACATAAGCAATTAAAATGTGTGCACATTAAGTCTTTTAGATAAAGTATAAGCATTTGAACTTAAATTCAGATGTGTGAACTAATGTTCTTCCAGGTACTTAGGGTTGCCATAAGTCAGAAATGACTTAATGACAAACTACAATAACCACCTTATCAATTTTTATGTAATTATCATTATACTACATTGAATTTATATCTAACAATCTAGAATTATCCAGCTGGCCCCTCCCGAAACTGCAGACCCCAGGATTCCATAGGAGGTTAAAAGTGGAATCATCACGCTATAACAGACTCATGCGGAAATGGCCTAACACTCAAGCCACTACACAGAGTAGATATTATTAAACTCATTCAGTTGGATGGGAAGACAGGGTATTGTGCGAGTAAATCAAACAGTTGCAGCATTTGTATTGTCCTAAAGATTAGTGTTGATCATATATGTTCAACATTCATATTGTAATTGGTAAAATTCACAATTTACTTTGCATTTTGCATTGATATTGCAACTAGACGGTTCTTATCACTAATGTCAATTATTTAATTCGCATCAATAATGTTAAGCTGTTAGCTCAAGCTTCTTAACCTCTGTTAAGAACAAAATTGTAATGAATGTCAGGTTTGGAAAAGCCTTGATAGTAATTTTAGTAACTTTAGGAAACTGAACATTTTTAAATAAGTTTCTGGTTTTCACCCCCATAAGAATGAAGTGACAATGATGGTGAAAACAGTTTTTCTTCTCCCCACCCCACTTCTTTGTGATTAATATTGCCAGTTTTTACTGGACTTTTATATAACATTGTGTTTTCAGCATGATCTTTTAAAAATATTAAGTTTGATTTTTAAAAAAATATAAAAAGAAATAAAAAAAGAAGAAGATGGGGAAGAGAAAAAGGAGTAAAGTTAAGATGTTGGACTAAGTATATACATTAATATAATCTACCATATCTCAAAAAAATACTTGTAGTTGTCTATAAAATGTGTGTATGGATGTGTGATTAAAATGGTAAGATTGCCTGACAATTGAATGATGGTGGATGGTGGATATTAGTCTTTCCAACTTATGGTGTCAGCTTCTTAGCTGCAGTAAGAAGGTGCAAAATGCAAGCATGCTGACCACCAGTGATGTTTGAAGCTGAAGGAATATAGTTTAAAACACATACTCCTCTGCAAATATCCAAAATACAAAATATAATACCAAATTAACACAGTGCAGCATCTCTGGGTACAAAGGAGTAGCCAAGGTTCATGCCCATATCGTAATTCCAGCATTTAGCTGTGGTCAGTTTCTTTTTTAAAGCATATACTGTAAAGCACATAGTCTAATATGCTTGAAACATTAGTCTTTGCTGAACCAAATATAATTTTAGATATAAAATTAATTATAATTTTAGCCAAATATAATTTTAGATATAAAGAGATTTTAGAGACTGAAGTTACACAATTTTCATTAACTGATTTGCACATACAAATGAGAATGATATGGGTTCCATATATTTCTGTATTGCAGCTTCTGATGATCCTTACTTAGAAGCCAAGAATTGTGAATGTAATTTATACTATTTCATAGGAAAATCACATGTAGCTGATGTTTTTCCATTTCTAATAGTTTCCATAATTGCTTCCCTTTCAAAGGGAGTTATCAGGAGTTTGTTAGGCCATATGTCCAACTGTGGCAATGTTAAACTTAGAAAAAGTCCTTGGCCAAAATCCTGTCAGTGCATTGTGCTACGTAAGGATTCACCTTTTTGTGGCTGCTCAGTGGCCGTGAGGGAAGGCAGGCAAGACCATCTCCTTTGTAATTAGAAAAAAAAATGTTACTGGTACTGAACAGCCTGCTTTCCCAATATCTAGCTTCTGAGTGAGCCCTTGGGGCTAGGATGTTCTAGGAAAGATGGCTTGGAAAACTGCCTTTGCCATTATGAGGAGAAATTATGGGAGAGAAAAATGTCTGTGAATTTAAGTAGCTGTTGACAGGGGAATGCTACCGATACAGGTAGTTAGAGAGGTACATGTGTTCCTGAACAGTGCTTCTTAAATAGAAGTTTTGGTACTCAAGACAAAAACACTTTGGAAAAATAAGAATAGGTTCCAACATTGCAAAGAAAGAAGAGTAGCTTGAAAATGTTTCAGCAGACTTTCTATTCAGAATTAAAGATATACATATGTTAAATTAAACAACCAGGTCAGGTATATCGTGCAGGAGTAAACAAAAATACCTTGCACCTTCTGGAGACCAAGGTTTTTCCAAAATGTGTACGAGGATGATTTTTTTTCCTTATGATTTACATTTTAGTAAACAGATATAGATCTATGCTTGTTGGGAGTAGCTGGTGTGACAGGTTCATTGGCTGTCCCATTTTTCTGTTTTGCTGTTCACACATGCTCAATTAGGGATTCTGGAGGCAGCTGCTGTTTTCACTGCATGCCAACAGACACAGCTACAGTAGAGTCAGCTAGAGTAAAAATCCATTCATTCACAATTTATGCAATTTTATTGGAGTGTTTACGGTAGACATGCTGTTGTGTTTCTCCACCTCTCTTTCACCATCTTTCCAGTGCTGATGCTACTTTTAAAAAAATCTAGCTAGACAGAGGAAAAGGAGGACCAGGAACTAGGTGTCTGTAGAAAGACAGAGGGCCTTTCTGCACTACACTGTTATAGTGCCATTATTCTATTTTCAACATCCTGTGGAATCCTGGGCTTTGCAGTTTAGGGAGGAGCATTTAGAGTTCTCAGCCAGAGAGCTCCTTGGCCTCAGTAAACTACAAACCCCAGAATTCCACAGGATGTTGAAAGTGAAATAATAACACTATAACAATGCAATGTGGAAAAGCCCTTAGTTAACTGAAGCATGCCTGTAGACTGCAATGAGTTGCAATGTTAATAATAGTCTGGATGAAATTCTATTTTATGCTTTTTCTGTCTATAAATTCAAGAGTACATATTGAAAATTATGCATACTCCAAGATATATATTTTCTTAAACTTTGTAAGGACTGTGTAACTATTACAGAGTAATGTCAAAACAACGCAAGGCTAAAGGTAAAACCATCTTAATATGAAAAAAGTTCTAGCCCTTTTCAGCTGAATTGCTAAGTAACTTGTACATACTGCATATATTGTGATAAGAGAAAAACGTTTACATAATGAAAATATGATATTTTTTCTTATGAAAAATGAAAGAATTTGAAAAAATTCCAATCAATATAATAAATGGACATTATTATTTTTTACAGCAATAATTTTATAAGTTTTGCTATACGTATATTTGTTAACCTGGGGATTTGTGTCTGACAGCTTCTTTTTCTAGATGATTGGTTTGACCATTCCTTGATGGAATAGATCCTACAGAACATTTTACAGTTTTAGAGATTCAAATACAACTAGATATGTAGGTTTGAGTGGTAACTTCAATCAGTGGCCTGTGAGAAATGTCAAAGAAGAATCTCATGAATTTACCTTAGGGTGATATACAATTCTTAGGTTGGAAAAAAACAATTACATTGAGGTGTGCTGGACTGATTGAGTGGTCTTGTGGATGGTGATAGGCTTGACAATGTTTGACTGTAATCCATAATAATAATTCTGTGTGTGTGTGTGTGTGTGTGTACATACATGGGCATAAGAATTCCTGCTGCCTCTTTGGTGGAAGATGGAGAAAGAGGAGAAGGAAGAGTTAAGTAGTGGAGTGATGGTAGAAGGAATAAAAGAACACAATGGCAAAGAAAGTTAAACTTGTATTCTAAGCATGCCACCCAATTCTGTTTATGCAAAGAGGGAACATACTTCTAGCTTTATAGAAGCTAATATAATGAGGCAAATATGCAGTAACATATTTTTTTAAAAAAACTGTTGAAAAATGTCCATTGTAAATATGAAGGGGCTTGAAATTTTTGGGAAAAAATTAAAAAATGATAAAGAATTCTTCTTCATCTCTAATTATTTTGGTGGAGGGAGTAGGAAAGGAGGGTATTTCCAGGGAATGAATTAGCTGGTCCAAAGAGCAGTAAGCTCAAAATGTATTGTTCCTGTAGGGAAAATGATCCGTCTCTTTTATCTCAGCTCTTACACTGTTTTCTCCACTGATATTCAAAGTGTTTAATAAAAACAATAAATAAACCAACCATAAACATGCTAAAAAAGCAGCATTAAAAACTGCTTTAAAATCAGGTACAATAACAAGCATTATAGATAGACCACCATTCAAAAGCATACAAATCTGCTGAAAAGCTCTTTGGGAAAAGACATGCAAGCTCCACATTATCTCTTAAACACAGTTGAAGATGTGTGTTCGCATAACTCAGCAGGATTTTCCATCCTCCACGTCTCACTATTGGCAGGCATATGAGACATGGTTGCCTGCAGACGGCATTTCGAAAGGCTTTTCACTCTAGCATATAGTAATAATATAAGTGCAAAGCTCATTCCATGACAGGAATGAGCTTTGCACTTAAGAAGTTGCAGAAATCATTTGATGTAGTTGCAGATCAGAGTTTTGGGGTCTAACTTTGCTGTGGCTTTGATCCTCCACAGTCAAACCTTCTTAGAAGCCTACACTGTGGACTCTAAATGTTTCATAATTACAGTAATCTGGGCTTTAGAAAATGAGCAGTCTGCACTATTTTAGGCTATCAGCAGTACCACCACGACCACCACAACTATCATGTTTTCTGTTCCATGATATACAATGACTGCTCCTAATTTCCATTTCTTGTTCACACTTTGTTCTCATAGAACCCAGGAAATGGGGTTGAATTAGTGGTGTGGGAGATTTATGTCTAGACTTAGAAGAACTGCTTTGGATTGCAAATGGGATCACCTATATTCTTATTCCATATGGAAAAGTTTGTGGATGATCTCTATCTATAGAAAACTAGATGTCAAGGATAAGGGGTATACCATGTTATTGTTCTATGCCTTCAAGACCTTTCTGACTCATGGTAAATCTTCAACAGAACTTTTTTTGGCAAGATTTGTTCAGAAGGGATGTTGCCAATGTCTATCCCAGTGGGTTTCCATGGATCAGCAGGGATTTGAAACCTAATTTCCAGAGTTCTAGTTCAACGTTCAAACTACTACACCTTACTGGTATATATGGGTGTGTGTGTGTGTGTGTGTGTATAGCCTTTTCCGCATGGGGGAATTAAAACGGCATAGTGCGTCCTCTACGGAGGTCGTCTGCACCTTGGAACAGACTAGGTTCGGACTACTTACCGGAGATCCACATCTCAGTCCACTCTGAAACACCCCCAACTGGTCCTCCAGCGCACTTTTTAAAGACCGAAAAAAAGAGGTTTCACATTTTTCTGGAGCACGTCATTGCGTACCTGCTCCCTTGCGCAGATTTGCAGGCTTGCACCAATGCAAGCCTGTGATCTGTGGAGGGCGAGCTTTAGGTGTGGCGAGCTTCAGCAGTTGGTCGGGACCCACGACCAACCAGAAGCCGCCATTTTGGAAGCTGGAGCAGTGTGGATCTAAGACCTCACACTGCTCCGATTCACCCTGGACCAGACTGAGGAGCCAGAAGATCCGGTGAGTAACAGCACGGAGCAATTCCCTTGCCTCGTGTAGAAATGGCCTATGTGTGTGTGTATATGTATATATGTTTCCATATATATATAAGGGAATTATGCCATCTGAGTTATTGTCCTCCACAGTTATTGTGGTTTATTGTCCACAGACTGACTGAGGATAGCTCTAAATAAGTAGGTGGCATTCTTTCTGTTGATAGTGTTAACATTAGTGTTAGTATTATTCCTGAACACAGACACACATTGTTATAACTTCAACTGAGATATCCTTACATTTCTGGGCTTCTGTACAGTAAAAAAACGTATTTGTTTAGGGACACATTGTTGGGAAAAATATGTAAAATACTTCATATGTTTCAAAACTTTGGTCATATTTTTTTAGTCAAAAGGGGCATATATCCCCTAATTCACCTATTTGAAAAATGTATACAAAAATGCATACATCATCCCATTTAAAAAAAGAAAAGAAAAGAAATCAGCATGGAAGCGGCATGAAATATACTTGGTGGTGGGAAAAGAGTAGTCTATGCAGGGGATGAGGTGGAGGGGGGACTTGACAGATCTGCCAGTTCGAGTATAGCTCAGACAAAGATTTATCATATTTGTGAGATTGTTAAACTGAGTATTGAATAGACTCAACTGCCTAAGGATAGGGGGAAGAATTGATTGGACAAAGAAGTCTTGATGATATCAAAGCCTTTGCAAAGAGTTTCTCAGAGTCTCTTAAGAGATCATTTGCAGTAAGTCTCTCAAAACTCATTGTAAGAAGAAATGTATCTCTCTATGAGAATTAACACATTTGCAAAGTTTATGGGACATTTTAAAGAAATAAAGTACACAAAAAAGATGCATACATTTAAAAATGGAAGCAGCCAAAAAAAATGCACAATAGAAAAAAAAATGACCAAATACACCTTTCTCAATGAAAAGCAATGCACATATTGGGTGTGATATGTAGATAAATGCACACATTAGGGAAAAAGTCCATTTTAAAAGTGAGAATAGCAATGTATGTGTGGGAAAAAGACTTGTAACTAGATACAAAACAAGGACAGTGGAAAATGGGATTTGAGAAAACACATCAAAATTGAGATAATGAGATTTTCACATCCAAAAACACAGCTAATCCATCCAGGTTTGGGAACACAAACTAGATCAGATTTGATGATATAAAGCCTCATGCATGTTCAAAATCGTGGATTCTTTGCATTTTAATATTACTAATTTCATCACTAATACGAGCAGAGCTAAGGGCAGGCTAGCAGAGCAAACAGGGACAAGACAAAAAGGAGAACTTTCACCTGTATGACCCCGTTTCTCTACTCTATCCCTATTGGATCCCCCAACTGTTTCTCCCTGGATGTATTGCATCAATGACACATGAAGAATATGAATTTAGTCCATGGGTGGGGAATGTATAAGCCTCCTAGAGTTTATTTAATTGCACATCCTGTCATCCTTAACCAGAATAACAAATGGTGAGGAATGATGGAATTTGGAACTCATCTGGACATATTCGCACAGCCCTACTTTCTTGGTAGAATACACAAAGTATGTTATAGAATAACTCTATATTCTTTGTGCCACTTCTCTTGCATTGTGTCACCTAAGGCGTGGATAGATGAAGGTAGGGAATGAGACAGCACTCTCCCATGATCGCCACATATCCTCCTTAAATCCTTGAACCCTATTCTCCCATGAAACTTGCCATGGTGATTGTTATTAATATCAGTAGCAACACCAGACTCTGTGATATGTGATTGACGCTCCTTGGTCTGTGCACATAGAAGGTAATGTTTGCCTTTGATTAGTTTTCCTGGGACTTGATTTTCTTTTGTTGTCTCATTTTGATTTCTCTGAGGGGCCGTGGATAACTTCCTTGTATTTTAAGTTTACTTTTAGTGCCACTCTCTAGTGTAGCCTTCAGAGGACAATAATGATATCAGTATTCTCCTGTTAGTACAGTTGTTTATTCTTTTCTTAACTGAAAAGAAAAATCTGCTAGCTTAGACTGCTTGTTGTTTGTTTTAGTCTTCCCATGGCCAGATCTGAATCTCAGCTGTCACCAAATCACACTGCAAGCAGCTCAGTTTTTTGAGCTGAAGGACTAGAGTTCAGGCCCATCCAGTGTCTTGATTTCTGCCAATCAGAACTGAATGAATCATGTGAAACTGACAATCTCATCAGCATCTCTTCTATAGTATGTAAAGAAAACAAACACATCACATCAGATAATGTATCAGGAATGCTGGAGAAAACAAGAACAAAATTAGAGATCTCATTTGAGTGGCTATAAATAATCATTTGTCAGAAATAAGCAGCCTCCAACAGATTTTAAACTGATATCCTGAGGAATGGAACATGGAAGCATAACACTGACACATGAAGAGGAGCATCTTTACAGGGTGAACACTGATTTGGTGTATATTTTGCCAGTTTCAAGCCCTTGAAGCCTCAAAATAACAGAAATAAGTGTGTCTAAAGGGGGGGGAGGACTTTTTGTGTGTGTTAAGCAGAGCAATATCAAAAGTGCAGGTTTACTAGCTAGTTCCAGGCATGAAGACAATCTCACTTAAAACAAAGAGATAAGGAGAAAATAATCTGAAAGATGGTAAACAAAGGACGAATGACTTGTATACCCAGGTTCCTTCTAATCTTGGAAGCTAAGCAGGGTCATCCCTGATTACTACTTGGATGGGAGACTGCCAAAAAATGACAGGTCCCATAGGCTACATTTCAAAGGAAGGAACTGGGAAAACCAACTCCGATTATTCCTTGCCTGAGACAACACTATGAAATTCATAGGGTTGCCATAAGTCAACAAGCCACTGGAAGGCACTGTGACAAAGCTGCTGTGGGAGTCAGCTATTTGGAATTCACGTGCAACTAGATGGTGGGTAGGTAGGCAACAGGAGTAGTACTTTAAGAGTAAAACCAGCACAGTGGTTTGTGTGGGAGGGGCTTATGGGTGAGAAGAATTCTATATAAGGCAAAGATTCTGTTTGAAAGAGAGCTTTCAATGAGATTTTGGCTAGAGCGGTTGGCTGAGTTGAGGTTAAGTAGCTGTGGAAAAGATACAGTGAATTGATGTCTAAGGCTGGGAGTTATTGTTGGAATCTCAAAAGTTTGAACAGTTTATCTCCAATGTTACTATAATAAATGTTAGAGTTTGTTTTATAACTACCAAGTCAACCTGAGTTTTTTAAAGTCACTGATAATAAGGAGAACACGCTACCTTAAATAAACTGTTTAGTTTTAAGTCAACACTTAGACCCTAACCCTGTTACACAAAGGTTCTGATAAAAGGGTGGAGTCAGGGCCAAGTAATATTGACAGGGCACCTTATTAGGTGGGAATTGCAAAACCAGTCTGAGGAGAAATAAGGATGTTTCACAGGCACATACACAAAACAGAAACCATCATATAATGAAACCAAAGGCTTACTAATATCTAATGGCTGATGCACTCACCTGTAAGCAGGCTGATGCAATCTGATGGCAGGCAGTGGGGGTACAGTGGCTGAGTGACTTCAGACATGATTGTTCTCTGAATGGCTTCCGATAAACGGATAGTAAGGGATAGTAAGATCTCATCTCTGACTAGATGGAGAACCTTTTTCTGTATTACTGGGATTTAATGAAGTCCATCTCTGTTGGAGCAGATATTGTCAAGGTTTCTGAAGGGTTAATATATGTGCGTGGACTAGCATAAACTGTTTTTCTAGTGAAGTGAGCAGTGAGGTCACAGTGTCCTATGATACACAGATGGTGTTTAATGTTTTGACTATCTAGTCTCCTGAAGTTCCTGTCTCTAAGCCTGAGAACTAAACATGTAATGTGTCACATGATATGCAGGTATGAGTGTGGTCTACTACGGGTTAAAAGCTTACATTATGTTCAGTATATTCCTTGTTCTTTCTTCCTTTATTTTGATGTTTTGCCTTTGTATTTGAACTGCTTCAAGACTTGCTGTCTGAAGCACATTGTTTTTATCATATATGCTGCTTTGCTCTAATAGATAGCTGATTTAGCCTAGACACAATGCATCTGCATGGCTGTTTTTCTTGCTAGGGGCAATCAGTGTGAGCTTAGCACAGCATTGTGTGGCTTTGCACTCTGGACATGCTCAGAAGGGCTCACCATCCCACACCCAACAGATATTGACAATATAAAAACTAGTCCCTGAGAAACAAGTATCAGGGTGTAGACAGTCTCCAGTGTGGACATGGCTGTCTTTGACAGCTGTGACAGCTATGATGCTATCCTGGCTGATAGATATCCATAAAATTCTGGTAACAGAGAGGAAGAGAGAACCGGTGCTTATGAATAGAGTATGGGTCTTCCCGCATGACACTGTTATAGTGCTATTATTCCACTTTTAACATGCTATGGAATCCTGGGGCTTGCAGTTTAGGGCAGGGTATTTAGAATTTTCAGCCAGAGAGCTCTTTGGCCTCAGGAAACTACAAACCCTAGAATTCCCCAGGATGTTGACAGTACAATAACAATGTAGTGTGGAAAGGCCCTTTATTGTTTTTCTAGACAGATTAATATCCATCATACATATAACAGATGCTACAATTATTGCAATGTCTATGTATTTTGGCCACAGTTAACATATAGATGTTTAGTTCCATCATGATGAAGTATAGAGATGTCTGCTAGAGATAAAGAGGGTGATACAATGCATTCTTAATAAATGCCAGTCGATATGAATAATTTTATAGCATTGTATAAGATAGTAATTCCTTATAAATGCAAGCCTATATGACTGCCTCAGTAAATAATAGCAATGGAAAAATATCCAAAAATATTGAAAAAATGGTGGAAAATGGTAGTGTTTTCCCAAGTGTTGAAAAACTGACAAGAAAAAAATCTGAACTGGCGAGAAGCTTCACGTTTTCATTGGAACTCCATATGCTGCTAGCTAAAGGTTGTGTCCATGAACTTACTGTAGTTTTATGAAACAATACAACACATCTATGAAACACCCGCTTGGTGCCTAATCACAATAATAGTGTTATAATATAACATCTGAAATATGAAGCAAAAAGAAATAACTAATAGCAAATGTCATTCCCTCATTAAATGAAACCTTACAGTCATATAAAACTGTCTAGATTTGGGCATAACAGCTGGATTACTCCTGTAAAGGAACATTTTGGCATGAGAGAGCTCAATTGGACTTCTGTCAGAAAATATTAGGTGAAGAAAGATGAAGATTATGTTCTCATTTTGATCCTGTCCAGATTAGAAGGAAGATTATGTTTATGTTTTGCATCACTGCAAGATGCTGAAGAATAGAAAAATCAATTATAATTCAGTTCTTAATAACTAAAGCATCTGGTAGATTTATGTAAAACATATTCTGATTCTGTCTCTTGTGTATTTTCTATGTTTAATATCACTTTGCTCTGAAGCCTGTTGGAGATTACTAACATATAAAGACTCCATACCTAAGCTGGGAATAGCTCATGATTTAAGGCAGGTCTGAACAATTTGTGACCCACCAAGCTGAACACTGGCCATCAGTCATTTGTGATGGTCTGCCCAGATTGTAATAAATGAATCCCTTCTTGGTTTTACTGGCCTGACCACATCTGCAAATAGAATGGGGGTAAAGATAGGGGAAGAATCATGATCCCATGCAATAATGGAGTTAGGCTGTGCTGTGTGTGACTTGATCAGTACAGGCCAGGAGTTAAGGGCACATTATGATTTTTGGGTATGAAAGAAGAAAGCCACACTTTTAGAGTATGTTCAGATGAGTTTGTGAATGTATAGTTGCTGTGATTCTAACAAGAAATTTCAGGGTTGAGGGAGTCTAGCACCACGTTTTTGTATTGCTGCTGCCTTTTTTCCCCCTTATAGCACACATACAAACATTGTTAAAGAGGAGAAAGGTAGAATAACTACATTATGTTCTATGACTGATAGCTCTAATTTCTGTCCATCATGAACCACTCATAGTTATTTTAGCTGGCAGAAAGGCTTATTTGCTGAAGCAGATTTGTCACATACAAATTGATGTCCAAATTAGTTGCTATCTTCACAGTCCTGAAATATTTTTCATTTGTAGCTTTGGTAATGAGTAGGTTGTTGTACCTGCAGTGTTTTAATATTTATTATGCATATAAATGCATTGAGAGTTTCAGCTGTTTTGATGTTTGTTGGTTTCCTGATTCTTTATTTAATGTTTTGTTATCTATTTTGTTTTTACTGATTAGGTTATTGTTTTTATTAATTTTTTTTGTTACATTATTCATTGTAAATCTAATTTTTAGGTCCAAAAACCGATATAATAAACAATAATTGATATATGTTATCATACTTGGCAATTTAAAGTTGATTGAGTAGCTGTCATAGTATTGTCCAAGTAATCGTGACCACATTGTTATTCATCTTTCCCTTTAGGATTTTGGTGATGATGGGTCCCTGTATATTACTAAGATTACTACAACTCACATGGGAAATTACAGCTGCTATGCAGATGGTTATGATAAACTCTATCAGATTCATATTCTTCAAGTGAACGGTAAGGGAAGAAATTCTATTAACCATGTTGTTAAGTAATCTCTAGATTTAATTCAGTGATTTGTTTTCATATCTTAATTGTTATATGAAAACCAAACAGTAAAGCAAACATGGATAGTACTTTTTCCATTAGCATCTTCACTTCTGTAAACAAACTTGTAGGAAAATATATTTAATCACCATATGTAGCATTCTTAAATAATTCATTCTTAATGAAAAGAACAAAAGACCACAGAGTTTATTTACTCTCTACTTTGAGCTCTTAATACTCTTAAACAATGTGCATTCTTATAATCTGTAGAATAATAGACAGTTATGGAAATGGTGGCCTTGAATAAAAGAGTAATCATGTTATTGTACAGACTGCGCAACAATCCATTTGTAGCTCTGCTGGTTTTCAGCAGCATGGTATACTTTCCAAACAGAAAACTGCCTTCATATTAAATCAAAATAAAATATTGTGCAACCTAATGCTTCCAATAAGCTTTCAAAGAGCTATGGAATGTCACATTTTCATTGTGGAACATCTTAAAATATTAATGTTTTCTCAGCATTTTTATGATTTTTCACAGCAGATTTAATAATGTGTATTTTTTTTATTGGATAAAAATTGCCAAAAGTTCTAAGTATTTATTGGCTGCACACCAACCAATCATAGCCATCTCCTTTATTGGTATGAAAGAGGCAAAATTCATCTCAAACTCCACAGGAGTGTGAGCTCAAAAAGCAAAGTTGTTCTTCTTGTATCAAAGGATCAAATCAATATATACTTTTATCTATCACCCAAGAGGAGGCATATAGAAAGGAGGGATATAGAAAGCATATACATGCATCATGCAGTTACACATTGTAAGGTTACATCCATGTATGAAGTGACTATGAATTTATACTGTTCCTGAAGTGATATTTTTATCTCTGCTCTTTTCTTAATAAGATTGCTTATTGATGAATCTATTAGGATTTGTACGGCTAAACTGGGTCAAAATATGAAACTTAACAAATGGGTCAGATGAAACAGCAGTCTGTAGATTTAACTACTCAGTTCCTAAATGCAGGCAAAGAAGACTGTACTCATAGATCAGGAAAAAATGATTAATTAATGTAATGGCACATGTATAACAGAAGAAGATTAATGAGATAATGAGGCTTAGTTGATCTTTAGGTTCTAATGTGAGACTACTTTGAAAATGATTTAATTGGATTTTAAGTACTTTTACAATATGTGTGTATTTTCTTTATATGAAGAATCAGCAGCAATTCTTATCATTAATTTTCTCAATCCTTTAACATTGGTTTTTATGCCCACTTTCCCTCTGTTTGGGGTGTATTAACAAATTCCAATCTATTAGCACAGGTATGAAGAACGTCAATGGTCTCTACACGTATAATAAAGTATAATAAATGAGTTGACATCAGTTCTTATATTAGTTATTCATGTAACAAAATAATTGTCGTCAGAAAAGTTTCCTACTGGAAGGGAATACACTTTCCAACTTCTCACCACAGGACCAAATGACTAGTTCCTCGACAAACCTGTATCATATGACTCAACTCTTTGAAAGCATTCAGGATTGCAACTTCCTTTTTTTTTTTTTTTTGTATTCTATCACTACAGTCCACCACTATATGACTCTGCTTAAATACTGGCAGCTTTAATTCTATCAATGTATCTGAATAAGTGAATAAAAATCCACAAAATCTCAAGCTGAAATAAATTAGTCTTAAAAGTGCTATTGTCAGCCATCAAATTTATTCATAGTTTGGCATGTGCTAGACAATGCATGCAAATGTAGGGATAATCTGTGATGTGTGAGAGGATCTTCTCATTGATTACTCTTCATTAACACCTTTTATGCATAAGTAGATCACATTATCATGGAATGGTGCAAAGGACATAGAACTGAAATGTCTCACTGAGATTAGTGGACATCTGTTCTCATTGTTCTGAAAAGGGACTAAAATTGAAAGAATCAGTCCATAAAGACTTCATACTTATCCCTCCCCTGACTGTAGTAGTTAACACATTGGCAACTTGTGTCCCATCATATTCATAATAAGCTTGCTATTGTGGTTCTAGAGAGAAACGAAGCCTTATTTCTGGCTTCTAAGTCTCCTCTCAAGAATCCCTTTTCTCACCTTACACCAGATATTGTCCAATTCTAAAGTAAATATAGCTCTCTGTAATTGTTGGACAGACTTTTGGCTAGTAGTGTGTGCAGTGACCGCAAAAAGTTCAAGTCAGCCACTTGATTCAGCTCAGAGGTCATTCCAAAACCAGATCAGAGGCTGCCTCGACTTGATTCGGGTCCAAATATGAATCTCACTTAGCAGATCCAAATATTCCTGTTTATGAGTGAAATCAATCAATAGCTGTAACTTTTTCTGTGCATCAGAATGGGATTAAATTTGTACAGATTTCAAATTAAAAGGTGTGGGATGTTTCATGCTATAGATACAGATACATACACACACACACACACACACACACATGAATTTTCATTTTGGGGGAAAAACTAGATGAAACTTGTAGGCATAGCTGACTCTAATGGGAAGATTTTGCCAAACGTCAGATGAAGAGCCACTGATATATATATGAGAGAGAGAGAGAGAACAGCATTTGCAGTTTGGGGACATCCAAGGAAGAGTACACTTCCCTTCTATTTTTATTTTTTTTTTAAGCTGGATTATCACTTTGACACAACTATGAAAAGGACAGAAATCCTTTCTCTCATCTCACTTGTCAATCATAACACATACACACACATTCTTTGGCAATTTGTATGAAAAATTTAAATACCATAGGGAAAACCGGAAATATTTCAGAAGGATAACTACAAGGACTGAAGAGTAGTGATCAACAGAAAACAGTTTAAACTTTCTTATGTTTACCACTCTTTTGGCACTAGGGTTGTTAAATGAGATAAGGACAGGGTTTCTGCCTCTTTAATGGTTGTGTAGAATGGTTGTGTAGAACAAACCTCAGCTGAAATTCCTTCTTGTCCTTTCCTTAAACAAACAAACAAAAAACTGGCAACTCAAGCTGGCCCCAAAATCACAGAAAATGCAATAGGACAAGGATGGAAGGCTGATATAGATTTTTCCAAGCAATCATCTTGTAATATGTTCTCTCTGGTCCCAACCATTTTAATGTTCCTGATCCTGGAAAAGAAAGTACCAAACTTTGGATTTGTTTTGGTCCATTACTGAACATTGAAATTGCCCTGCAATGTATTAATTAGAGATCCCTGCCCCAAGATTGTGTATGATTCAAAGGTGGAGTTCTCAGTCACATAACTAGATCAGCCTTCCTCCTTTCCTCTCCCCTCCACCATTGTTTATCTTAAATGGGGACCATGGGGAGAAGTATATCAATTTTTGGAGGCACATTGTCTATATTTCTGAGTCTCTGTGAATCCATTTCCTAACAAATCTTCTATAGTGTTTTAGTTTCTGATTTGGTCTGCTTTGGATGAGTCTTGCATTTACTCTGTCCAAATCAGCCCAGTTCAGAATGGAGTTACAGTCTGTGTAAATCTGAAGCACATCGCTATTGGCTAGGCCACAAAAAAAAAAAAAAAAAGATACCTTCAGAATAGTATTCCACTGTGCTTAACATCTGTTTTTCTGACTGCAGGAAAGTGGTTATGATCAAACAGGACACAGAAACAGCTTGTGTCCTTACTAAAAATGAAAATTTCAGAGCTGCTGTGAGAGCAGCTGTTGTGGGGCACTCTCTTTTGGGGAAACATCAGACATAGTGAGGGTACGAAGGAGGATCTGTGGTTACAAACACCTCTACCTGCTGCTGGGAATGGAGGCATTTATTTATTATTTATTTAACCCTTTGTTCAACAGTGCCTTCAGTCAAGGCACTCTGATCATCACATCAAAGCTGTGAGATAGATTCAGCTGAGAGAGAGTGAGTCACCTGAGATCAGCCAGTGAGCTTTGTGGATGAATGAGGATTTGAACAAAACCAGGTTGTATGTCATGTTACAGATACAACTATTTTGATCTGCCTTTTTCCCCGTTTCTGACATGTTTTGTTGTTGGTAGGCATTAAATTTTGATTTTGATCTGAAACAATGTAGAAGCAGAACGGCTGAGGTAGGACAGTGGCAGGGCGCAATTGATGTTTTTAATAATGTCACAGGCAAGAGACGTTTGCTGTTTTACTGGCTTGTACATAATTTATAGAATTTAACCTATAATTTTTCATTTAAAGCCTGCTTTATTGTCAAAGAAACACAAGGGGTGAATAAAAGAGCACAAATCCAATACCAGCTTTTCATGTTATTTAGAGACTAGCTATTATTATTCTTTTGCTGTAGGCTCTGTTGTAGCAGTTTTTTGAATAGCAGCTGCTTAAACCAAACTGGTGGATGCAACATTCAGAATGCAAAATGGAAATGAACAACAAAAAAAAAAAAAAAAAAGTAAACAAGAGCTTCTCACAAAGAAGGTCCAAACAAGGGATAATATCTGCAAGATTATCATTCAATTCACAAGGAATTCAATAGCAAGCTCGGTATTTAAGACAGCAATCCTACGACATGGGCTTGCCCCCAGCAAATTTAATGTAACTTACTTTTCAGTGTACCTATATAAGACTGCTGTATAGGAATTCTTTTTGTTTCTTGTGACTTTCAACAGGGATGAGTTCCTGTGCTTAGTGTGAAATATGCCCGACTTAATGCATTAATCCAAGTGGAAAAAAATATTAACAAGTATGAATGAATCCATGCCATTTCCTTACCTCCCCACATTATTAAACCTTCCTACCTGCTATCCTAGTTCCCTAAACCTGGTAGGAAGTGAGAGTGATGTAATACATCAAACAAACCTAAATCTATAGACCAGAGTTTTGGATGATGCAGCGAATATGCTTACAGAGAAATTACAGAGAGATTCAATCTAAAGCCAGATTGAAATGGATCTAGATAATCTATCTCATTCATGAACCCCTGGAGGTGGGAGGCCACCTTATATTCCATCACCTTGCTCAAAAATGAAGCACTGGAAGCACTGTGGATTCAGGATCTCTTTGCACTATTAAGTAAGCAAATTAGGTACTCTGGAATTTTAGGAAGATGAAAGAATAAAAGATGGCATACATATGAGGATCTGGGCTTTACTGCAGCACACCCTCAGCCCTTGGGACACATATCTGGACAATGTGTAAGGCTTTACTCTTTGTAATCAGCTGTTAAGTAAATAGAAGTCAGATGAGGTAGAGAGCAGAAGTGTAATAGAAAATAGAAAATTGTCATAACATAGGTTTCAGTCTGTGCCTTATCAGTGCAACTAATAACAACAAAGTAGGTCCTGTATGACACACTAGCACTAACAAATATGCTTTCATATGCATTCTCATTGAGAGTTATCTTTGTGACTAGAAAACAGGGACCATCCTCAGTAAGTAGGAGCAGCTGGTGGGCATGACAAAAATCAAAATGAAACTGTTGTTCCTAATTTTACTCTTTCAAAAACTCTTCAGTGTTTCTCATTTTGCACATGATTAATGCTAAGACACAAAATAGATCAAAGTTGCTTCTTGGTTACTAACATAATTATGGCAAAGAATCATGCTGAGCCCATTCCTATAAGCAGTTGGGTAACATCAGAGAATACATAAACCCATTTTGTAGTCATCAGAATTAATTATTTATAATTTATACTTCATATTTTCACACATTGGCAACTGTGTGTCAAGATGCCCCTGGAGTGGTTGTTGGGGCAATTTCTGTTTAAAGCAAAATAATAAAAGAAGTTGGGATAGTTTATTCTCTCTGCAAACACATTCAGTGCCTTTCTCTGTACTGAATAAGCACAAGTCCTCACAGCAGCCTTTTTCAGGGTGCATCTTCTTTAAGATGAGAGGCTGGAATCATCTCAGAAGTTGGTTTTTAAGCTTAAATGCACAGTTTTGCAGTTATTTCCCCTGGTTGGCTTGCACAGTAGAAATGATAACTTTTTTAGGACCAGTTGAAAACATTTTTATTAATCCATGCCCATTTTATATATGATAAATTTTATTTATGTTATTAAGCAAAATTTCTGCTAGTCTATTGCAGTTTTTAATATGACTAATATTTATTAATTTATATAGATTTATTGAAAGTTACTTGTATAAAACAAGTCTATATAAAATGTCACAGTTTCAGAAGCACAATCTAATTTATGTAGGCTGCTTAGGGGTGTATAACAATGTTCTCCATGATTTCTATTGCTGTTTGCTATGTCTGCAGAAACTCTTGCACATGGAATAAGATCTAACTAAAATTCAGAATTAATGTAAGTAAGCAAGAAATATGGCAGGTTAATTTATATGCTAGTGAGGTAACTGTTCATAGAGGGCATAGATCTTTATTTGGATTTACTGACCTAAACATTTTGTAAAATATTTGGATATAAGGAACAAATGAGATTAAATATAGAACATGAAATAAAATAGCACTAGTGTATTTAATTTCTTGGAGAGAAATGAAATTAGTTATTTGGATTGCTGTTAATATGGGTGAGGCACTAAAACAAGATCTGCCTATAAGGATGCAGTTAAAATAGTTAAAAATTTTGCTGTTTTCTGCAGTTATTATGTTCTCATCTTCATATGTTAAATTGTTGATATTACTTCTTTTATTAGCCATACCTCCTTCCTCTAATGCTGCTTTATGTGTGATATGTTCAGCATACAGTTTAAACAAGATGATGCCTTAGGCTTCATTCTACTCATGCAAAGTTGTGAATTTATGCAAGAGTGACCACAGTTAGGATATGTGAAAATATTAAGCTCAATCTCTTTATTTTTTCCCCCATTTTCACATAATGAGTCTCTGATTCTTCCAAAAGTTATACACATTCCTGTACACATCACAAGTTGGGTGTGCATTTTCCAGACTGACTCATTTTTCAATGTATTTTCCAACTAGCATGTGCCTATATTCCAAATCTCTGCATTCTATGAATCCCTTATCTTAGGGCCTTAAAGAACCTTGTATTTTATGAGAAATGGGAAGTGACCAGGATGAAGAGGAATTATTTCAAAAGGCCAAGGGTAAAACAAATTTAAATGTGATGTCACAACTCCAAAGATCTCTTGTGGTACAATTTACCATTTGGTGGGTGAACTGGTGTAGGGAGCACACTGAAACGGCTGACTGCAGCATGCAGTCCACACTTTTTAGCTCCTGTTTTAGCATATTAACTAAAACCCTGGAAGTTACCTTGTGAAATAGGTGGCTAAATTTCATTTTGATGCCTGTATTTGTCTCTGGAAAGAGTTAGCACTGCATCAGGTGATCAGAGTATTAAAATTTAATTAATAAGAATTCATTACAACCACAGTGGGAGCAAATAATTTGAGAAGATGGGAGTGAGCAATCTATTTTAGTTAGAGAACTTTATTGTTAATATATATTTGTAAATGACAACTCATATTTTAGAGTTACATCACACAGTAGCTTTGCCTTTCAATATAAATCCCAGCTGATGCAATAGTACAGTCATAAATGACTAACTATAATCCTTTGACTGCCACTCAGCCATGAAATGTGATATTTTCCCTCACTATTTATGTATTGATTTTTACTGTTCCTGTTTAATTTAGTCATACAAAAATGAAGCACAATATTTCCGTAAATTCTGTACTGTGAACAAAATACTTAGAAACCCCCCCCCATTTCTATCAGGAAAAACCCCCTTTTGTACAGAGTTCCAGTGCTCAAGCAGTGTAACTGAGACAAAGGAATAAAAGTGGGAAGTGAACACCAGATTCTTTGAATTTCTAACAATCTTAGCATATGCAGTGAATGAAAAGGGAAAATGAGGTTCTCCCAAGTCCTGTTGGTATTGCATATAGGGATGTAACTCATTGCTCACTTCATAGTTAAAAGGAGCAACAAGTAATTTTAGCAACTTTCCTCCTCTACAGAAGAAGTCTTTAGGAGTTTTCAAGGACTTTTCACAGCTTCGGCTTTATTCTGTGCAAATTTTGCCTTTGCACATTTGTACAGAAAACAGCATTTTCTTTGCTGGAAATATCTACTCATCTCTGGGAGAAAGGCAACTTTGACTTCTCATGACCCTCTGAATGGGACTCCTTTAAGTCACCCTATCCTCAACTGCACAGCTCAGTCTTGCAGATTCATGGATGTATCTTCCTTGATTGAGTCTATCCATCTGTAATGCGGTCTTCTGCTTTTTCTACTGCCTTCTACCTTAGCGACCATCACTGTCTTTTCTAGTTAGTCATCTCTGCTCATGATATGGCCAAAACCTCAGACTAAACCTCAGTTTAGTCATCTTGACCTGGAGAGCAGGCTTGATTTGTTGTATTCATTCACGTTTTTAAAAGTCTAGGGAATTCATATTACTCTTCTGCAGCATCACATTTCAAATGACTTGATTTTCTTCCTATCTTCTTCACTGTTCAGTTTTCACATACATAGAAATTGGAAATATTATGGCATGGACAATCCTAACTTTTGTATTCAATGATATATCTTTACACTTCAGAATCTTGTCTAGTTCTTTTGTAGCTGCACTTCCAAGTCCTAGGCCCTTTCCGCACTGGCCTATTAAAACGGTGCAGAGCGACCTCCGACAGAGGTCTTCTGTACCGTGGAGTGGACTGGGGCAGACTACTTTTCGTAGTTCCTCACCTCAGTCCTCTCCAGAGTGACCGGAACTGGTCGCGCAGCGTGCTTTTAAAAAACCTCTTTTAAGAGGTTTTTAAAAAGCATGAAGTGCACGACCCCGTGTTGCTCCATCGCCGCGCTCCGGTGCAGATTTGCAGGCATGGACTAGTGCGTGCCTGCAGATCTGCTGGGGGTGGGCTTTAGGCTGGCGAGCTTCTCCGGTTGGTGGAGAGCCTCCACTAACCAGAAGCTGCCATTTTGGACGCCGGAGCAGTGTGGAGCGATGAGCTCGCACTGCTCCTTGTCCCAATGGACTCGTCCGGATGCTGAAGAAGTCCAGTGAGTACCGTTTTTGCGCATTCCCACGTGCGGAAAGGGTCCTAGTCTTCTGATTTTTCGAGTACAGTCTCCATTCTGATTAATGACTGAGCCAAAGTATGGAAATGTCATCATCATTTGTTTTAAGGTTAACTAAATCAATCTGTGTCCATTATTTTTTACTTTCTTAATGTTCAGCTGTAAACCTGCCCTTGCACTTTCTTCCTTGATGTTCTTCAGTAATTGTTCCAAGGTCTTGCTATTTTCTGCAAGCAGCATGATGTTATCTTCATATCTTAATCTGTTGATGTTCCTTCTTCCAGTTTTCACACCTCCTTTCTCTGACTCTATCCTTGCTTTATCTACAATACATTCAGTGTACAATTAAATAAGCAGCGTTATAAAATTTAGCCTTGCCTGACTACTTTGCCTGACTGGAAACCACTCTATTTCTCCATATTCTGTCCTACCTAAGAAAAGCCTTTTGTCCTGCATGTAGGTTACACATGAAGACAAACACATGTACATTCATCTATTCTTTTGGTTCTGTTTTCTTACAGCTGATTTGTTATCAAGGACAGATGCATGAGAATAGGAAAGGGAGCTTGCTTTTGCCAATTTTAAGTTCTTATATATGATTTAATATTGTCTCTTCTTTAATAGGATGTTTAATGAGGCACAAACACAAGTGCATCCACAGAACAGAAGTGAAATAATGATTATTTTTTTTAACCAACTAGAGGAAAAGAGGATGGATTTCCTGGCTAAATCATATATGATGAAAACATACACATATTTCACAGGGAATAGGAAAGAAGGCTATTATTATCAATAAAAGGTAGATCACACTGTCGGGAAAATTCTGAAATGTATTGATTAAAATATTACTTAAGGAGAAAGCAAAGGATTTTACAATCATCAGACAACAGAACCTGAAGCTACCCATGTTAAACTCAGCACAGAACCACCTCCTTTTCACAGAACAGTTCAGCAACAGAGCAAATGAAGGTGGAAGCAACTGAATAACCTCTCCTCCAGAGCACAGTATTTGCCCAGTCCCTGGTAAAACATACTGTGGAATAAGAAGGTGGAACTGTCGGTCATTTAGCCATTTCCACTGCTCTCTCATCCTCAAAATGTTGAATCAAAACCTAGGAAGAAACAAAGGGCTAAATTGCATATGATGATAACTCAATTGCATGCAGTTCAGTTTTTTTTTCCTTTCAAAGTATACTGCAATTCTAACTTAAAGACCCTTCAACTGTAGGTAGTTATCATTAACAATACCAGTTACATTTCTATACTGCTTACCAGTGTGAAGCACTCTTTATGCGGTTTATGGTGTGTTTTTAGCTAATTGCCCCCAACAAGCTGGGTACTCATTTCACCAACCTATGGAAGGATGGTAGGCTTAGTCAACCTGGAGCCGTGCGGGATTGAACTCACAACATTGTGGCTGCAGTACCAGAATTTAACCACTGCACTGCTGCCATCATTAGGCATAAGCCTCTTCTGCATGAACAAATACTCTTCTGCAAGCAAAAGTGCTTTTCACCTCAGACATCTGCTGACCGGTGGTGTCTGATGGCTTCCATGCCAGAGGTGTTATTTTGGCCTTAGTCAGATGGTAAAAGAAGCTATCCAAGGTACTGAAGCATATCTCCAAAATTCAGCACCAAGAATAGGTTTTTATAGGCTTGGACTAAAATTGGGGGATTCATTGCCCTGCTGACACAGTAATCACATGGAAATGAGTGCTATTAATAGTATATGTTGGCAGCAGAATTCTTCTTCTGGAAAAAAAAAGTCAAAAGGGGGAGCAGAGAAGAGGTGGGGCAAGGGAGTAGATGTGTTATGTTACAAATTCACTCCAGCGCATCCACAATGCCAGCATAAGGTTAGGCCAGGGCAAGAACAGTCCTAGGATAGGAAAGATTTGGATTCAGTACAATTTCAACTGCCCTGGCATTGATTCAGCTGTCCTTTGGTCACACCCACCAGTTAGGATTGTGCCTTAAGTCCTGCTCGGGGGTTGTTCGTGGATAAAGGTTAAATCCCTGGACTTTTACTTTCTGATATTCAGGACCTTCTTCTCATTCCATCCATGAAAACAAAACAAAAGGTGGGGGGGAGAGTTGACATCAATTGAAATATTTCTTTTTTAAAAAAATATTAAGAAGGGCACTCAGGGAATATTTTGGAACAAAAAAAAATGGCTGGGGGAAGTTTAAATATCCACTATGTATATATGATATTTCCAGATAATATTGGGGCACCACACACTAAACTGAGAGTAAAAATGCAAGGGATCTTACATGACACACTTTATTTTAGTATGTAATGTATCTGCCAAATGTTGCCTTGTAAAATTTGACATTGGCCATTTCCACACTAGACCTGGAAATCCTGGCCTCAAAGGCCCCTCCCTAAACTGCACACCCCAAGATTCCACAAGATGTTGAAAGTGGAATAACAGCACTATAACAGTCTAGTGTGGAAATTGCAATTTTAACAAGGCTCTGTGGAGGCCAAGCTTCAGCTTGGGTCCCTTCAAAGTGAAACTGATCTTTGCTTTGAGAAGTACCAAAATCAGTCTGAAGAGGATTCATTGGACTCAGTTTTTTCTGAATCTGATGCACATCTCTGTTCACTGGTGTTCTATTCATCTCTATTCTGTTCTGTTCATCTCAATCATTGGTGTGCAGCAGTCCAAATATAAAAGTATCTATTGTTTAAATAGAAATATACTATCATTCACAGTCAAATGTACCTACTCCACCTTTACCATATCCATTGTCCTGTATAAAGTTTGGAGAGGGGGAGTATGAGCACTTTTCTGGAGGAAAGAAAGTGTGAGATGCTTGAAAGACTTTTTAAAATTTAAAATTCCCTTCTTTTTTGTTCTACATCCTGAGATGTAGCCTATTTAGAAGAACTCTGGTGACCCTACACTTTAAAAATGGTATTGCAAATATCTTCTTCAGCAAAACTGCAGGTGATAATGTGCCATGTTTTCCAAGGGTACTTGTGGGAAACAAAGACGAGTGTCCCTTGAAAGATATAAACACTATCCCTGGAAATTCAGCTAGGTGGCAAATGCCCCTGTATATCCAGCTTCCCTTATACAAATTTGATTGTGTGGCAATGCTCAATGTCTGGTGCTAATAAGCATGTTGGTAAAATATTGCCGTATTTCTCTGTTTTGCTGTGATATATGACTCAGTTGTTGAAACTGTAGATTACTTTGAAATGTATTTCTATTCTTAATAATTTGCTTTCTATTTGATGCATTATGATTTTGTTTATTCAGTTCCACCAGTCATAAGAGTGTTTCCTGAAAGTCAAGCCAGGGAACCAGGTGTGACAGCTAGCCTTCGATGCCATGCGGAGGGTATCCCCAATCCAGTGCTTGGTTGGTTGAAGAATGGAATTGATATAACTCCAAAGTTATCCAAACAGTTAACTCTTCAAGGTAAAGGAGCACATGTTAATAATTTCCTAGATGCTTACGCTTGTATTTTTTATCTGTGCTACAAAGACTTCTGAAAGCAATGTGAAATTTTTTACTAGTGTAATTTATTTATCATGCCTTCAGGCAGAGCCTGAAGCAACAAGTATGATGTGTTAACTTCACCACAACAGTAGTAAAGCTGGCAGTTTTGAGGTCTACAGCTGACCCATTATAATTTCCTTCTTATTTCAGTGTCTGTCTCTGTTTTAAGTTCTAATTATCATACTGAGTGACTACCTCCAGTAACCTTTCATTTAATGAAGCCAGCTAGAATGAAAAAAATCTTCTGCCAAGTAATACTTGTTAGTCTTTAAGGTGTCATAAGACTTTCTGTGTTTATTATGACATAACAGATTAACATTGCTATCCTACCTGGAAAGTTTTTGAAATTCATCTCATAATGGAAAGTATGGTATTTTTGAAATGGTGAAAATGAGATACTTTTAAAAACTGAGCATATGAATTAACTTCAAACAGTGCCTTTTGATCTACTCTAAAAACTTCATTACTGGAGGACCGATCCATCACCTTTTTGAAGTTTAGCTGCTTTCGTATTAGGTTTCTTCACATTAGGACCTGCAATAAACATAGTGTCTCTTTTCTTCTTAAGAGAAATTCAAGATGTCAATCAATCACTCTGTAGGTAACCCAGAGTTTGGAAAGTTACTTTCTTGTACTAAAACCCTCCAAATCTTCCAATCTAGTACTAAAACTCTCCAAATCTTCCACTATTTTACATTTTCCTTTTCCAATAATCAGTGGATATTCTGTGGTCTTCCATAAAAACAAGAGAGAGAAATAAGGGTACTCAAATGTATCTATAAATACGAAATATTTGTAAATCAAAAGAAAAACAAAAGTCCTCCAGAGGACTTTTTTTTATTCTGTCTCTCTCTGGAGGACTTTTGTTTGTTTGTTTGTTTGTTTTTTCAATTTACAAATATTTCATATTTATAGATATATTTGAGTACCCTAATTTCTCTCTTGTTTCTTAGGGTCCCCATTTTGCCTCCAGTCCTGTCAGCACTCAGCTACTAGGGGTTGTTATTAGGTAGACTGATATAAATAATTCTTGTCATCTATATGTGGGATTACCCTTGAAAACTATATGTGGGATTACCCTTGAAAGAACTGCATACCCATAGCATGGCCTTAGGTGGTTGTAGATTTGTTTGTTTTTTCTTTAAAATGAATGCAATATTAGCATATAGAAGTGATTCAGCATATGATGGTGTCAAGGACCCATCATTTATTCAGTAGTGAATTGTACTTTGTTGAAACTGCAAATGACAGAATGGTCTTACTTGGCTAGTCTCGCCAGCCAGCAGATTCTCTCCATGTATTCAATAATTAAACCCACTTAATAAACCTAAGGATCTCTGATAGTACCAGAAGTACTGTTAGGAAACAGCAATGGCAAGTCTTGAGCTGCTAAACTTAAAAATTGGCAGTGGGATGTTAGTGAAAGAGTGCTAGAATTTCCACTATAGACTTACTAAGAAATCTTTCATTTGCACCAATACAATAAGGCTGGGCACCATGTCTGGCTTAAAAATTTGGCCACAACTTTTAATGCAAATACACTGTATGCTAATTATTTAAATCTGCATACAATATGAATATTCATGAAATATATTCACAAGTGAGTAAATATGGAGATCAGGTTTTACCTAGTAGGTTAGAGGGGACACAGAGCACATTGTCTACTAGAAGTGGAAGTACCCATGCCGTGCTAGTAGCCATGGGTTTGAATTAGACTGGCTGAAGACTGAATTATCCACAAACAGGGTTCAATCTGTCTCGTCTGATGGGAGGGTTAAGATCCCCATATGATACCCATATGACATCATACACCTGCATCCAGTCCCACACTCTATGCTCTCTTAGAATCATGGAGGGTTCTGTATCTTTGTATTGCAGAGGTTTAGTTTACACTTATCTGCGGCTGTGCAAGTAGATTGGAAGCCCTGTAAATGGCTTGCTGTGGAGCTGCATTAATCTGTCTATGAACTGGTGCTTCCATATCAAGCTGCATATTCTGACACTGCAATTTATGTGATTTAAGCCAGCATTTTTAGGGGGAACAATACAATTTAGGACATTAAAACATTTTATTCTATTGCCTTCACATGAAGATGGCAGTCCACACCTTCTGCACTCCACATGAGCCATAAGTTTTCCACTATAATATAATCACTCCCAAATCATTTTCATGGGGTTCTAAAATAATCTTATCATTTTAGGATGTGACTTCATTCATGCTCCTATGATGTCAGTGCATAAGAGATAAAAGCCATACAATCTCTACCCTAAAATGTGGGTGGGAAATGCATGGATAAAAATAGATTTCATTTGATAGGACACCAGAAGAGGCGAAATACAAGGGAGTATATAATACACAGAAAACCAGCATGATATTGTAGTTTGAGCATGGATTGGAGCTCTAGGAGACAAGCCTCTGAGTGACCTTGGGCAAGTCACACTGTCTTAGCCTAAGAGGAAGGCAATGGAAAACCTCCTCTTGCCAAGAAAACCCTATGGTACCTATGACAGAGTCACCATAAATCAAAGTTGACTTGAAAGCATATAATAACAATATGATACACCCACCATTTTACATGTGTCAATACAGTTTTTATGTAACATTATTTTCTCCCTTAAAAGCTACACTAACTTTATTTCTGCACAAGCAACTTATGTAAGCTATATTTCAGTAGTCATTTCCATAAGTATATCCCTAATGAATTAGTTGAACTATAGTGAAATTTGCTTGTTGGTGCTGAAGCAGAAACCTACTTTGTTTTGCCATCAAGTTCATAACAGCAAGGAAAAACATGTACTTCAATAACTAGCTACATATTTATAGAAAGACGTAATGTGTCCCAAGGTAAGCTATTAAGGAAGGTCAAGTTTTCCAACTGGGTTGGAAAACTCCATGCTTAATCTTGACAGCACAGTGAACACATACTGTTTTTCTATTCTCTGTACAGCAAATGGGAGTGAAGTCCACATCAGCAATGTACGTTATGAAGATACTGGAGCATACACTTGTATTGCAAAGAATGAAGCAGGAGTGGATGAAGACATCTCTTCACTTTTTGTGGAAGATTCTGCACGAAAACTCGTATGTAGCATTTCATATGTCATCTCATAGCAAAAGGAAAGAAAGTTAGTTGCTATGTAGTGATAGTAAATTACCATGGTAATTGCTAAATTACAATGGATACACACACACATATGGGAAAAGTTTATCATCCTATTATATGTTTGGTTAAATCTATTGTATACATTTTGATTGATGCTAGACCTTCTGTATGTTCAGACTGATGACAGACCTTCAATGTGTCACATCCGGTATAAACATCTCTATCCTGTTGTCTAGTCTAAGGAGAAGAATTAATTAAAAATTAAAAATCTCTAGTGAGCTTGTGTTTTGCACAGTAAAAATAGGCCATCATGATATGCACCAATCAGGTTGCAGTTCAAAAGCAAATACATCTTGAATTCCACACCATTTATCATTTTTGGATCTCAGTTTATAAATATTTGGGAATAAATAAAATAGCCTTTCCAACAGCTTCATACATGTAGTCTTCTGCTCATGCCCATTTAAGCCACTAGATTTAAAAATAGATGTGTGAATTAAATGTTTGCTGTTCTATTGCCGATGGAAGGTGATCTATCACAGTTTGAACTGTGTAGTGAGCCTAATGAGCTGATAATTCAAGCAAAGTTCTACATACATTTGTGAGCTAATAATGCATCAGCTCTTTGTTCTTGCTAACTAGAAATGTCATGTGGGTGCTTTGAAGACTGAGGACGAATAAGATCAGGGAAGCTAACGCTACACATGGGCACTCCTCTCCTCATCTTCAAAGAAGCCTTATGGGACTGTTTATTTAAAAGAAGTTGTGAGACATGTTGATGATGAACCTCCTGTATCATGTCTTATCTGATCTTAAGATTAAAATGGAAAAGGGTCCCAGATTCATATTCAGATATTTAACTAATTTGTCTCTCTTGCTGGAATTTCTGTGTACCTTGAGTGTAACACCTGTATCTCCAGAGTGGCTAGTGTCTTTACCTGGACCCTTTTACTTATGTAGCATATCTCTCTCTGGCTCAGTCACAAAATCCAGTGTCTTCACACTGAAGAAAATGCTATGGTGGCAGCTCCTTCTTTGGAAATAGGAATGAATGAAACTGTCAGCTTTGTTTCCCTAAATATTTGTTTTTGTTCTTTTCTCTGTCAAGTTCTTGTCATAAAACAGATGAGGAAATGTGCACATTTGAGGAAGTTCTTTTTTAAAAATAGGAAAATTCACCACCAAAATTCTCATCTATCCATTTTTAGAAAGGAATTATTTGGTAAATATCTGTAGGTAATATAATTTCAGCACAGAAAAGTAGTGATTCAAAGCAGGATTCAGGACCATCTTTTATTTACTTTGTGTGTGTGTGTGTGTGTGTTTGAATTCACATATTTGTTTTATGGAGTGGACAAGGTGTGACCTTTCATATATTACTTAAGTCCCCTAAGCTCTAGTCAACATAACTGACAGTGAGAGATGATGGGCACTGCAATCCAACAACATGTGAAGGGCCAAAAGTCTCCCACTCCCCTTTTTATGTGTATTATGTACTCATGTGAAGACTGCACCCAATTTTTCTTACCCATTACACAAAGAGTGTCTCAACACATCAAGGCAACCTATTGAAAAAATGATGGGCTTTTGGGAGGCAAAAATTAAGTGTTTGTGCAAAACCCAAAGCTTTGTCCAGAAAGCAGTATTTTGCACAAAATAATCTACTTTTCAAAGGTCCCTATATTTGAAAAATCATCAACAACAACAAATGGGCAAAGACTGTTACAATATTTTAAACTGCAGAAAAGCCTTTGAAATTCTTTGTTCTTGCATAGGAGGACGAAGTAATATTTACATACCTTGTAATATGGCATATTGACATATGGCATTATATCGAATCAAGGAATTTGCCTATTTAGCCCAGTATTGTCTTCCCTAACTGGCAGGAGCTGTCCTGGTCTGAAACTGAGAGAGCATTTTGCACCAACTATAACTTGATCCTAGACTCTCAGCATGCAAAGTGCATATTCTAACATTAGTGTGTTCCCAAAATGTATTCTGTATTTTATCAACCATTTTAGTTCAAATTGCTTTAAGTAAGAAATATTTCAGTGGAAAAATTTTTCTTGAAACACTGCTTGCCACTTCTCACATTTCAGCTACATGCCTTCCTCTGTAAGTCATGTTGAGACTAAAACTCCTTTCTCTCATGTACCTTTTACTTTCTTGCTGACCTTGGTCAGAATACTGAGTAAATGGGAGAAAGCAACTCAACACCTGACTCTTTGCACCAGGTGTATAAGACCTTGGCCCATATATGTGGTATATAATATCCATGTCTGGGTTGTATTAAAATATTATTCTGTTAGGAATTGATTCCTCAAACCTATTGATAGAAATTAATATGATAATTAGAGACATTGTTACATTCTTGTATTTTTAATATGCAAGGAATGCTATATCTGAACTTAGAAGGCACTCAACAAGTACAAGCCAAAGAAAGGGAGCAGATGAAATGTTTTTTACCCAGGCCTAGCAAACACAGCACAAAACACCAGGAAATTTTTTGCTTCCCTCTCTAAGTTCTTTCCTTCCCATCTATCAAGCTAATTTGGAACATCAGCAGCCAGCACACAAGAACATAAATCACCTGTAAGAACCTCCCAACGGTAGGTCTCTTTTAGTATGAAGCTCAGTCCTGGTAATTCTAGCATTTTTCTTGTCGCTGTGGTTTAGTTTGCAAAAGTACTGAGCAGACATTTGCTGTGAACTTCAGGTTTGATTGATTTCCAGGACTTGCTGTGTGGAAATCAGTAGTGAAGTGACTGGTATGGCAAAAGGATTGAAACAGGAATTGTAAATCTAAAAATTTATATTGATTTCAGCAACCATTTAGTAGAACAGGCCCATTAATTGTGCCAAGGCTCATGGCTGTTTATTTACCCTTCTCCTGTTGATTCAGATCACAAACATTCAGATTTTATTGCAAATGCAGGAGAAACAATCCAGCTTCTCTTAAGCACTTTGAACTTACCTCCATTGATTTCAGTAAGTAAACTGAGATGTGTGTTTAGTTCGCCCCAGTGAGATCAATGAGACTTCAAAGTCCTTAACTTTTACTAGATCATTCTCTTGGTGAACACTAAAAGCCCAACTAATTCTGATTGTCTAGGGTTCACAGTCACACAAGGAGTGTTCACAGCTCTCAGAGGTTCTCTGATTCTGAAAGTTACTCACTATGTGTATAGAGAGATAGAAATAATCATAAAAGGGATACGACTAGCACATTTCCCTTCCTCACATGCTTATTCAGGAATGCCTGAATAAGGCTAATACTTGATTCATGCTTCTCCCTATTTAAGAAAAGCACCTGACTCTCTCAGTTCTGAGTACCAATTTTCTTTATGAATTCTACAGTGCTTTGTACTGCAGATTTGAATGCTTTAATCATTTAGATGCATTAATTGTGACCTAATATTTTGGTGGATATGCACCAGATCCTATATTAAGGTCCATACAACTGCATTATCAGAAGTGGACTTGGATGCTCCCTTCTCCTCATGCTATCTCCACCAGCTGCACTTCCTATAGCTACTAAAAGGATTATGGCATATGTTGCTGCCACAGCTGCATATGTTATGGGGGACTGAAGGGAAAGAGGAATATTCCCTAATAGGAAATAGAGTCATAGTCCATAATAGTTTTTCTCACCTGATTTCTTGGGACGTTTCCTTCACTCCACACAATGGGCTATCCCCATTTAATAGGGTGGCCAATATCCGTCTATAGCAATTGGATTGATTTCTCATTCAAAGCTTCTATGAATAAATGCAATAACAGATACAAAGTTCTCAAAATTCTCAAAATGCTATGCTGATAATATTTGTATGGTTACTTTTATAAAGACCCTGAGCCTTGTGTCCTTAGGGAGCTGCTAGGCACCAGCATCCCAGAAAAGTCCACTAGCATTGATGACCACCCTTGGGTTGCAGGCTGCCATGTTAAAATCCCATTAATGATCCCAGTATACCTACCATTGTCAACAGATGCTAGGTTGACCATGAAATGGCACTTTGCTAAAGACCCTCTCAAACCTAAAGAGACCCCTGCATTTATAAACCTTATTTTGTATGCTTATACAATTTTTGATGACTGTGGAAATTAAATATATCAGTATTGTAAATCTTCCAGGTGTTGCTGGTCATAATCTCCCATTATTACTAACCACTGTTTTTTCTCAGTAGGTCTAACTGTAGTCCAACAACATCTGGAGGGCCACAGTTTGCTCATCTCAAAAATAATAAGTCCACTGGTTTTGGAAGCTTCTTTTTGCTCAGAAACAGCTTGGAAAATTACTTTTAAGGGAAATGCAATGACATCCTAAAGCCATCCATCACTGAGCAGCAATAGGATGATTCTGTGGGTCTCAGAGCATCATCTTATAACTACTCGATGATGGATGGCTTCAGAATGCCATTATATTTGTTCATCTTAGTAGAGCAGTAGTACAGTCTGAAAATGTTTCCACAAGATCTCTACCACAGCTCTGGAGATATCTGTCTGAACTACATGCACCAATGGCTTGTCACTAAAAGAGGGTGTGGCGGAAGGGCTAGATTGTGTTTAGTGCGATAAAGGTTCTTATTTCTCACTGGACTCTGCTGAAGTGAAAGATGTAAAGCATCAATATCTTACTCAGGTTTTTTTCAGCAACAATGACAAAAATGAGAAAATGGAATGTACTGGCATGAAGCTGTTAACATGGAAGAAATCTTCAAAGCATTTATGTTAACAGTTACACTTTAAATTCAAGATTAGATTTCTAAGATTTAATAACTTACAGAGTTGCTTGTTGAGAGATTAATATACCATGTTTCATAGTAGGCAGGAAAATGGAGTGATGGATAAGACCTTTAGTGGTCTATGTGATGCCTGTTGCTGTTAGCAAGACTAAAAGGAAATAAATAGTCTTGAGCTGTGCCTTTGGGAGAAGATGGAAGATATGATTTATTCTAAAGTTTCTTGCAGATAACATACACTTGACACATTCCTGTTCCTGACAGAATACAGTACTCCCCAGATGATAATGATTCATCATCAAAATGGAAATTCAAGATTAAAGTAAATGAAAAACACTGTGAAACCATTTTGTCATGCAGTTGTTACATTTATGTCTACGTGAAGCAATGAGTTAAGCTTCTTTGACAGATTGGTACAATTTTAACAAAAGACGGTAATCTGGTAAACCCTCTTGACACCCCTATTAGTAATGGCACAACTTAATATCTCTCTCAGACCCCATATATCTAACAGTTCTATGTACACCGTAATGTGTCTGTTTGCTTAGCTATCTATACTGCAGGTATGCATGCACATGGTGTCTTTAATGTACTGCAGTGTAACTTCAGAAATATGGTGATAGATTTTTGAAGTGTAGATAGTAATCAGACAGTCCCATAGCTACATTCCTAAGGAAAGGAGTTGTGTTGATCTATATCAATCAACTATTAATAACAACTTGTTTTCATGACCAGGAACAGGAATAGAATTTGGGCAGGGGTAGGGGGGATGGACTATAGTTCCCAGAATCTGTCAGAAACCATGGCTACTAGGCATGCCGGCTTGGAGATACTTGGGGTCATTTTCTAAGGAATACAAAATCTGGTACTGGACAGATAATGCCTGTTACTTGCTCCTTCAAGACCAAAGCAATCTCCAAATAGTCTGGATGTTAATTGGAACAGAAATGTATAGTTGCTTTGGGATTTCATTCTACTCTCAGATGGTGAATGGATTACAGTTGTACACAGAGGCAAAAGGGAAGATAGGTGAGTGGCAGATGATGTCATAATCCCTGCTGATCAAAAATTCCCCCATACTTCAGTCATTTGAGGCCTGGTTTACTATACCACTGTGAAGATGCATAATGATAGACTATATGGGAGATTACCAATCAATTGAAACAGTTTTGAACATTTTCAGTTCAGAAGCTGAGAACTGATATTGCGTTCTAAAATAACAATTTAGACCTCCAAACAATGTGATTTTGTTGTCAGTTCTGAAATTAAAGGGCAAATCTATGTTTATTATCTAAGAATAGAGGCACAAACATTGTGAATTAAGCAATAATTTGACAATTACTCATAGAGATCAGACAAAATATTTTTTTTAAAATTATTTTGATGTTATGCTTAAAGCAGTGAGGACAATCAATGGGAACTCCATAAGGGATGTATACAGACTCCTGCTTTTCAGAGAATGTAAGCTCTGAATTGTTAAAGGGCTCTGTTGTGCCATATCCTGTGAGATCCCTCTGTGCATTATCACTGAACCTTTAGCTGTGATGGAAAACAATGTCTTTGGCCTCAGTAAAAGTATCCACTTTATACCACCCAGCACCTGCAGTATTGAGAAGCAGATGCTACTTCTGAAGTCTACCTACTTGTGAGGCTTGTGGTGAGTTTGGTTTCTTCCAACACTCACAAGAAGTTTCTTTCTGTGGTCTCTGTAAGGAGAAGCAGGGAACAGCTTTGCCTTCAGTAAGTGAAGGAGGCAGTGGCTGAGATCTTGTATTGCAAATCTAGCAGAAAACCCCAGCAGGTAGAACTATGTCTCTCTTCTCAATCCCTTTCAACATACAGTGTAGTACTGCAGCTCCCCCATGACCACCCATTGGCTGGTGTAGCATATGAGGGGACTGGAGAAGCATCTAGTTGTGTCTCCATAAATATGCAGACTAATGATATTATCAATGTAATCATTTTGCATCTTGCTGTGGGGGCCTAGTCAGATGCTTCTCCAATCTATTCCACTCTTCACTATCAATAGAATGGACATGAGGGTGCTGTTTACTGAAATGATGAGTCCTAAGTGGGCTTTGGTCATTGCTGAGGGAAGAAACCAACCTCTGCAGTGACAAAAGAATACATACAGAGGTGTATTATGGACTGGTAAACATGACTAACAGGATGCCAGACTTTTGGACAAGGGTCAGATAGGGAACTGGTGACAATAGTACCATATAACCCAGCCCTAACCTAAAGTTAACAAGTAACTATGGGTGTGTAGGGTGCAACGTTAAAATAAAAAGTAGAGTTGTATTTTTAATCCACACATTTCAGAATCAAGTCTTCAGAAAATAAGTATTCTGACAGTAGAACTTCAAAGCTCTGTTGACAGGTGCATTGAAAAGCCTCAGGTGTAATAACGCTCTTTGTGCAGAGAGGCTAAAACCTCACAAATTAAATTTTACAATCCTGGAAGACAGTGGGAAAACAGTTGAAAGATCAAAAACATTTCAATCTTTTTTTTTGGAGGGGGGGAATAGAAACCAGTATTTTCAATGCAGAATATGTTCCCGACTGCAGCATTTTCTGCACATTAGACAGTTGTTGTTTTTGTTTTGCATAGATGATATTAATGCTGTTCACAGAAAATAATGTTTTCTAAGCTCAAATATGTGCAAAATTTATGCAGAATATGCTCTAGATTGCGAATAATTTTCAGAAACAGCACAGTTTTTAAAGTTTTTTCACAGGAAGAAATTACTGAAATTTCTTATTGCTTTGTTTGAGAACAAAATTAGCAAAGCATTACACCCTGGAAAGAAACTGATGGATGTCCTGAGAGGCAGAATTGGAAGTATCTGGTACATATAACCACAGACAGTTGGTCTTCGGGTAGTCAAGAACATTATCCAGAAACATTATCCAAAGAAGGGTACAACAAGAATGACAGTGCTAGCTAGTAACCTTTCTATTCTCACAATAAACATTCTTTACTGCACCCTCTGTGAAATGAAGGGGGGGCACAGCTTGTTTCCACTGTATTGAATGTGAGCAATTGTACCGTTGTCAAAATGGTGGCTGATCTTTGGTTTTGCTGAGTTGAAGGCATATATCAATCTATTACCTCTCACCTCTGGTGAGAGTTTATCATGGCCAATGTGAAATGTGGGGGAACTATGCTACCCACTCTCTAGGCTCTATTTCAGAGCAATTATGAACCTGTGTAGGTTTTACGTCTTCACAAAGTACATGAGGTTCAACAATAGAGGGGGGAAAGCAGTGCATCCTCTACTTTTTAGGATATGTGGACTAGATTTCTGGTGTAGCTTCTAATGTGGTGCAGACCCCTAATGGGCAGTTGATTGAATTTAGAAGTAAATGCCCATTTTGGCAATGTATTCTAAGTAAACCAAGAAAATATGGCATAAGCATTTGATGATGATGCAATTATATCCTCTAAGGAAGTTTTACCTGAACGGGCAGCCTGGTATATCACAGCAGGCTCAACTTGGTTTTGGTATAGTAATGACACTAGTTGAACCACTGTACTATAGTAAAATGTCAACCTCAAATATATCAAGTACCCTAGAAGTAGGAGCGGAGAAAGCATACATCACTAAACTGAACATCTGAAATGCCCGTTGATGTTTTAATAGATGTCATCTCTAGAGCTTTAAGGCCAACATTATTACATAAATTTATATAAGGGGAAAGGGGATTTTAATGTAATAAAATTATCAGGAAAATAAATACAGCGTAAGCATTGTATCTAATCACAATGTGGAAAATATGTTGACACACTAGCTCCATCCTTTCTATATCCTCCTGTGCCAGCCATGTCCCTAAGACTCCAACCTTGCTGAGTTGATTGGAAAGATCTGAATGGAGAATATGAATGTCATTCTCTTGAATACATGTAGAACTGTCAGTGTGATCAGGGATTACATATCATGCTAAAGTCTCTGATAAAAATTCTACCTTCAAAGCTAAAAACCACTGTATCTCATGATAAAGGCCATTTCTGCATGGGGCGAGGGAATCGCCCCCTGCCGCTACTTACTGGACTTCTTGGCTCCCCGGTCCGATCCGCACTGCTCCAGAGCACTGCATGCTCATCGCTGTTCACTGCTCAGGGGACGAAAATGGCAGCTTCTGGTTGGTCGAGGGTCTTGACCAACTACTGAAGCTTGCCAGCCTAAAGCCCTCCCCAGCAGATCGCAGGCTCGCATTGGTGTGAGCCTGCAAGTCTGCACTGGAGAGCGGGGACGGAATGGCGCACTCCATGCTTTTGAAAAACCTGTTTTAAGTGGTCTTTCAAAAGCACGCTTGACGACCACTTGGGGCTGTTCCAGAGCGGGCTGAGGTGTGGATCTACTTTAAGTAGGTCAAACCCAGTCTGCTCCCAGGTGCAAACGTCCTCCCTGGAGGACGCTCTGCACCATTTCTATTAGCCCGTGCGGAAATGGCCAAAGTCTCTAATCAGAGATTTGTCCTAATGATCAAAGAAACAAGAGTATAAAGAACTCATCTTCAGACATTGACAAATGAAGGACTGAAACATTGAGGCTGGTTTGCAGAGCAACACTGAGGATCCACGGGCCTATTCTTTTTGTAAAAGTGAGTTTCCATAATCTGTTCAGGAATAATGCCTCAAAAAGGCTTAAGATATCCAGTAAATATATTCTTATTTCATATTGAATGCCCAGATCTTGAAGAATCTTGATGAATCACATTTCAAATGAAATAACCATCATTCATGTTTGAACTGGAATTAAAATCATGCACTTATCCTCTTTAGGTTCCCTACCACGTGAAAGAACACTGAGACTTTGAGCATTGCTATTATTTTTACAGTGTACAGCATAATAAAGGAACTGCTAGCACTTCTGCCATGCTTGTTGCAGAGTCAGATCTCTGATTTTGGAAGACGCGTAATAACCTTTCATCTGTACAGTGACCTCTCCGCATTTGTTAAGGCTTGTGGTGCTGAACCCTCAGAAAGATGGAAAAGCTGTGAATAATTCATTCCCACCATAATCCCCCTCCCATTCCCCTCCAGAGCTCCTCCCTCCGATTCCTTTTCCTTTGACCCAACATGAGGTAAAGGGCTTACTGGTACTTTCCCCTCAGACAGAGAAGAACAGAGTTCTGGGGTTCTAGCTACTTCTGGTTGCCATCTTGAGAAAGGAGGTGGCAGGAGCAAAGAGAGCACCTGACCAATCAGCAGCCATTACACAGCAGAATGTGCTGCCACATGGCAGAAAGGACACGCCTCTAGCAGTGACAGAGTTGCACACCCAAAAGGGGGGAGGAGTACATTTTAAATATAAGCTTCATGAGTCTTAGATGACGAATGTGATAGAATGGGAGGAGGACAATGGCGGGGGGGAGGTAAGGACCTGCCTTGTGAATAATCAAATTTGTGAAGGTAAAATCCAGGAATGTGGAGGGAGGAATGTACTGCAAGTCACTATTTTGTAAAAAAGCAGAAATTACTTACTTTTTCAAAATATCTGTGAGCATTTTTATGGCTGAGATAATTTTCAAAAACTTATTTTTAACAATAAAGATCATTTTGTCTCCAGATTAAATATTCCTAGAATATTTCAATAGAATTTTATTCCACTACAGGTAATCTATACTGTTTAATTTACTGAGAAGAAAGTTTGTCACCTAATGATTTTGCAATAATTTACAGATGAGTTGAGTATCTGAGACCAAATTAAAATTTAATCCTGCCTTTTTTATTCTTTAACATCAATTACAGTTCCCCGTGTTACCCAGTTCTGCAGCTGTGACTCTGTCACATTCTATGAACTAGCTTCTATAAATCCTTTCATCTGTTCACCCACAGCAAGCTGAAAATTATCTGCTTCCTGCATTTTGTGTCTAGAGGCTGTGTTTAAAAAATAATACGCCTTTTTCAGTACCATTAAATAGATCAATTTCTAACACCAGGGCGTTTTTTTTTTTCCTCACATGCCACTCTCATCACCTAAGAAGAGATTATGTGATCTGAATACTAGTGGCTGCCTAGGTTCATAGCTATCCTCTGCATCCAAGCATGCCATTTGTTTATATTGTAGCACAAAGATTAAAGCTATTTTAAATAAATAAACAAACTCTCTCATTTATTAGCTAAGTTTTTTTCCCCATAAGAATATAACAAAAACTATTAATGAAAACTCCCTGTTGCATCTCTTACTGGGCAACATCTCTTCATTTCTTTGGGAGTAATTTGGATTAGTGTTTTATAGGTAGGCAGAGCTGAACACTGAAAATATCAAAACAAGAGGTTGAGGGGAAAATATCAATCTGTTTCATTGTGTTTCTCTGAATCCCACAAGCACTTCTTCCCCATCTTTTGTTATTATGTTATGATAGGATTTTTTTTCCCCTTCTGGCATGGAAATTGGTATGCATTTTCCATAAAATAGTTACCGGTACATCCCTTTTTTTAATGTTCACATTTTGTTTTCCTTTGGTAGTTTGTAATTTTGTTTCAATTCTATGCATTTTAAGCCATTTCTCTTTTCAAAATGCATGCATAATTCTATAAATGTGCACAACTCTGAGGCAATTCTATGCAAACCTTGTAAATGTGCACAACTCTAAGGCAAGATGCATTTTGTCTCACAGTAGGTCTTGAGAGGTGCAAAATGGGCAATTTGGGTGAGAATCTTCAAACCTAGTGCCAAGAAACTGTTCAGTCTCTAGTCACACCAACCAGACTCAAACAGAAATGTTCAGCTTTGGGATCCTCATTTCATTTCCAGCAGAAAATGAGTCTCACTTTTGGTTGAGAGAGGCTGCCTGGACATTGTGAGACAGGCTGCCAAGGATTCTTCAATCCCCAAGTGCTCCTTCCTAACCTGCAAAGTACTACAGTGACACCAAGCACATTTCTATCCATTTTATCCATGTTTGTGCAATCTTTTGTAAAGCTTAAGTGCAGAAAACATAAATACACAAAAAAATACAGGGCTGGTGGATCACATGTACAAACAATCCTTCTGATGCTACTGCTTTTATTAGTCTGTGCAAATGAATAACAACGACAAAATTTAAAATGCACAAAATCCTTATGAGACAGTCCTAAATAAATAAATACTGGCATCTTGCCCAGAGGAGATGCTTGTTTTCCTTTTGCATCATTTCATTTGCTAAGTGAGGACACAAGAAGTCAGGATTTACATTCCTACTGCCCATTCAGAAGCTTTCTGGGGAAAAGGAAAAAAAAAAAACTAGAAATGTAATGAAAACAGGACATTTATTGTTAGGAGAAATGCCATTTCAGTCTTCCTAATATATCTCCCTAGTCTTCTTTGTCTTCCTGGTACAAGAAACCTGTTGTAAGAACTTCATGTGCAATAGAATTTCTTAATCCAGGCCTATCTGCACTGCCTTGAATCAGATGCTGGGATAAAGGAGAAATATAAATTAATTAAATAAATACATTTAGACCGCCATCCATAATGCTTTAGAATACATCTGGCATGTCTTACTCATTTGAAAGGCTTTTCTTTTATCTTTCCTATAGTGTCTTCTGATTTTTTGCCAAAGCTCCCCCTCTGCATTACACTGCAGACAAGATTATCTAGTGCCATGAATTGTATTGGTATGATCTCATCAGTGATTGAGATGTTGGTCCAAGGTGTTGAAGGATCCAAATGCCTTTTAAACTCATGCATTCCAAATCTTATTCTCAGCCTGCAATGCATTCTTGATGATATAAAGATAACAGAAGTGGAAATGAATTCAAAATTAGATGACTTAAATCTGTTATCCCAAAAAGCGATACATATAAGATGTAGATAGCACTATATGGCTTTTGTTCCAGGTTGGTGGACCCTTAAACAGGAGCACACTTATTACAACAGGTGCTACAGGTTCCACTTCTAACATTTGTTAAGCTTGATGTACATCGTAAAGCACCTGCACAAATTGATGCCGGGTGGAATTCACCAACCACTGTTGTTAAGTCAAATATGAGAGCAACTGAAGAGCATTGCTCAAAGTCTCATCCTAATAGGGTGGCATCTACTGATAATAAAAACCTAGATCAGCTTGAATGGGCAGTATTACAGTAGCTGAAAACTGTTCCAACCTGCTGTCCCAATGCATTGAATAACTATATGGAGAATTATGAGTTTCCAGTTCCAGCACTGGTGGTCTGTTAGAAGTTCCTGGTTTTGCGTCCTGACTAGAGAAAACAAAAAGGACAGTGTGTTCTTGTTGGACTTAGCAATTGCATTTAGGTTTATTACTTTGTTGTTAACTGCCATGAAACTTTCTTATGGCAGCTTTATGAATGAGAGGTCTCAAAGACACCTTGTTATTAAAAGCCCTACTCTAGTCTTGCAAACTCAGGGGTGTGGCTTTCTTGACTGACTCTACCAACTTGTTATGTGGTCTTTTCCTACCATCTTCAACTTTGTAGAATCATCTCTTCTAACAGTTATGTCATCTCAACATTCTGAAGCATTTTAAGACAGAAGAAAAAATCAAAAATGTTTTTTTAAAAAAAAAATTCCAAAAGAAAACATAGCTTGCCCTGCAAGGCTAATTCTTGCTAATGGCTGACAAAAATAAAATAAAATATTTTTTAAAATCTTGGCTCATACCTTGTAGGGCATTATTCACCAAATAAATATGATTCTACTTTGTAAAAATGCAATTTTTCTTTTTTTTCCTTAGTGTCTGAGGATGGATTCTGCAGGATAGATTCTGGCACTATAAATGAGGCAATTACTTGTCCAGTTTTAATGGATGCACTTCAGTTTGTTGAGCCTGGGTATGTGGACAAGTGGTTTGAAGGAGCAATGCCAACCAATTTTTCATTAAAGTCATGCTTATCCTGATTCATTAGAGCTGCAAGAAGATGGTGGCCCAGTTGGGCAGTGGAGATTGTAAATGCTTCTTTGAAAAAGAGTTAAGTTTCAACATTTAAAAAGTGTATCTATGAACTAAAATACAGAAACTTTCTCGTGCATTACTCTCATATATTTCTACCCCAATTAAACTTTACTAAATTCAGTTGGATTTACTCCCATATAAGTGCATATTGGATCACAGTTACACTTGAACTGCTTCATTATGAATTATAAAAAGCTTCTGCTTCTGTTGATAGTCACATTGTCAACACAACAGATATTGTTTAGTTGGCCCAGTTTTGTGACATCTGGTGTATTTTATTACATGTGGACCATGTACAGCTTTCAATTAAGTTGTGTGGCCATATGGATATTTGTTTTAAAGTAGGGGATTTACTTCCTTGTAAGTATGGAGCCTGTTAGCCAGCATAGGATTTGTAGATGCCGGCTCTACTGATTGGAAAAAATTAATTTGGTTGACTACAACTCCTGTAAGCTAAAATCAGTGCTTGCAAAAGGGTTTCCCCTCCATTTTTCTGGTCACAGCAGAGCTTGGAAAACTTTATTTGGTTGGATAAACCAAAACCAGTTTCTGTTCAAAGAAGCATTTACAATCTCCACTGCCCAACTGGGCTACCATCTTCTTGCAGCTCTAATGAATCAGGAAAAACATGGCTTTAAAGAAAAATTGGTTGGCATTGCTCCTTCAAACAACTTGTTCACATATTCAGGCTTAACAAACTGAGCTGGAGTTTGGAAAACTTATTGTCAACCAGAAATATTTTCTCCTTTGTTAGACCTTGTGATTTGTATTTGAACAATGTAGACCCTTTCTGCATGGGATCATTACTATGGGTTACTGCATTGTAGTGTCGTATTGTTCTGCACATGGGAGCAAAGTAGCCTCACATTATTTTCCATTGTCCTGCATGGAATCCGCTGTTAACGAGCCACCATGTGGTGGGAAAGTGCAATATTTGAAAAACAGAAAAATCTGATTCACATTCCGACATCGAAGTAAATATGGGTTTTTGGAGTGATGCAGAAACATACATCTGCACTAATGTGTATTGCTCTGCAGCGGAGTGTGGGCTGTAAGGCCAGAAGTAGATATGTACTACATACCTACATAGGTATGCACACACAGAATCACCCAAAATAAAATAAAAAAAACAGCCAATCACGACTGCTGGGGTGGGGTGAGAGGAGCCAGTGGAGTGGCCAGTGAGGAGGTAGTGTGGGTCCACGAACTTGCACTTCTCCACAGGAAAATGCTTTAAATCAAGGTGTGTGCAGAAAAGAATGAAGGAAAACCGTGTTATTTAAATATGCCATCAAACAGCGCAAACCACTTCTTGCGCCTCGTGCAGAAAAGGGCCTCCCTTCAATTGCAGATTTTCACCATAAAATCTCAGGCCTGGTGAGGCTCCAGACCTACTAATGCTAAAACCTTGATTCTTTTGGGTCATATTTGCTTATGATTAGTAGCCACATGCATTTTACTACTGCACTTCTGTTTTGAATTATATCTGTTTTTGCCAATTATTCCATTATTGTCTGAACCTCCTTCAACATGTTTTCAGCATAGGAATGTAGTACAAGGCCTGGGTTTTTTTTTTATTTTGTTTGTTAAAAGTCAAAATTGGAATCCATGCATTAGAGTTTAAATCTCAATAATTTTATGGAAATGTGCTAGCAAGTCTCTCTCTCTCTCGCTCTCTTTTGGTTTTGCTTTAGAAAATTATTTTCTTCAGATTTGCTGTTTGAAGTCACTACAAAAGAGCACAGAAGCTTCAAAGGAATCATGAGCATGTAGAGCAGTTCTGAAGTGTCATTTCAATGCATCTTCCATAGATGTATTTTTTATATTGCTGCAATGAAATTGTTTATCTCCCAGACCCATTGTTCATTCTAAACACTGTTAACTCCATAGGAAAAACAGCTAGAGTATCTCAATTGTCTGTGTTTCTGTTAAAATTGTCAATAAAAACTATGATGTTCACATTAGTTAAAACACACATTTCACTAGAAGATGAGAAATATTAATAAATTCTAGCGGTAATTATTAAGCATACATATGTCCAGGAGTCAACACAGACAATAAGTTATTCTTCAGAAAATATTTTTGCAAATCAAACTTATATCAGCTTTGTTATTTTGAAAACTGATATGCCTTTGCATGTGATTTTCATACTCATTTGTGTCTTTTGTTCTTTCTCTCTTACATGCTGCAGTTGCAAACATATTGTGGAGAGAGGAAGGTACTAATATCCTTTTTTTCCCATTCTGTAATAATGTACTTGTCTCATGTACATATTAAATTTCTTGTTAGCAGACAGTAGCTATAGTAATTATGTTTTTATTATGTGTTCATTCTCATTCTTCATCAATTGTCCTTTAATTTTAATTCTCTTATACAGTTTGTCATTGTCAATAATGAAAGAATCTCTAATTATTTTAGTACAATAAAAAAAAAAACAACTGCTGGTTATAAACTATAAACCAACATTTGTGAAATGCTTGCAGGGATATCTGAGTTACATCTAAAATTTGCTATGAGGACTTTGTCCTTAACTTGTCCTGTTGGTGCTGTAAATTGTTCAGCCAATCAGCTTTATCTTCACTCAGAATGTTGACCCAAGGATGTGAATCATTCTTATTTTGTCAAGAGTCCAATCTTTTGAAACTTCTAGAATAAGAAAGAATTGTTAGAAGTCTGATTACTGTGTGAGTCAAAGTTACAGAGCTTTAAACCTTAGAAAGTTTGTGTCTGAAGAGGAGAATTTGGATAACTCACTGGCTTTTACCAGAATTTATTGGGCTTTCCCTCCTCCTTATTGTGACCTATGGCTAGAAAAAAAGATATTTTACTACTTGAGGACAAGAAGTAAATTGTGCCCCCCCCAACCACTGATGTCACAGAGCACAGCCCCTAAAACCAGCTAAGCTATTTTGGCTCAATAGACAGCAAATCTCAGAGTATCTCTCCCCATATCTAACAGTAAGAATATAGTAATTACAAATAACTAATACATTGCTGCTCTTTCATGATATCCCGTATCTCCAGTCTGACAGCTAATGGTAGGCAGGGTACTGATAACAAAAATTCAAATCAAAACCATTGTGTTTAAACTGAACAATTACATACCCTCCAACTGACCTAATAGAGACAGTCCCAGTTAATCCTCTGTTGTCCCACTTTTTCACTGCATTTCTCTCCTCCTCCTCCTTTCCCCCTTTGCCCTCAGCTAAGGACTGCAAACTAAATTCAGTTACAAAAGTAGTTTGCACTCAATTAGTTTAGTTGGAGAGAGGAGAGGAATGGAATCTTGTCTTTTCCAGTTGGCTCAGGCAAAAAGAAAGTGCTGCGGCCTCTCTTAGATGTCTCCTCATTGATGACTTTTGCCATTTTGACCACACACTGATTTTGCTTGGCCACATTTGCCCTGGTTTTCATCTGTAAAATGTTGGAGGGTATATGATTATTTTCCAAAGCATGTTCATTTAAATTATGGCTTTAATCAAACAAGAGATCACTTTATTTGTCTGATAAGAATAGAGCAGAATCCAAAGTTAAATATAAATCCCAATGAATGTTATGGAGAATTAAGCACATATTGGAGTCAGAGAAGATATGGCAGAGAAACTTGGATTACATGTGATTTATAACAACTTATTTTCACTTTTTAAAAAAAAATCAGGTAGAATTCTATAAGATATTTAATATGTCAAATTTGGCCTTCAGGCTCACACACATGGGACACTTTCAAAAGTGAAACCACTGAATAGCATGGAGTGTGTGTGTAAATATATGTGTGTGTGTGTGAGGGGGGGAAATTAAGGGTTATTAGTAATTTCAATGTGATATATCTTCATTTATATAAACTATAAATCAAGGAAAATATATAGGTATTGAAAATCCATCGTTCTAATAACGCCTTCCCCATCACATTCCACATGTATGACAACATTTTAACTGTCCAGATCTCTAAAATAAAATAAGTATTAATACTAAAATAAATATTTGTATGACTTGTGTTTGAGGCTCAGTTAAATGATGGGCAAACAGTTGTTTAGAAGGATTCAAAGAATAGTAAGGAAACATGGAATAGTAGTAGTAACATATTGGGAGTTAGAATTCATACTTAGATGTGAATAACTGTAGCAGAGAAGTAAGTTGATTTTTGGGCCACAGTTGAGAAATCAGGTGAAGGTAAAATAATCAGGTGGAAGATAAAATAAAAACAGATGGAACTGATATGCTAAACAGAGAATGAACAAAACAAGTAGGCTATTTTATTATATATATTTTTTTCAAATACTTTTATTTGGGGAGAGTTCTAATTTCAAACTGTCATGTTTTATTGTGTTTAATAGAAAAGTATACACAAATTGTACATGCAAATGTCACACAAATTAAAAATTCTTTCTGGCATAGAGTGATATAGAATATATATTATGAATGCACCTTGCTGTGAATGAACCAGAATATGATTGCATAGTGGTTTATAATTTCTGGGAGTAGCTAAAAATAACATGGACCTTCTGCTTAAATTAACACGTTATATTGTACCTAGAAATGAACTATCGTCCTTTCAGCTGTCACGTGAGCAGACTAACGTGGACCACTGAAATACATAGGAAGAAGCTTGAATGGCCAAATGAAAGCAACAGATTTCAAACAGCCACTGGGATAGATCAGAGAATTAATGTTTGCCTACCCTACTGTACTGTGGAATCCAACCATAACAAGGGGGGCAAGCTCCCTCCCCACAGCAGTGCCTCATACCCTGAAACCTGTTTTAGGACAAGAGGAATAAGAGGAAGTGAAAGAATCTCCATTGTGCTGCCACTTCACCAATAACATGGCACTGGATTTAAGCTACATAAAAGATCTGTCTTTTGCCGGCAAGATCTTTGTTTAGGCAAGACTTTGACCTGCAGATTGTATATTTTTCCTTCCTAGTTTCTCTCCCTTTTAATAATCTATGTGGCAATTCATCTTGTTAAGGAATTACCTTGTTTTCTACTGATTTTTGTTGTTGGTAGTTTTGGCAGCTTCCAATATGTTTTTAAAAGGCACATTGAATGGTTCAATTTTTGAAGCAGATATGTGGGCTATAAATATGAAAGTGCTGGCCGTTTCAAATGATCATAACAATGTTTTGATATAGTTTCATTCCTTCAAAATTGCCTCTCAGCCAGCTGGGTTTCTAAACTCTAGGAATGCATTGAGTGGGGTTGGATCCTGTTAAATGTCTTGGCCACCATTAATTCATCTGCTTCTGCCTAAAATCAACTAAATTTTCTAAATGGGCATAGAAATATATCGAAATGGATGGGTCCCACTAAATTGCCTTGAGTTTTTTCTGCTCACTACATTAGTGTACGAAATTCAGAGTATTCTTTTTTAGGCCCTGCCACCATTTGGTGCTTTGCAGGATGCATTGCTTTAGTTACGTCTTACAACAGTCTGCTATTAGTACATTAGCCATTCTAACACCAACTTATGTTTGGTGGGAAATATTTGATCCCTAAGCATATATAAAAAATGGGGAATATAAAAATACTAAGTTACCACAATAAAATGGGGGGAAAAGGAAACAATATAGGCAGTCATTGTCTATCAGTTTTGTAATAGTATTTATTCTGCACAGTAGTATAAACTGGAAGATATAATGTAGGGTTCTATGAATATTTGTGATATTGGGAATCCAATGTGGAGGTAACGTAATACTCTTTATGCAGTGTTCATTGCTGGCTTTTCCTTACTGAAAGGTGCTTTCTCTTGCAGAAGTTAAAACAATTTTTGCTGACAGCCCTTAACTATCACACCTCCTGTCCTGTCCTGTTTTGGATGGTTTCTCAATCTAAAATAGGAAGATATTTTTGGTGGGGGGAGGGGAAGGTGTGCTGGCAAATCTAGAATTTGTTTTGCTCATTATGAAATTTTATTTCACCTTTCAACTCTCACAAAAGGCTCAGTGACAAAAATCTAAGAGATTTGCTTCCTTTTGATGCAAAAATAAAAGGCTACTTTCAAAATGTGGCATATGCTTCCAGGCTGGCATTCCTGAAGCTATTTTGTTTCTCGTGGGGACTATAATGTGAAAATCTGAATCACAATGAAGTTTCATTTTAGGTTTAAAAGAATTTTTTTTAAAAAAAGACCCCCATAGGTTTGATTTTATTACCTTCATGTATATTAACATATTGTGCTGTGGCCAAAAATAGTCAATGCTTTTGTTAAAGAACTCTTTTTTTTTTTTTTTGTCATGGGAGGTTTAATTTTGTACTTTTAAACATTTTTTTTTTTGTTCCTAAGGTCTGGGAATTGGGAATATGTTCTACGTATTTTATGAAGATGGAATCAAAGTAATACAACCAGTAGAATGCGAATTCCAGAGACATATTAAACCTAGTGAAAAGCTCCTTGGATTTCAGGCAAGTATTCTTAGTAACCCAATTACAGCTTTCCCTCAGCTTTTGATAAAGGCTGAAAATGCTTCTACAGATGTTGAACAAATTAACATTTCCCCCTGTTCTTTTCTGTTAATGGTCCTCCACTGTAAAAGGAGACTCTGGCATGGATCCAAAGAACTGTGAGTGGAAAGAGAAAATGTATTAGTGCTGTTCCTGTGACCTCATGCTCAAGTATTTACAGAAAAATTTCTGCACTGCCATGCCACAATGTATTGTGTTAAAATATACGAGCCATGGTGAATAAAGGAGATACAGGCTATACCATATGAACTCTTGTGGGCCAGACTGTGGCCCTTTCCGCAATGCACCTTTTCACAGAGCTGGGGTGGGGGGGTCATGCGAGCAGCCTCCAGTGAGAGGTTCTCATGTCCTGGTTCCTTCAACTCCGCAGCCGCCACCCGCTCACGTGAGAGCCCCACCTCTTCCTTCCACAGTGCAGCCTGGGAGTTTCCCAGGCTCTGCTGGGGCAGGAAGTGCGAGCGCTGTGGCTCCGGAACTCCGCACATATGGCAAGTGTGTGTGTGGACCCGGAGTGATATGAAATTGTGCACCATTTTCAGCTCAAAGCCGAAAATGAAAAAGTGTGCGAGCAGTGCCTGCCAGACCCTGGAGCATCGCGCGATTGTGAGTGCATCATGTGGACCGCTCCTCACATTTGTGCAACGCTCAAGGGGCCCTTTCGCATGGCAAATGGTGTGCGAAAAGGGCCTATGTCTTGAGAAAAAGCTTATGCAAGGTACTGCACAACACCTTCTAGAAACAGAACATCTCTGGATTTGGGATCACTTTCTCATGTGGTGCTTTAGAGTTGTTAGAAACAACCCTAGTAGAAGGGCACTTGTGAGTCCAGATCCTTCAGTAATGGCTGATATTTTACAAAATGTAGAATCTCAGTTCAATATTTTATTGTTTATGGTTAGTATTGTTACACATTTTCTTTGTGGAATAAAGATTATTTCAGTGTGTAATAATCAATACATATTCAATGCATTGTAAAGAAATTAAAAGACGAAATTAAAAGAAGATTCAGTCTGTAGGCTTACCATCTAATAGGCAGAATTAAAAAAAAAGGAAGGGGGAGGGAAAAGGTTGTATATCTGTGTATGGATGTAGAAAGAATACAATTCTATATAAGGATAAATGCATGGATGCAAATAAACACATGCACATACTTGACAACTGAAAATATAAACCCAGTGAAGCCTTATTCATAAAATCATATGGCACAATAACTTTGTTGCCTTTTTAAAAAGTACCACTGGATCCTTGGTTGTTTTTACTAAAATCAAATGGATTTCATTTGATGTAGGTGACTGTAGTTGGCAATCAGATAACAAGAACTGTGGGTCACCTCCATTCTTACCTGTGATTTAATCTGGTAGCCTTTGTAAAGTGTTGTTAGTTTATTAATATTCATCTCCTTTCCCAAGTATTCCTATTATACTAAGATTATTTCACATCAAAACAAAATTCTTTGGTTGTCTTTGCTTCTGCAGTGATCATTGCCAACTTTTTTTTAAAAAAAATATATACATATATATGCAGTACTCAACAGCAAGATAAATTTTTATTGTGCATAATTATACTTTCGGTAGCTAATCAAGCTTTGATTTGTGCTTCTTAACTAAAATTAGTTCAGCATCACTAAAAATACGTCAAAGACCTCTCGATCTCTCTGTATCTCTCTCTCTTATGGATGGCTAATTTAAAACCTGACTATTTAAGAAGTGTATGAAAATGTTACCAGCTGAAAATGAAAATGAGAACAGCCTAATATGTGAAAGTATACATCCTATGTAGCTTTTAAGCATTAATGTTAAGTGATTAACATTTAAGACAAAATCATCTTATTTTCCATTTTTAAATGCTCTTCATGGGAGCAGATAAAAAATTTAAAAGAGAGCAAGATTTCGTTCAAAGTTGCCTTGCAGTGAGAAAACAGCAATGTAAATAAGCTCTCATTTATTCACCCCCCGTTTTTATTTATTTTTTTACCATGCAACTTTACAGGTTGGGATTATTATTTTTTATAACTTCTTGCATATTGCCCATAAATCTGCTGTATCACCATAAGCTGAAGCACATAACAAGGGAGAAATATTTTTCTGCTCATTGCTTTGAAAATAACATGCCTTCAGGCAGCTATACCATGTTTTCTTCTTTTTTAGAAAAACCTTTGCCATAGAAGTTCCCCCGTGAAAGAAGAAAGCATGTTCTAACTTCATTGAATTATGCATTATTTTAATCCTTATATTTCTAATGCAGAGACTGGCTCTTGAGTGCAGATTTCAAGCTGTTTTTGAACTAAATATCTATTACCACACAGTACATTGGATGTTTGGACATGACAAATAGTTTTCTAAGATGCAAGCACTAAGAAGCATTCACCCTTTCACTACCCTGCAGACTGTGTAAAGTCCCCATGCTTCCAAATTCAATTTATCAGCTTTTTTTTTTGGCATCTCTGCTCTAACAAATCATGGCTATTATGAACATGGGTTCTAGCCCAAGGAGCCAGGAAGACAAAAGCCTTCAGAACAGTTTGTGCAGCATGCAGTGCTATGCAAAATACATTTTGGAACAATTTTCATGATCCTCAGGGAGCAAGAAATTACACAAGCTTTTGTGTGAGCTTCTGCACAAAGAGAACAACACTTTATTAACTATTTAAACATGATGTGCAGTTGAGCTGATAGTGTGGTGTGTGCTGATGCAGATATGTATCTATGTTCTCTTCAGCATGTCACTATAGGTATATACCTGGTCAGCTTTCAATACAGCAAACTAATACACAAGAAATAAATATGCATTTATTTCCAGGTTGGGTCTTTCTAGGCATGTTTGAAAAGCATGCATATTCTAACATCTATGCTTATGTATATATATGTGTGTATGTGTGTGTGTGTGTGTGTGTGTGTGTGTGAAGCTGGAAGGTCCCCACGTGAAGCTGGGATGTATATTCCAGCCTGTTGTGAATTTTAGCTGTTAATTCCTCTTTGCTGCCACCACCCATTGAATTGTGATTATCTGGACAGTACAATGGGACTCTGTCCAACCATGTACATCCCTAAGCTTAAGGATCTTTCTTTTCCCCCAGTCTACCTAGCTTTGGCGTGGGAAGGAGAGAAACAGGGTCTTTTACAGAAAGTATTTATTAAAGGTATGCAAATAAACAAGAACAGATATAAAAGCATAGATACATTCTTTAGATCAGCCAGCCTCCAAAATAACAGAAAAGTCCCTAACGCGACTAACTACTTTATTCTAGTACTCACAGATGGTTCTCAGGCTGAGATGTTCTAAAAGGGCCAGGAGGCGAGGCTAGGCCTCAGCCTGCTACTGGCAGTTCCTTTGTTGTTTCTTTGTTATCCCTTTTGTTATCTCCCCCACATGGCCTCGCAAGAAGTTTTATAACTTCTCCTGGGAAGCATCTGGAAGCATCCTGAAGATGCTCACCTCTTTCCTTTTTGATTGGTCAAGTCTCACCCTGTGACCTATGATGCTGACCACACACTAAAATGTAATCTAATCCCAACACCTTATTAACCCTTGGTTTACCTGAAGAGGGAAGTGTCCCCCTTTTAGCTAAGTCTAGATAATGGGAAGCCCCATTATCACAGTGTGTATGCATATATATATATATATATATATATACACACACATATACATATACACATACATACTGAATTCAATAATAAAAAAAAAGAATGAACAATCAGTACCCCAAAGCTAAATCATTAAACCTACTTCTTCCATACCAGCTTACTGCTAGGATATTTATCCATGCTAATTTCATCCTCAAGCCCTGAGACCTAAAAGTAAAAAGCCAGTCAAGTCCAGCCTTAGAGAATGACTCTGATTCTCAGAGTACCAAAGAACTGCCTTTTGCCAAAAAGTGTCTGTGGGTATTACCTACAACAGCCACAGGAGCTTCTTTCCTTTACCAATCAGCCAAGAATTGGCCAAGAAACACCAATTATAACCAGTTAAATGCCAATTGAATAAATTAGATCAAACAAATAACCCAACCACATAGCATAATTAGAGCCAATTGAACCTCTTAATTTTAAATCATCACCCTGTGCCAAGTGTCCTTGTAAATTTCCTCCCTTCTTTCAGCCAGCATTCTAAACAGGCTAAACATTTTGCTTTCTTTCATCTCTGGATTTAAATTACACTGATTCACTTTCTGTGTAAGAAAGTCTCAAAAAGAAGTGAAATAAATTAACATTTTTATTGGATATTATCAGATGCTTCTCTTATAAAGAAAGAAAATTGGAAGAAGGTATATCAGTCTCTTTTAATTAAGAAGAGAATTTGTTCTTATATTTAAGAGAAAATAGTTTTATCTCATTGTCTGACCACTGGGGAAATTTTAATGGATCCTTATTTTTGGGACTATTGTTAGAGAAGAGAATGCTACTTATCATTAAAAAAAAAAAAGGAAAAAAGGTCCCTAAGGACCCTAAGGTCCGAAGAGAATTATTTCATTCTATACTCCATTGCCTTCTATCAGGCTATTATTATCATCATTTACAGTCAGATTAATGGATCTGGTAAATAAAAAAATAGTGAGGAAGAACATTCTTCTATGAATAGAAGTATAATTTAGGTAAGATTAGGTCTATATTTAGGTGAGGATATTTTATATTAAAGATATGAGATATGGGGGGGACCCACACATCCATACATGGATATATATTTGGTTCTGATTGATTCTATATTTATACAAATAATGGAATATATAGTTATATATACAATACATTTCCTTAGTCTGTTGACCAAATAACATTTACAAAAAGAAAGGTACATAAGCTAACTTAGAACTTACATAGAAATAACTAATGTGGTAACATGTAGTATCAATAACCATAAAGTAGTATTGATGGAAAGTCGTTTCCACCCATCCTTGGTCAAGTTTGCAATACTATACTTAAAAACATTGTAACTCTCTGGTTTACTTTAATCTTAATTTTAATCTTCCATACAAATTGAAATTTGTCCTCCCATACACATTTCTTGAAAAAGCTTGGAACTGATACTGATATTCTGATACCAATATTGCACGGATCAGCTTACCTCTAGCCCATGGGTGGGAATTATATCACTTTCTGGATGTTGTTGGACTACAGTTCCCAGCTTTCCTCACCACTTTCTATGCTAGACCTGGTGGAAGTTGCAGTCCAATAACATCTGGGGGTGCACATGATTCCCACTCCATTCTAACCTTTTAATAAATTTACATTAAAATAACAACTGTTTCAATATCTTAATATCTCTAGAACCACAGGACTAGAATCTTAGGCAGTGAAATTTCCTTTCCAGCAACCAAGGTTCCACCACATTAAACTTTGCTGGTGTAAAAACTACCCAATATTTTGAGATTGTTACATGCAGAATTAGCATTTTGCAAATTGTTAATAGGGAGTTATCTGATGAACTAAATGTGAGCAGACATAATTTGCTTGGGCCAACTGATTATGTCTCGCTGATTCTTGAACTAATTAGCACCCTGTGAATTCTCCAATACATTCTCAATAAAAAGCAAGTATGATTAATACATGAGAAATACCTTTGTTTCAGCAGATGTCATAAGAATCTATGAACGATAGATAAACACATTAAGCAGCACAGCATCTTGATCTTGGAATCAACTAGCCCAAAGGCAACAACCTACAAGATCTCAGTTGGGAATATTCCACATTAGCTGCTACATGATCTTTTGAACTGGAGATTGAAAGAAGGAATGTCTGCCTGCCAAGCATATGCCCAGAGCTACATTGCTTTCATAGAAAAGGCTATCCAAAGTACATTTTTTCCCATTAGTCCTCTTTCAGTAGAAGAAAAGCACCTCCACAGTTTAAATTGTGAGGAATTTTCCAATCAATATTCCAATTTATTGTGAGATATAAAAATGTCCCATTTCCAAAGGAGTGTTAACTTGTGCAGAATCAATTGTGTTCCAGCCAAATGTCCCGAACCAAAATACAGAGGTTGGAACAAAAGTAAGTTAAAATAAAATGCACAGTTCTTGTATCATGGCATATTTTCTGACCTCAGCAAATTCCAATATTCCTTCAATGGAAGAAATAATTTTTTTCTCAAATGGGACCAATCTACTGACAACCAGAGTACATTACTTCTGCTTTCTTGCATCATGCCTCACTAAAAAAAGAAGCACTAGGATCCCCCCCCTTCTTTTTGGTCCCGTTATAGGATATTGAATAGGATTAAAGGTACTCCCATGGTGAAAAACAGGGAATATGCTAGAATATTTTTTTATCCTTTGTTGTTGTCTATTTGCTTGTTTATAGAAAGAATTGTGCATGCTAAGTGGCTGAAAAGTGGGGAAACTGCTTGCGACAAGACCATCACGTAGGCCCAGTTCTGTGAGGATTTTGTAATAAAGCCTTATTTGGTGTGTGGGTGAGAGGGGAAGAAGTGTGCCAGTTAGGTGCAAGTGAATCAGGTACCTAAGGACAATCTGACAGCCTGTCTATATATGATGAAGTGTATAGTTTCAATTCCTACCATGTCTTCACTGCGTCATTAAAAAGGATTTGATTACCTCTCTTTTGACCAAGTCCTGAATTTATTTAATATTGTAGTAAACTGTACTTTAATCATGATTACCTTTTTCTTAAGAGTCAGTCCAGAGGAATTTTTCTTCTGTATCCCAGACAAGGTACAATAACATCGAGCTATTTCTATAGAACATGTCTTCCCTTGAGATTTCAGACAGTTGGAGAAACAGGTAATGACTGGTAGCCTATAAGTGCACACACATACAGCAAGGCTCAGAAACTGATTTCTGTTTCATTATAATGTGAAAATTCAGACTGTGTGCTGACCAATACAAAACTATCAAATGTGGATTCCAAAAAATAATTGAATAAACTGTGTCTTGTGCCTCCTAGGAAGATACTTTCCCCTGCATGTCACCAGTGCTGTTTTCTCTGCTCTTTTCTTCATTTCAAAGGAGCCTCTATGAATGGAAACATGATATTTTCTTATGAGCTCATCATTGCCTTTTGGTTATTTTTCACTTGAAGCCATCATCCTCTGACACCCCAAAAGTATTGCTACAGCAGTCTGCTATGATGTGTCAAACAGAAGATATTAGGTCAGGAATAAGCGTCAGATGTAGGCTAAAATCTCATTTTGATGAGCTGTCTCTGGTAATAAGATGGGAAGAAAATGAAGAAAAATCTTGGCATATGTGACACATTTTGGAGCCAAGCTATTTTCAAAAGTATAGTTTAAAGATTCTTCAAGCCTGCTTTGAAGTGTCAGTATATTTGGCACACAATTAACTGAGTGGTCCTGCTAGATTTACTTCATATTCACTGATAAATGGCTGTCTGGAAGATGAGTGTGCTATCTATCCATAGCTGGGCATTTGTCTTTGCATTGTTACATCAACTGGATACTTGTCAGCTATCAGAAGACATTATGGTTCATACAAAAAATGCCAGAGAATATCCTTATATGCATATGAGCCCTTAGCTTTGGGCATAAGTAATAAATGGTTTAGTTCTAGGGATGGGACAAATCCAGAATTTTCCGAATCCGGATCCGAATCCCTGGAAGGTTCTGGGAATCCATGAATCTCACAAATCTAAATTTTTAGAATCCTTTTTTTAAAAAAAGAGTTTAAAAAGCAAGGGAAAGAAGGATAATCTTAGGCAAGACACACACTCTCAGCCTTAGCAAAAGCCTAGGCAAAAGCAAACCTCCCTCTGAAGAAATCAGGCCAAGCCAATTGTCCTAGTTTTGCCTCACGATCTCCCCAGATTGAAAATGACATGAAGGCCCTTTCTACACAGGCAGGAAAATGTGGATTAATCCCACATTTTTCTGCCTGTGTAAACAGGGCCACAAACTACAGTACAGAGATAATCTAGGTCAAAACTAGCTTTTCTTTGCATAGCTCCTTCTGGCATCCTGGGATTTGTAGTTTGATGATGCACCAGCACACACTGGTAGAAAAGGCTGTAACACCTTGTAAAACTGCAAACCCCAGAATTGTGTCTGAAAGAAGTTTGCAAGGGAGCTATGCACAGGAATGTTCCTGCTGTCCTTGAAATCTCAAGCCTGTAGCTTCCAGTCAAGCACTGAACTGAAATATGAAATGTTCAGTTTAAATATCTTAGAGTACAACCCCAGCTGTAATTTCTGACATTGTTGGCAAAGGTCATTATTACTCAAAGGGAAAAACTCACATACTTACTATCCTCCCTTGTATGTCTGGTTGCCCAGGTTTTCAGGCATCCCGGTCTCCCTGGTTTTCAGGCATCCTGGTCTCCCACAATCTATTTAGTTGGTGGATTTGAAAGATTCAGTTTGCCTATTTTGGCACAAAGATTCGGATTCGGGAATCTCAAATCCTTACCCAGAATTTGAGGATTTTCACTCTCACCTTCAATAGATATAGATATGGCCCTTTTCGCACGTGGGGGGGGGCGAAACGGGGCGGCGCACACAGGGGGGAACTTACCTGCTTGCGTTTTGCTCTGTCCCTGCTCTGTCCCTGCAGGGAGTGCGGTTCCGCTGCTTCGCACACCGCCGAATTTCCGCAGCGTTCGGCAGCGCCCAAAATGCCGGCTGGCGGCTTCCAGCGGCGCTCCGCCAATCAGGGCAGCACGCCAGCCGGAAGCCCGCCCCCGGGCAGATCTGCTGAGATGCACCACCGCGTCTCTGCAGATTCTCACCGGGAGCTGCCACGGATTAGTGCGGGCGAGTTTCATAAAAACCACCTGGGAAGGTTGTTTTTAAAAAACTTGCAGTGCCACCCCTGCAGCTGCGCTAGAGCGGTTGGAGGTGTGGCGCCTCACCTTTTCCAACCATGCTAGCTCACCCCACGTTGTGAATGACCTCCGTCTCCGGTCGTCGCACCGTGGGGTTTTACCCCCGTGTGAAAATGGTCATAGATATAGATATAGATATAGATATCCTCATAATCTCACAGTTGATTTAAAGAAGCATTGGTCTAAATCCATCTTGTAAATTTTGATTTACTAAGTTTTCATTGGTTCAATAATCTGTTCTAATGGGTTGAACAATTAAATTTAGGCTATTGGGCTGGATCAAAATTTAGTTATACTTAAGCAGGATAAATGCACTTGGATAAAAAAACTGAGTATTTGAATCTCCAATTCTGCATTCTCTTCTGTCAAAAGGGGGGTTCAGTCCCTCTAAATTTGAACCATGCAGAATTATGGTACTGCTACGAACACTCTGATTTTCTAAAGTGATTTTTTTTCTTTTTTTCTTCTTTAATTGTAGGATGAAGTTTGTCCTAAAGCTGAAGGGGATGAAATTCAGCGGTGTGTTTGGGCATTTGCTGTTAATGTAAAAGACAAGTTCATATATGTAACCCAACCCACCTTAGACAGAGTACTGATTGTTGATGTACAGTCACAGAAGGTGGTGCAGGTATGTTTTTAGTAGCAAAACCACATTTTTATTGTATAGCGAAAAGAAAATAAAGCAGAGAGGAACACAACTGACTTTTTTCTCTTGATATGATTTAAGAAATGTATCTTCTGACAGAGCATTAGCTGTTTTCAATTTTGTTGAAATGCCCATGGTGTCTTGATCTTTAAAAACAAGCTCCTCAGCAAGGACAGCAAGAAACTAAAACCCTTTCCCACAGAGTGGTGTGAAACAAATGTAGGATCTGCATGGGATTGTTTATCCAGTTCATGCCAAGGCTGAACTTGGGGAGGAGACATGGACATGTATGCAGCCTCTTTTTGGGAAATGTGAGAGACAGTTATGGAACTTTCTAGCAGGGTAATCAGATTGGCAAGGCAGAAGCCGAACAACAACTAGTCCCATATGCAAAAGATCTGCAAAGAAATAAATATCTTTGCAGAAACATGTAAAAGCTGTTTTACTTATTGGCTTTACCTATTTCTCCACACTCCAATACAAGGTCTTATGGAGAAGCTACAGGAAAATGTCAGTAAGTTAGAGTGATGCAGGAAAAGAATGGAGGTGGAAAAACAAGCAAGCAGAAAAATCTTCAAACATGCAATTAGTGATCAATGATTACTAGCATGCAAAGACTGCTATATCTAGCAGCTTCTGCCCCTAGAAACGCTTTCCACTTAGGCCATTTCCGCACTACAGTGTTAAAGTGCTGCTATTCCACTATTAACCTCGTATGGAATTCTGGGGTTTGTAGTTTAGGGAAGGGCACTTCGAATTCTCAGCCAAAGAGCTCTTTGGTCTCAGTAAACTACAAATCCCAGAATTCCACAGGGCATTGAAAGTGGAATAGCAGCAGTTTAACACTGTAGTGTGGAAATGGCCTTAGTCTCTGACTTTCCCTTGATGAGAGAGAACGAGTGAAGAAGGGTTTCATTTGTGTTTTCTTGAACATAAAGTAGAAGCCTCCATGTGAAAATGAAGGGAGGAAGGCGCAAATAACTCTAAAAATTTTGCTATTCACAATTTTAGAAAACAAAGTGTCCAATATTGCTCTGGGTCCTAAGGTTAAGTTTCCTTGTGGAGTGGGGGGGGGTGCATGTTTTTATGCATATGCGCATTTTTTCTGGAATGTATCTGAGCAAGAATGTGTATTTATTTTCCCATATCTAGACACACATATATATAGACAAAAACATTATGTGTTCTATAATGTTGTATGTCCTAGTGTGCCAGTCACAAGCCATTGGCTATCAGTGCCTAGTGAGTTTCAAAGTAATTAAGAAACAAACAATTGTGGTCAATGAGAACAGACATGGTGCTGCTTCCTAGAACATTGGATGAAAATAGCTGTGATAGACATCTTGGGAAGCGCTGCTGTATACAAATAACAACAAACAGTTTTTAGTCTTTCACATTCTTGCCTATGAAGATAACATCTAGAGGCTGAAAGAGTGTGACTTGCCCAAGGTCACAGAGTGAGTATCCATGGGTGAATGGAGTTTTGAACATGGGTCTCCGGAGTAATAGTCCAGTGTTCAAATCACTACACCACACTGGCTCTCAAAAATCATTTAGGGAACAAGAAATTTGTATTTTCTAAAATATAAATGTAACTTTTCTTCATGCAGCTTTTCTTCCAGTTCATGAATAAGCATTATACCATTGCTAAAAATTCTGCTGTCATCTTCATAAAAAGAAATGAAACTTGAAACTCAAAGAAAGTGTCAGGCACCGCTGCTATTGAAATTTTAAGCCTTGCCAGTATTCTCAGTGCTCTAAAACTTCTTTAACATCACAGAAATATTCTACCTATGCTGCTAAGCAGAATCTGCATAACTAAATAATGCCTCCTGGCCCAGTATATGCCCACCCCATCTTAAGAGACAGCAGATCCACTGGGCAAAGGAGGTCCATTTCCAACCCCCATCCAGCAATGATTGAAGCTGTGACAAGGACTTGTGACAGAGATTCCACTTCTAATTGTTGCAGCCTCACAGAAGGGAGAGAGCTAGAAACATCCTACTTGTTGTGCCCTGATTAGAAGTTGAATGGACCTCCTTCATCCAATCTAGCTGTTGGCTCTTAAAATGGACTGAGGTGGTATTTATGTAGTTTTACAGTAAGATTACATTACAATAGTGAATACAGAATAGTTATGGCTCCATAACTATAGATTAAAAACCATAACTGCAGTACTAAGTACCAGGTGTTATTTATTTGTCCCATTTGTGTTCTGTCATATCTGAGCCAAAATATAATGTGTAGTACATAAAGTTTACTTAATATTTGAGGTAAACCCAGTATGTAAATTTCAGTGACTTCTGCCCCCAGAGTTGCTATTTGTGCCCCAGTGGGTGGGAAATTGGTATGGGTCATGTTTGATGAGGCTAACTAGTGCAATATAGCTGAGAATCAATCAGAGGTGCTGGCTGATCCCTAGAAGCAGGTCTGAGAAGTTGGGCAGGTTCTAAGGGAAGAATACTCATCTCATGTATGCTCCTTATAAATATATTGGCAGTTATCATCTGCCTCCAGCTGTTCTGCATTTTTGAAAACCTTGAAATTCAGACCAGTGGTGTCCACAGCCCATGTGCTTGTCTGAATGGAACATGACATCATTGTATATTAGTGTTGAGATTTTCCATATGCACAACTGTTTTGAATGGAAGTTTTAGAGCTAATAATATAGCACTGTACTTTTCAGTTTAAGGAGTTTCATCACACTAGTCCTGTTGAACTTGTTCTCAAATATGTCTGCAAGTGTGTCTATACTATGCAGTTATAGTAAATTGACACCATTTTAAATGTCATACTTCAATGCTGGGAAATACTGTTTTTGTTTTTGTTTCGGTTATGCAGTTAGAATCCCCTGCAAGACAACTCTACAGCAGTACCCTGAACTATAGTATTAAAGATCTCTAGCAGAGTATTCTCAGTTCATAATCAAACTGCAAATCGCAGGATTCCATAAAATGGGGACATCAGAGTTAATTAAGCATTCTTGAAGCATCAAGAACCTTCTGTTTTGTCATCCCAAGTATTTTACAGGAGAACATAGAAGAAGACTGTAAAACTTGTACAATTTTCTTTTTTAAAAAAAACTGGGATGATAGAATGCATTGTAAAACTACAAAAAGTTGCCCTCCATAGAAGAAATAGAATTTGTCTCTTCCATTTTACAACTGAGATTTCAGCACTATTTCACTGATGTGAAATACTTTGGCAGGTTGAGTAAAAGAGGTGGCTCAGCATTACTTGCAATATCATAGAAACAATCCTGGTCTCCTTATCGAGTAGTAATACACTACTATATTCTTTTTGCAAGCCCAGGAGACATAAATCTTTAAATATGTAAACCCTATATATGAAGCATCTAGATTCTCAGCTAGTCCAGTTCAATGCAAACTATTTATTTTCCTTTTCTAAATCTGTCTGAGTGTAAAAGGGTGCAAGAAGTCAAATATGCACATTATTCAAAAGGTACAGATCTTTTCTCTGTTCAATTGGGAAAATGCATAAGTTCTGGGGAAAGAAACTCAAGATAGTCCTACAGGAAATGATCTTGGCCTCTAAATGCATGCATGTTAAATTAAGTTTCAGGGCATCACTTTTTCCTTAGGGTATACTGGTTTAGAGGCTATAGGGTTTGTTTCTTAATTAGTTCATCCGATTGATTTGTTAGCTGCCTGACAGCTAACAGGATTCAAGATGATATGTAGTTTTTTGTTTTTTTTAAAAAAATGAAATAAAATCAGTATCCATATAAATTATAATGAATACAGCCACTAAAGAAAAAAATAAAAATAAAAATGTAGCAATGGAAAATCTCAGCTGTACTGGCACAACATGCCGCTGGTGGAGCTTAATTACCAATGAGGGTAATCATGAGGGTAGATGCCATTGTTATTCCCAAATATTGTAGACCCATTACAGTAAGGGTGTAATTCTTCACTGAGTTCTTCACTAAACCATGCCTTTTTTTGGAAGGCTATTTGTAATTCAGGACTTATTCTGCATAAAATTTGCACATGGTAGCAACAGACAGAAAACTGGATTTTGGATGTAAGAAATAATATTATCTGCATGGAAAATAAAATTTTAATGCAGAAGTACTTATTTCAGCAGGGAAAATACCATTTTTTGTGCAGAAAATGCTATTTTCTATGCAATCAGCCATGTGCAAATTTTATACAGAATAAATCCCCAGTTAATGCATTTTCTGCTAAAAACAACAACAACAATGCTTCATTTTCTGCAAAGGAATTGGTATTGCTGCATTGAAATATTATTGTCCACACAGAAAATGCAATTCACTGTTCAGAGCATACTGTTATCTGCACAAAACAACTATGTATGAATTTTGTGCAGGATAAGTTCTGAACTGCAAAGATTCTCATCAGTACAAGATTCTTCTCATGAGGGTTTCTCAACACTTGGAAAACATGCTTTTCAACATGGTTTCAAATATTCTTTTCATCCCTTCCTTAAATAACTCAGACTTCTTAAGGCAATGGTTCTGTAAATCACAATGAATCAGTGAATCTATACTAGTTGCGACTAAGAATTGCATTTAGTCTATGGCTTTAGAAAAGAAAGAGTGAAGATACAGCTGAAACAGAATGAAGTTATGCATGACACAGGGGAGAAGCACACCTACAGCCATCCTGGAGCCCTTTCAAACCAATTTATGGCCCCATTGCTGGTGCAGCTCTGAGCCAGCTACAGATATTGTGAAAAGAATTTCCTTTCTTTTGATTTTTCCCACCTATAAGCTTTTTGATAAAACAGATAACATTTAGTCATGCAAAAATGTCACAGGTATATTTTTTTTCTGAAGAAAAGACTTTTTCTGACAGTTTTCAGAAGTAGTAGAGGCAATTTTAGGCATAATAGTACAAAGATTGAAATTAACTACCATGAATGCCTATTTGATATGAAAGTATCTCATAGAATATCATATGTCAAAAGTGCTCCAAAGAAATAATGTGATAATCAGACCTAGATCTTGACTTAAAGTCGGGATTGGCCATTAACTGGGAGTATTTATATCCCCAGTACTAAGTTTCAGTGGATGTGATCAAATCACCATGTCTGATTTTGTCAGGGCCTTGTTTCCTGTGAGTTACGGTAGGACCAACAATGAGATGGTGTTTTCAATTGTGTATAGTTTGCAGTTCTGCCCTAATTGATCCAGTCATGAAAGACTATTTCAGGTCTTACCTAACTGAGCTTTAAAAAGAAAAGGAACAAGCAGTAAATAGAAGGCCTCAAGTTTTATCTGATCATGAGGAAACCTAGGCTTTGCTTTAGTGAAAACAGAATCTTTCTGTAACACCCCCAGAACATAGTTAAGCATCACCAATGGTCTCAACTATCCATTAGCACATTATTATGAGGATCTACATCATTACTTTAAATTAGATTCACTTAATTGGCCAGCTGGTACTCTTCTTGTCAAACTGATAAACAAGCTGTGCTTCACAATTTCATAATAATGAGACTAAAATGAAAATGAAAAAAAAAACCCAAACAGAAAGCATAAAAGCAAAAAACAAAAAAGCAAAAATAGACCATCTTTCATTTTTTTTAACTAAGAAGATAAACAGGAACATTATCTGGATAGTTGTTGTACTTGAATGAGTTTGTAAAAAGTTAGAGAGGAACTACAGTTGAGAACAAGCACAACAACCAGAATGGAAACCACCCTTCAGTGATCTATTTATTCAATGTTCTCCAAACCCATAACCTCCAGCTGTCATGATTTGGCCAGTCCAGTCCATTTTATCCTCCACCATCCCACTTTTTTGGCTGCTTTGAAAATATCCCAGTTTCTTGCTCCTCCTCCCACTTTCCCCCTTTGTCCTCAGCTTACTTCGGTTGCTGCAAACTGAGTTCAAAGTGCAGAAGTGGGGATGGAAAAATAATCAAAAACGGTCTAAAAATATGTCTTCTGAGTGTTGAGAAATGCTGATGAGAAGAATCCTGTGCTGATGAAGATCTTTGCAGGTTTGGACTTATTCTGCACAAAATTTACACGTGGTTGGTTTGTGCAGAAAACAGCATCTAGTAGGCTCAGGGAAAGCAAACTGCTGCAGCTTCTCCCAACTTGTTCTTCATCATGAATAATTTTTGCCATCTTCACCACATTCAGATGTTACTTGACCACAGATTTCCCAGTTTTCATCTGCATAATGTTGGAGGGTATGCAAATCCAGAAGTTTTCAGAATAGAGGTGTATGTGGATGGAACCCAAGATTCCATTTGGAACCTAGTTCAGCACTTTGGGAAAAGGCCTGCTTTTATTCCCTTTGTTTTGCTTCTGGACCCAAACCCATGTTGTGATCCAGAAATCTTAGGGTAAATGCCTCCTACTGCCTAAAAGAAAGGCTAGCAAATGACAATCAGTGAGCCAAAGCTAGAAATATGAAAATTTTCAGAAGGATAGTGGCAGAGTTTCATGTGGAACACTGGAATGGGGATCACAATGATCTCCCTTTCCTCTATATTATTTTTTGGGGGGGAGGGAAGCAATTTGTATGAAAATGGTACACATCATAGAAAGGACTCCATGCCAAAATCATTACAGCTTGATAGGACGGAAGAAAAGATTATGGAGGGACAATGGCTTTCAAATAATATGGAGTGCTATCATTAGGAGGAACAAAAAATGAAAGAGGAACTATCTGAGTCAGAATGCCTAATGTAAAATACAGTCTCCCAGAAAACATGCCCAAGATGTTCTATGTGCCTATCATCTACTCAGTCCTCTTATTACCCTCCTTCCTGGTTGTTTTCTACAGGAAAGATGTCATTTTGGGCAACAGACTGTATTTCTTTCTGAAGCACGATGACTGAATGAACCCATGAAGTCTGCTTTGCCTTAGTTAAGAAATGTCTGAATAAGTTCAAAAGACTGGTTTTGGATTCCAGTGCCCATTCTTACTTCAAATGTGGTAGGAATTGGACTAGAAGCCCTTGTGGTCCCTTCTAATTCCTGGTAACTCCTTTGAGCTCCAACTATGTTGGTTGGAGATGAGGCGACTGTATTCCAATACTGGGTTGTGTAGAGGAGGAGTAGATATATGGGATGCTATAATGTAGTCAGTATTGAAATAGTTCCCTGATGTTTTAAGGCAAAATCCTACTTCATGTGGAAATGCTGGACACTTTTATTCTGTTTTGTCAGACTGCTCTGCCCTTCTCTAAAAAATGAATATTTGAAATTAAGAACTTTTTGCATGTCCTGCATGTCACCATTAACTTCATTATGAAATACCTGACTGTGTTTTTGTGGCGTGAGCTGAAGATGAAAGTTATTTCCTGAACATTAATTACAGTTGCATTTTTAAAACTTTCAAAATGGCTACTGCTCAATTAGTTTTACAAAGTAATTTCACAAATTTATTAAATTGGTCACTTTTAGTTGGTTTCTTTTAAAATCATGGTGGCACAAGCCACTGTGATACAGTGTAAAACACAAGTAGTGATGCCACGCACTTTATGTAGCTATAAAAGTAACCAAGGTGATTACAGTTAACATTGCAAAGGGAGTAAAGTTACCTGAGGTTATGATACAAATGTAATCAGATGTAACGCACCAAATGCAGTAATTATTGCAAAAACCGGATGAATTACAAGTAACCCTTATTTGTAACTGGTTACTGTCAAGCAATGATCAGTGTGTTTGTATGTACATGTGTGTGAGAGCGGACATGCACGTACACATGTGTATATATACACTTGATCATCATAAATCCATTCTGGTTTAGTACATTAAACACTGAAAGTCATCAAAAAACTATTAATAATATATTAAATATATATATTCAAAATGTGTGATTATTTATTTCTCTGTTCAGACTTAATTCTTATTTCATTTATTTATGTGACTGGTAGTTGAATTCATCACTAAATGGTAAAGGAAGAGATGCATCTCTTTTCAAGGAATCCATGGTCAATAGGTTCTCCATTTTTCTATTCATTGTATAATTTAAACAAAAGACATGTTCTGAAATTAATTAAGAAATGTGGCTAGAAGGGTAAAAAAATGCCTGCCTTACTACTCTGTTTCTAGCTTTTTAATAGCTAGGCTATGGCATGCAATTTAATTAGGTGCAGAATTAACATGCATCTGTGGCACACTGTTCAAATAATGAGCAAAGATCACCATTTGAGCAGAAGTGCTCCGACTTCAGATTAATCAGAATGGCTTCAACTGTCAACTGTCTAGTAATGAAAGCACTGAGAAGGCTTCATCTGTGCCTAATTTCCTCCCTAACCCTAATATTGACACTACATTTCTTTGTATTCTACATGTTCTTAATACTCTAAATATCTTTTTCTTTAGGCAGTAAATACAGATCCAGTTCCAGTGAAACTTCACTATGACAAATCACATGATCAAGTATGGGTGCTTAGCTGGGGAAGCTTTGATAAAAATTCTCCTACTCTACAGGTGAGTATTTTTATTTCAGTGATTTGCATGTCAGACTCATTAACCATTCTGAAAGGAACATGAGGAAATGTTTCATTGAAAGACTACAATGCCAGATGCTCTGCATGTTAGGGATGTAAAGAATACTTGCTAATTTTCTCGTCCTTGGAAAGAAAGGATGTTCACATTGAGGCATTTTCCTTTGGAAAAATAGTCAACTGTTGCAAGATTTCTTTTTTAATTTCAGGACTCTTTTCATAAAATAAAATGCAAAAAAAAAAATACAATGTAAAAATGGGCAAACCCCTTCATCTCTTTCTTCCTGCAGGAAACTCTAGAAATTACTTTCTCTTACATGTGAGAATGAAAAAGAGAAAAAAGCAAGGATGTAGAGTATTTCCATATGAGTGCAAAACCTTATGCTGTCAAGAAAAAAGTTCACTCAGAAATATTTTTCTTGTGTGATCCCTCAGAACATCTACTATGGTATATTTTAAAACAAACTCCCCACTATCACATAGGCTGAACAAACCATATAAATTCTCTATCCAACCACACAGTTAAGTCCAGAACCAGGGTGTTGATCTGGGAGAAAGATCACATGAAATATACTCTATAAGATTATAGAATCATACCTGAAAGAATGCAGAAGGCCTATAGCTAGAACATCCCCAACAGGTCTGTCCACCAAATGAAAGAAAACCTGTTCTTAATAAATTATAGTTAGTTATATTTCTATAGATTTAGATTTGTTGTACCTAGTACACTTCGCAATTTTTTTCATTTAAGTATTTTATTATCTAATTGACAGAAAAATTATTTTTGATTGCATGGAACTACTCTGTATCTCTAGGGAATCTTACATTGTAAGAAAAAAGCCAAATGACCCTGAACACAGGAGTTCTTTGGCGATTCACATGCTTTCTTGATTAGAGTTTGGGAATAATTTAGATTTTCCATGGATGCATTTGCTGAAGTTGGTTGTTTTTATATCATTTGTTTCAGAAAGGAATGTAACTTATCAAGCTGATTGAGTTGAAAAGAAAATCTTGCTTTATAGGTGGGATATTTTTGAATGCAAACTGTAATATATTGTCATTGATTATGACTCAGTGGCTGATGAAAGCCTCCAGTGAATATTAAGCATTCCACAGGCTGCAGTGTTATTGAACAATACTTCAAAATATTTATATGGATTTTATGGCAAAACGGAAAAGAAAAACCCTTCCTAACAGCAAACAATTGCTTTAATATTGATATAGCCCCATGAGTTACTACCAAGGCAAACAAGGCTTGGGGTGGTATGCAGTGTAATTCCACAGCCTTTGAGATTGTGCTGGTATAATGAACAAGCCCCAAATGTGTCAGCAAAGTGACAACAGTATCAGCCACTATCTTTGAATAAAATGCAACAGTGGTAAAGCTGCTATTGGCAAAGGAATACACAGCATGCAAGAGGTGGATAGAAAAACAGATAATGGACTTTTTCCCCCATCTTAAATGACTTTGGGTTAAAATGGAATTAACACAAAGCTGTTGTGTTGCAACTGTACACAGCGTCTGTATAATTGCATATATAACAGCTGTAATTCGATAACAGTGACCTAGGCATGATAGCATGACCTATTTCTCAGTACAGCTAAGTCCATCAATTAAGCTACATGTTATGTTAAAGGCATGTTAACTTTTTTTCTTTTTTTTTGAGATGACTTTTATTGAGACACTTCAGGTGAAAATGGGATCATTTATCCAGCTGCAATTTTGCCAGTCCCACGACCAACACACATCACTTAACCCTGAGCAACCCGTTTGCATATCATTAGAAATGTGAAGGCATTACACCTAAACAGGGAATTTCAATTCCTGCAGAGGGTATAGGACCGTGGTATGGAACCTAGCCCTGCTCACAAAATCCTTGCATGCTTTGGTTCCTCCCTTTCAATTCCTGAACTTCCTGTTAAAGCAGGTGTACTGATTAAGGAAAGTACATTCAACTAAACTGCAGAGAAGTTCACTTCAATCTGTTTCACCCAGTGGAGAAAGAGTGGAGCTGAGAATGTTGAAAGTAGGATGGCCTTTCTGCATTCTATCCTAGGCACACTTGTTGTTTTGTTATTGTTGTTGTACACCTTCAAGTCATTTCTGACTTATGGCAACCCTAAGGAAAACCTATTATTGGATTTTCTTGGCAGGGTTTACCAAGTTTGCCAGGGTTTGCCTTTGCCTCGCCCTGCGACTGAGAGAGCGTGACTTGCCCAAAATCACCCAGTGGGTTTCCACGACTGAACAGAGCTTAGAACCCTGGTTTCCAAAGTTGTAGCCCAATGCTCAAACCACCAAATCCATGTTATAGGATTATTGTTTTTATATTGAACTGTGTTCTGCCTTTTGCTTATCTCTCTTGAAATTAATTTAGTTTTTAGTTTTATTTAGTTTTAAGCATCAATATTTATATTTTGATTATTTAAATAAATATTTAGGCATCTTTTTCTATTGTTTCTTGTATGTACAAGTATATGTACTTGTACATGCCCTGCTGTTTCCATACACACATTCACCAATTCAGTGCTAATGTGTCCACGAAAATGTCATACAAAGTGGGGAGGTGCTACCAGCCTCACCTAGTAGCCCGAACAGAGGTTTTAAACATGGCATCACCCTGCTTCATTCATTGAATATTGCAAGGTTTTCAAATGTTGCCTTTCACCTGAGTGGAAATATAACACCCCCTTGTTTTCCTACTTCTTCTACTGTTCGTTTTTCTCTCTTTTCCTACCATGCAGAATCCATTAAGGGGTAAAAGATGGGATCACTGAACATTGTTTTTAAATGCCAGTGTGAAGAAACACTTTTTATCTGGAAGTGTCCCTTTTTGTTGTGTGCCTTCAACTCATTTCTGACTTATTGCAGCCCTAAGCCAACCTGTCATAGGGTTTTCTCAACAGAATTTGTTCAGGGAGTATTTGCCCTTGCCTTCCTCTGAGGCTGAGAGTGTGACTTGCCCAGGGTCATGCAGAAGTTTTTCATGACCCTGGGCAAGTCATGAAACTTTTATTCAAATTGGTCTCCTATCCTAGGTCCTTTCTGCAGCTTACCTTCTCATGCTGCTGGAGTGTGGACCTTGCGTGAAAAGCCTGGGTAGGCAGGCTCTCGCAAGCCTCCTGCTTCCCTGCTGCTTGGGCTCTGCAGGTCCTTCCTGCTCATGCAAAAGCCCTGCCTGCGCCCCGCTCCTTCCTTCCACAGTGCAGCCTGGGAGTTGTAGGCTGCACTGAGGAGAGGACACAAGACAGGCCTGACTCCAGAGCCTCCACACTGCAGGTGAGTGTGGCCCAGGCCCATGAGCCTTGCGCAAGCGCAGCTTATTTTTGGCTAAAAGCTGAAAATAAGAAAATGCGTATTTGCTGTGCTTGCGGGCTTTGAGTGTGGTGGAAATGGGAGTACATCATGCAGACCATTCCTGACATTTACGTGGCATTCAAGGGGCCCTTTCACTTCTAAACTGCCATGCAAAAAGGGCCTTCGTCCAACACTCACGCTGCTACACCACAATAACTCTTAGAAATGCCTCTAGTGAGGATATATCTGTTAACAGACAGTTTTGTGAGTGGCCAATGTTAATGATTTAATAATGTCCAATTTGATGCATGTTATTTTCCTTTGACCTCACTGTCAACAGTACTACCACAACTGTATAGATTGTATATATACACCTGAGATTTCAATTAATATTTCATGCATCTGATGAATCATGCTATAGTTCGCAAAAATCCATGCTACAATAAATTAGTATTGATTTAATGTGCCACAGAACTCTTTTTGTGGTAGAAACCACTATAGTATCAGATACATGACTAAGTTTGTCCATACAAGCAAAAGTTTGGGTGCTCAGGTATGATCACTTTTATTTCTTCTTTTGCCTGTATCTTTAATATGTGAAATAATTCCTTTTCACTGGATTGCAGGTTCATGTGTTCATGTTCCTGACAAAATGTTGCCACACAAACATCAGGTAGAATTAATACTTCACTATAATCTAATGTGAAGCATTATTTTAGAGGAACGTGTTTGAAAAAGTCATCTTACAGTTTTTTTTGAAAGCAGAATGAATCCGAGTATGTCATGTTAACTTTTGTCAGAGGGAGGTCAACATACCATAATAACATGAATCAGAAGACATTGTGTTTCTTAAAATGCCCTTCCATACAACCCATTCTAATATGAGTCTTATTCTATTGTGTTGTAAACCAAAGAACAAAAAATAAAAACAATGATTGTTCATTGCTGTTGCTTTGCTGTGGCAAAAGTATTTTTTTAAAAACGAAAAACAAAAACAAAACTGTGACCAGTTTTCTAGGCTAACATGTTATTGTGCTAGCATAATTTAATTAAACACAATAGATTCCAGTGAATAATTAAAGCAACCAAACAAGTGAGTAATGCTGCAATATGTCCTCCAGGTGATAACCCAGGCCAGTGGAAGTGTTTCTCATCATACTATCCATACTCAACCTGTGGGGAAACAGTTTGACAGAGTGGATGACTTTTTCATTCCATCAACAAACCTTCTCATCACTCATATAAGGTAGGTTGCATACTAAGTCCAGTATGGTAGAGAATCTGGTATTTAATATTTATTATTTCCATACCTTATAAAGAACTCAGGGAAAGGTGTGGTCATCCCAAATTATTTTCATAATAGTATTTAGCAGAGAGATTAGGGTAAGGGATATTGACTCTCCAAAGTCATGCCATTAACTGCCTTGCCAACTAGATATTTGAATCCACATTTCTATAATCCAAAGCTAATACTCCACCCACTATCATCATGGCTATTAGATAAAATGTGAACTCAGATTAACTTTGGTGTTGTTCCTAGATTCATTTTTTCTGTCACAGAAGCTTTACATTTTTATTTGGGGATATTTATTCTGCCCTCCAACACTTTGTCAGGTTCTTACGTTCTGTGAAACCCAATGTTTATTATTTCACTTGTTATTGTTCCATCTATCTCATAAAAGAAATTTAATGTATATGAAAATATGTGTTAGATTAATTCATTTTAATGTTAAACTGGGATTGTTCAAATCATAGAAAATGTATTCATTCTGTTTCACTCCTGAGGTAACCTTTTGTTATATTCTTCAACGTGACCATTGTTAAGCTAAACAACATGGCTGACCTTTCCCCATGTAAACCCAGGGGAGGAAAAATAAAGCACGGTTCACATAAGGAGTTTGGAGGGAAGCTGGCTGGTTAGGTAAAGATATTTTTAACCATTTCAGCTTCTAAATTAAAGATATGGTGAAAAAAGTGCCTTACAGAAGTATTCACTCCTTCCTTTGACTTTTCTATGTTTTAATGTGTTACAACCTAGAACTGAAATAGATTTAATTAGCATTGTTAGTACTTGATATATACAAGAAGCTCAATGCTATTCAGGTGCAAAATATTTTTATGGTGGCACCAAAGTTAATAAAAATGATTTCCACTTGTTGCTGGCATTAGTATTCACACCCCTGAGTCAAAACTTGGTAGAAACAAGTTTATCAGCAATTGCAGGTGTGAGTCAGCTTTGTTCTTTAACATGCATTCCCAGCTACATGACTGTTGTAATAATTAAAAAACACCTAAATAAACTTTCTATACTCTTCTTTATACAGCTAACTTGAGCTCTGAACGACATATCACTGGTTATACTTTATATGCCTGTACAGTTCTCTCTGTTAGTACATATCAATGCACAGTGAGTGTGTGAGTGAGTGGGTGGGAAGACAGGCAGTATTCTTTGCTAGGACTGTCCTTCCAATGTTTATTTTTTTTCTTTTCATCTTACTCCAAGTATTGTACTACAGCTTGAAAGACAATTCTAGTGCCCAGTGTAGCTACCATAGCAAAGCAGAATATGGAGTAATATTCTTGATGAAAATTAGTACAACTTGTAATTTTAAAAAGCTTCTGTTATAACATTTCCTGGATATTTCTGTATTTTAACATTATGCTGGCAAGCCACGTTGAGAGAAATCTGCACTAGATAGGTATCCACAGGCAAAGCAAATGGAATCCATGATTAACAGTCTCTAAAAATTCCAATGCTCCTCAACAATATTTTAGATGTAACTTTTGGCTTCATGATTCTTCTATTTGTATGAAAAGAAACAATAACTGGAAAATAGATAAAAGTGAGAGGCTTAGGCCATTTCTGCATTAGTATTTTAAAATGGTGCAGAGCGACCTCCAACGGAGGTCTTCTGCACCGTAGAGTGGACTGGGGTGGACTACATTTTTGTAGTTCCATACCTCAGTCCAATCCGGAGCAACTGGAACTGGTTGCGCAGCATGTTTTTTTAAAACCTCTTTTTAGAGGTTTTTAAAAAGCACGGAGTGCACAGCCCTGTGCTGCTCCATCATCCAGCTCCGAAGCAGATTTGCAGGTGCACACAAGTGCGTGCCTGCAGATCTGCGGGGGGCAGGCTTCTGGCTGGTGAGCTTCTCCGGTTGGTGAAGAGCCTCCACCAACCGGAAGCCGCTATTTGGGATGCTGGAGGACTGCAGAGCAGGGAACTCGTGCTGCTCTGCATGGCGACGGACTTGCCCGGCTGCTGGTAAGCTCCATTTTCGGGCATTTTTGGGCGTTTCCCCCCCACATGCGGAAAGGGCCTTAGAAAATGCGTAGTTTAGAAAGAGGAAATTAAATTACATATGGTATACAAAAATACCCAACCAGTGCCATTCTTCCATTTGTGCGGGTGTGTGTGTTCATTGAGCTAATTTTGTTTATTCATCCCTTTTAGTGTTGCAGGGGTGTGGGGTGTGTGAGATGGTCTATATAATTCACTGAATGAAGGGATTCTTGCAGACATGCATTGTTGTGTTCAAGTATTGAGTTTATACAAATAAACTAGTTAAATCACCCGGCTTTGCCTGGGTTCAGTTCTCATGTCCCAGTACTATTCCTGCATCCCAGTATTCATTCAGCCGTTAACAGATTACCCATTATTTTACTTTTTCTTTCTACTCTATCTCCTGTCATTGTTATCCAACTCTTTTTTTTAAACTTTGTTAGTCTTTCCCAACCATATTCCTGAACTCGTTCATTTTCCTCTCTCATATTTTTCTCCTTCTTCATCTTTAAAAGAATTAATGAAGTCTTTCTCACTCTTAGGGCCTTTCTGCACTATACTGTTATGGTACTATTACTTTGGTGCAAGGTAGCTTCCTATATTTCTAACCTAAGAATGGCAATATTTTAGGTTTTATAGAATTTGGCGTCTCTGTAGACCTACTTCCTTTCGGAGTTTGTATTAGCTATGATATACTTAGTTTACCCTGATCTCATAATATATTTCATCCGCAAAGCTTCATTTGTTCAATGGCCTGCGATGATTCCACCATGCTGGTTGCATGATGTGTCCATCTGAAACTGTGGCCCCCTTTCAAAATGGAGATGTAAAATATCTTTCCATTTTAGCCATTTTTTTTTGAAAAATGATTAAAGTGGCCACTTGTTCAACATAGTGTACTGAATTATCACACCAGATCTTTATTGTATTGGTGATGCTGTGCTAATGCTAGTGTGATGGGGTATTAGCACTCTCTAAGAGATCTCTGATTAGCTGAAATCATCTATCTGACTGTTTCCAGGAAGGAGACCAGCCAGCACTGCAGATCAAGAAAGACTGCAGTGAACAAGAGAAGACATTCATCCAGTTGAAGATATTTTCATCCTATTTTATTTTAATTTCAGCTTTCTCCCAATATAGGACCCAAGACAGAAAATGCTACTTTTCTCAAGTATCACCCTTGATATACTCCCAAAACGGTCTGTTTAAAAATTTAGTTATGGCCAGGATAAAGACTAACTGGGAAGAGTGGAAACAGTGACCATCCTTTCTCCAAACCAGTGATACTCAAGAAGGAATGGCACTATTAAAAAGTATTTTAATATGTTTAAAAATGTTTTTATCTTTATATTGTTTTAATTGGTTTTTATTTGTTGACCATCTCAGGGGCCTCTGTGGGTTAGGAGGTAATACAGAAATATTTTAAATAGATAAGTAATAAATAAATAAAGAGCAGCTAGCAATAAAATGGGGCTGCAGAAACTGTTACCCTCCAGACACTGAAGAACTGTGACATTGTCCCTCAGCTTTGCTCAATCTGGTAGCAGCTAATGGGATCTTGAGTCCAGCAATATCTAGGCTACTGAGTTTCCAGCCTTCCAGACTTTTGCCCTTAAAAGTCATACTGAACAAAGTAATAGAATCAACAGAACTTTTTCTTTTTCTCTAAGTTAGAGGGATCCATTTCTTTGTAAGCTTCATGCCATGGTCATGCAGATTACAGCCATTTTGCCTGTTTTTATTGAAAGTTAGTTCAAATATAGGAGATTGATTCTTATTTCTGTCAGGTCTAATCTGATCTTTGCTTCACCTTTATACAAAAAAAAAATCCAGTTCCAAGATGCTTATTTGAAATTTATAAAGAATTTTGATTTTTTTTTTTACATGAAAATTCTATCTAGGCCATGACAATGTATTAAATTGAACCAGGAGTTAAAATATGAGGCCGTGTAAACCTGAACTTTCCCCTTCCTCTGTAGCTATATATTTAAATTTGTTCACTAATGAAGGAATTCCATTTTTCACAAATTATACCTTGGTTTCAGAACTCTGAGAGTTGGCTTAAATAAAAAATGAACCATCTGAGAAGTCTGTCAGGGTAAGGTTTTAAATTAACTGCAGTGGAGAAATCCATCAAATTAGGAACAGCATGGAAAAACTGTCTCTTAAAATGAAGCTGTCATCAGTCATTGGTTAAAAAAAAAAAAACCCTCAATATTAGTGCCAGCATAGAATGGACAATAGGAAGTGAACATCAAGCTTTGAACCATTTGTTTGAGATATTTAACATCCAGTTGAGAACATTGTTTAAAAACATGGGTAAAGTATATTGACACATACACACCTAGAGTTGCTATTACATTACCAAAAATGCAGCCATACATGAGTCTGCCCAGGATCTAAGACCTTCAGGAAATGACCTTATTTCAATCACATAACCTTATTTATTTATTTAATGTGTTATCTTGCCTTTCTCCCACGATGGGATCAAAGATGGCATTCAACATTTTTAAAGCAGAAAGCAAATTAAAAATTGTTAAAATAGAAGTTAAAACACAATTCAACTAAATTTCTGTTTTAGAAACACAAGTTAAAAAGAGTGCAAAATTAAAAACAGCACTAAAAGATGCTTTAAAACATAACAAAATAAAAAACAGAACAAAATAAAAAACGCTATACCCATCCATTAAGAGCCTTATCTGCTGCATACACTAAAGATAGATAGCTGGATAGATAGACAGATAGAAAAAAGTGTTTACCCACTGATGAAAAGAGAGCATGGAAAGTGCCTTGCTGGACCTCCTGGGGAAAGTAGATTCATAACTTTGGAGCAGCCACTGATAACAATCTCTCTCATGTTCTTACCAGATGTGCCTGGGATGGTGGTGGAGCTTAGGGCCTTTCTGCACTACATAACTATTGCAACATGATTCCACTTTAATTGCCATGGTTCTGTTCTATGTAATCATGGGATTTGCAATTTTGGGAGGGATATTTAGATTTCTCAGAAAACTCCAATGCAATTCTCAGCTGCATCAATAGGAGTATGGTGTCTAGATCGAGGGAGATACTGGTATCACTCTACTCTGCTTTGGTTAGACCCCATCTTGAATACTGTGTCCAGTTCTGGGCACCCCAATTCAAGAAGGATATTGATAAGTTGGAGCAAGTCCAGAGGAGGGCGACCAAAATGGTGAGAGGCCTGGAAGCCATGCCCTATGAGGATAGACTTAGAGAGCTGGGTATGTTTAGTCTGCAGAAGAGAAGGCTAAGAGGGGACATGATAGCCATGTTTAAATATTTGAAGGGATGCCATGTAGAGGAGGGAGAGGGCTTGTTTTCTGCTGCTCCAGAGACCAGGACAAGGAGCAATGGATTCAAACTGCAGGAAAGGAGATTCCACCTGAACCTCAGGAAGAACTTCCTGACAGTCAGGGCTGTCCGGCAGTGGAATCTGCTGCCTCGGAGTGTAGTGGAGTTTCCTTTCTTGGAGGTTTTTAAGCAGAGGCTACATGGCCATCTGTCGGGAGTGCTTTGAGGGTGTTCCTGCATGGCAGGGGGTTGGACTGGATGGCCCCTGTGGTCTCTTCCAACTCTACATTTCTATGATTCTATGATTCTAGTACCTTCCAAGACAACAAACCCCCAAGACTACAGTCCATAGGAGGCAGCCTTGGTAGTTAAAGTGGTATCATTGTGCAAAAGTTATGTAGTGTGGAAATGTCCTTAGAGAAAGCCTTTACCTGTAGATATCAGCACACAAGCTGACCCATATAGGGAGATAAGATTTTCACCTTCACAGCTATGGTTTATAGGCACATAAGATAGGGCATTCTCATTGGCTGTCCGTAGAGTCTGGAACTCCCTCCATAGGGAGTCAAAATACCTTTCTTCTTGCCAATCTTTTCTGTCAGCAGATGAAGCTTTTTTTTTTTTTAATTCTGCCAAGTTTCAGAATTGATGGTTTTTAAGGAAACAGCATCTATAGTGAGAGAGTCACATTGTATTCCTGCATGGCAGAACGGGGCTGGATTCAGTGGCCCTTTTGGACTCTTCCAAATCTATGATTCTATGATATGTGGTACCAAAGTCTATTCAGGGTGGCAAAACAACCACAAAGGAGTCATTTTGTTGGTGGTCTTCAGTGAAATTATTGTGTAGAACATTTACAAGAACATACCAGTTTCCAATAGCTACAAATAGAGATGTGTATGTGTGTATGTATGATTAAAAAGCAAACCAATAGCACTTCTGTCATATTTGCCATATATACACAGACTGTGAAAATTGGGGATGGGCCAAAGGAATCCGCAAATCCTAGAATCCTAGATTCACAGATCTGAATCCCCGGGTGGGAGGAGGCAAATTGAATCTTTCGAATCCACACCTCCTCCCACCTGTGGCTGGCACAATCAGGTAGGGATTGCCAGGAGGAGGTGGTGAAGAGCACGATCTTTTCCCACCAGCAGCCGGCGCAAGCAGGAGGAAGTGACAGAGGAGTGCAATCCCACTCTCCCTGTTGTTTTCCTGGCTGTCTCGACTGTTATCAGGCCCTTGGTGGGCAGCAGGAAGTGACGCAGAGTGTGATCCCACTCTGCCCATCATTTTCCCAGCCACTCCAGCTGCGATCGGGCCCTTGGGGGGAGGACGTGGCAGGGAGTGCGATCTTGCACTGTCCCTCATTTTCCCATCTGCCTCAGCTGCGATCAGGCCCAGGGCAGATGGGAGGAAGCAGCCTCATTTCCCGCATCATTTTCCCTGATGCCCCACCCACGATTGAGCCGGGGTGGGTGGGAGGAAGTGGCACGGAGCACAATCTTGCTCTCCCCCTTGTTTTCCTGGCTGCCCCACTCTACTCCTGCCCTCCTCTGGGAGGATTCGAAAGATTCGAGATTTGCGCAATTTGTGGATTTGCAGAACATTCCAGGGATTCAGAAAATTCTAGATTCATCCCATCCCTAGTGAAAACAATCCCTGCAATAATAATACAATTGGAAATCTGATAGAGAACATAATTACTGTATTACTCATTGATTGGAAATCTGATAGAGAACATAATTACTGCATTACTCAAGTGCTCTGTAGCACTTCCTGGCTATAATAGTGAGTCATTAGAAATAACCCCCTGGAGATTATTTTCTCTCTCCTCCCATTATCAAGAGCTCATAAGCTAAACAGCTGGAATGAAAATATCATCCAGAGAAATACCTGTCAGATCATCCAAATACAACAATTAGCCCATGAACCATAAATTCAGTGAGGATCTTATACGCCCATGAAACACCAAATCAAAATGGAAATTATTTATTTTTAAAAAAGTATAAATGAGTCACAAAGAAATCTAACATCATGGCATAATGGAAAACCTTTTGATAGAAACCTTTTCAAACAAGATGAGAACAGAATTATAAATTCCTCGTAAATAAACAGGTAGATCTAATCTATCATGAAATTCATAGTAACATAAGAACTCAGTGTGTAAATCCAAAAGTTTCCTTTTGCACCAAAACATCCTGTAAGGACTTATGTCAGAAGACACAAAACACAATAAGTTCTAATGCAAATAAAATAATAATCCACGGATTCAAGAGTAAGATGACATGAAACAAAATGCTGAGTTAATGGAGCTTACACATTGTCATCCTGAATTTTACTTTCATATTCTATAATGCACAATTTAAGAGGTCTTGAAGTTTGTCCCATGTACATCTTTGAACATAGTCACAGAGAAATATAAACAACTTAATTAAAATTGTAATTAGAAGTAGATTTTAATTTAAATTCATGGTTAGTGACTGTGAGGAAATATGAGAAATTTCAGTGGATCTCTCAAGCAGAATATAAATACACTAGGCAGAAGCTGAAACAGTTCGCCAGCCTACTCCACCTCGCACACAATCTAGCAGAGAAAGAAATCAAACTTAGTCTTCTTCATGAGGTATATAAAAGCAGTTTTACTCATGAATACTTGTGCATAATCAAAACAGGTTCATCTTCTTGAGGAAAGGAAAGTAGGAAAAGAAGACACTACATTGTGTCAGGAGAATTGGAGCACTTCACCTTGAGAGTTCTTAAAAACCACTCCTTGGAAGCAGGCAAGGAGAGAAAGAGAGAAAAAAAGCATGAGTAAATGAGACTCCAGAGAATAAAGGGAATACCTATGTGATGCAGGAAGAAAATGGATGTGAACAAACATGCACAAACAGACAGGAACTAACAATAAGCATGCTTTGTCTAAACTCCTTGAGAGCTACATGCAATCTAAGTACCAGCAAGTATAGGTATGCAAAGGTCACCTCCTCCAACAGTGACAAGACTTGTGAATACTTTAATATGTAAGCTTTGGGAGCAACAGGAACATTTATAATGACCCTTGACAGGGAAAAACAAGAACACTGTATTTTGGAAAAAAAAATAGAATGTATCAGTATCTCCCAAAATTTGAGTCCTACGTAAACTAAATATAGGAGTTTTATTACATCATGGCATGATTTGAACAAAATGGCAGTATTTACATTTGTTTAATATTTACAGATGAATGGTTAAAAGAAAGTGAGCAAGCAGTTATCTCAGAATATATCTATATCTATATAACTTATATCTATATAAAACCACTGATTCCAATAAGGAATTTCTATCTTGCCTATCTGCCTTAATTCTTGAGTCCAAAGTGATATGCTGTGGGAAACGTCTAAAAAGGTTCTTGAAAAAAGTACTCAGCATCTGACTTGATCTTGAATATTTGTTAAAAAACACCAATATGATTAAAATACATTGAATATAAACAACAATACTATGATTAGATAAAAGTATCCCCAGAGAAATCAACTATAATAACAGTAAATGTTGCCTGAATTTTCATTGCTGCCAGGGCAAAAAGAGAAGCCTTGCGAGTTATAAAGTCAGCATCAGACATAAGATAGAAAATCTTTTCTGGAACACTATTAGAATGTAGGTAAGACAGAATAGATGTTTTAGAAATGGTTCTTGTTAAGAATATCATGAACAGAAGAACAAATGGGGCAAATCCTCATTTTCTTGGGCCCCACAAAGACACAAATGGAAAGCCAAAGGTATATGAGAATATCTGCCATCAGTCAAAGTTGTAACCATGGTTTGAAAGCAAAGGGCTGTAAAAGCTTGCCTAAGTTTTGGTAATGTAAGCTTTGCCACATAATGTTTGATGGTCAAATTTATAGAGTCTATACCATTTCGAGAAATTAGAGTTATTAATAGTCTAAAAGTTGCTAACGTTTGAGCACTATAATCAAAAATGTATTCTCAAAGCTTCTTTTATGAATTTAAAATAGAAAAATTGTCAAATGGAGTAAGATACAGTTGAAGCAACTTGTGATATCCTAAACTCTAAATTTTGCAGTGTGATAACTGTTCAAAACATGACCCTGACTGACAAATATTTTAAAGTTCTCCACTAGTTAAAGAAAATATACTGAATGTGAATTCTAATGGAAGGAAAACTGACTTCTGCTCAAATCAGAGCTGCAGAAGTGCCAGGTGGAAGCCTTAATAGTTTCTTGAGAAATGTATTCTGAAGGGCCTACAGAAGGGCCTTCTTAGAGTCACATCTTCAGATGGCCGCTCCATACAAAATCTGGGCAGTGACTTGGCTCTGAAATATTTTCAGGGCTCGAACAAACAGTAACTCACTACAGTGTTATCAAATCGAAGGATTGCTCCAATAGATCTCTAAACCAATGCTCTGGTAGCTTCTGTATGGGGCTTCCAGGAGAGATTTTCTGGAAAATGAATGCCAAGGTACTTAAATTCCTGACATTGTTCACTGTGGTGACCACTGGTAGACCATCAAAAATAAGAATGTCTTTTTTCTGAGCACCATCACTTTGTTTTAGTATGGTTACTTTTCTTGAGAACAAAATACACTGTGCTCTGCTCAGACCTATACAATTAAGTGAAATTAAAACTATATCATCAGTATATAAAATAGAAATCTTTTTTCACCCAGCTGAAAATGGAAAAAAATTCTGAGCCAGACAATGCTGGAATTATGTTGTTACGGTATAAAATAAAAGGTGATGATCCTTATAGACCTCCTTGTTTTACTCCTTTATTAGTGAGATTAGGATCAATTAATGAACCAGAAATGCCAGCTCAGTCATATTGACTTAAAGCAATAGGCAAATATCTTTATTAGTGTTGGCCTGTTTATACCACAACAGGTTTCCATCAATTGAGTCAAAAGCTGCTACTAAGTTGACAAAGGCAACAAATAAATGTTTGGTAGGACTGACAATTCCTTATCAGGCTAAAAAATAGTCAAACAATGAACAATAGTACTCTGCCCTTTCCTAAAAGCAACCTGTTCAAGATGAATGAGATGGTTAGTGGATTCCCAGTCCTCTAATATATTTAGCAGGTATTTCTATATAATTAACAATCAATGTCCAGAAGACTAATAGGCCAATAATTGTTGGCATTTTGCTTAACACTCTTCTTGTGAATAGGTAAAACTGCACTCTATCTATAGCCCATTTGAATTATTGTATTATATTGTTAATGTAAGCAAACACTCTGGCTAACATCTGGGCCCATCACTCAGGAAAGCATTTGAACATTTCTAGAGGCATCATATTTTCTCTGGGGCCTTGTTTAGAGCAAGAGCTGCAGTCAGCTTCTTTATCTCAGACATTGACATGGGAGACCAATAAGGCAAACGAGTAGTTTCAGAAACAATAGAAGGGCAGTTCCCTGAAGTTATAGCTCTGTAAAGTCTACTAAAATGAATATACCATTGATTTGATGACATTTGTCCATCAGTTACAGGTCAGAATGTATGTATACCAATAGAAATAATATCCCCAAACCACTTCTCATTCTTGTCTATCATAGCTAGAGCTAATTGTTTCCATTGTGTTCTAGCACATGTGTCTTTTTTTTCTGTTTTAAAAGTGCCTGACAGATAATATCACATAAGCTAAACAATAAAGAAAAGTACTATCATAATGTCTAAGGGTCAGTTCGAAAATAATCCATTACTACACAGTGCAACAGCATTTTCTCAAGGAAAATAATATTTCAATGCAGAAGTATTAATTCTTGCAGAGAATATGCTGATTTCTGCACAGAAAACAACATGAGTTAAAATTTCTGCATTGAAATCTTATTTTCCGCACAGAAAATGCTGTTTCCTGTGTAAAACAGCCACATGCAAATTTTGCACATAATATGTCCTTAACTGTGAAGATTCATGTCATGCCAGAATTCTTCTCATCAGGGTTTCTCAATATTCACAAAACATGTCCTTGACCATTTTTCAAATATTTTAAAATATTCTTTCCATCTCTACTGATTATAAAGCAAAAGAGTGGCTTTTCAATAACTCATCTAACCTCAAAATGATGTGGAAAGAGATTTACATCCAAAGTAGCTGAACTGATTTCTTCTACAAGTTGGAGGGATTTATTTCAATTTGGAAGAGGATGAGCAGGCCTCATTCCAAATGAGACTATAATGTATAATCAACCTCAGTGAAAAGATACAAGCATCCATATATTATTTAAAAAAAAGGTTTAAAAAATTTTAAATACTAAGAGCCTATGTAGATTTTAAAAGAAAAAGGTAAGTAATAATTGAAATGCAGGCCTGAATAAAGTCCAGCAATTCCAAACGTAGAATATCAATATTAATATTAATGCAAAACATCTATATTTAATCATGTCATGATGACAAGATACACAGTAAAAAAAAAACGCCTCTATGTATACAGTCTGTATAAGATGACAGATGGCAAACAACCACTCCTGGGAAGTTATGGGGCAAATTTACTGGTCTTCCTCAGTGGAATAATTTTTGGTGTTCAACATGTTATTTCCCAATGGTGTTTAAGCTCACTACATAGTTGTATCAACCCAATAATTTAATATTTTCCAAGGCAGCACTTTTGATTGCTGAATCTTTTATTCACTTCAAATAACTTCAGTCACTTCATAATACAAGAAAAATTGGTATAGGATTTATTGAAGTTCCTCCAAATAGAGAAAGCATAACTCAACTAACACATTTAATTCAACACATTTGGATAATTGTAAGTGTAAACTTTTATACCATTCGGCCCAGTCCCCAGGGTCTTACAGCACTCCTACATTCAGTTTCTGTATGGAAAGAAAGACATAAGAACATCGAAAGAAATATATTTCAGAAAGCCACAGAGCAGATTATGTCAACTGCATAGTTCATAAATCTAAATAAAGTAAGATAATTGGAATAAATTAAAGGCTCTAATTGGAATATTACACAATATTTCAAAGCAATGTTAAATTAAGTAAAAGTGAAATACATGTTCCTGATCTTTAGCTGCTTTAATCTTTCTGGCAGGTGTTCCAAACATCACACAATATCCTCCTTCATATGTGGAAGAATGAACAATCAAACAATTGGAGTGATAACTCAGAATTTAAATAGAATCAATTATTTCATCTTTGAAATGGCTCTTTCTCTTTGTCTGAAGTGCTAATGGTCATAGGAAGAATATTCAGTCAGAAACTATTTTGATTCTAATCCCTTCAAGAATTCTCAAAGCTAGATCTTTCTTTGAACATGATAAATACATGTTCTGACAACTTTGTTGTATTATCTCCAGTAGAACTTCAGAGAAAAAGAATGAATTATTTTAAAGACAGTATATTTAATTCTATGTAAATTCTAGTGTGTCACAAGGTATAGGTTGATCACTCATGGGGAGTGAGAGAGATCATGCTGAGAAATTTAGTTAAGGCTCCTGAGCATCATTCCGGGTTTCAATTCTATGAAGCTGTGAGAAAATCAAACCTTATTCAGTGGCTGAAGAATGAATGGCTTTGAACTGAAAAATTAAATTTCTGTTCCACAATAAAAATGCAAAGAATATTATCTATTTGCTTATCCTTTATGAGAAAAGGTATCTCAGACATGACACAAGGTTCCATTTTGTTGTTGCTGCTGCTGCTGCTGCTGTTGTCTGCCTTCAAAGTCATTTCCAACTTATGGTGACTCCAAGATGAACCTATCTTAGGGTTTTCTGGAGCTGTGACCCAGTGGGTTTTCATGGCAGGGGATCAAACCCTGGTCTTCAGGGTCATAGTCCGCTGCTTAAACCACTAGACAATGCTGGCTCTCTACAAGGTTCCACCCCCTCCCCTTAAAAAATGGCAGTTGCTGCAAGACTTTTTGTTCTTTGGTGGGAATGAAAAGTTCAGCCATTCTGGTATTTTTAACATGGTGGCTTTTGCACAAAAAAACCATTGTTTTTTCACAAGAAAAACAATATTTTCTGTAAAAAAAAAATTGTGTGTGACCTTCTCATGCTGGGTGGAAAGCAATAATTTAAAATGCACAAATCAGGATCCTATCCTGTCAAGAAAATATTTTGAAATTTTTCATTCATATGTGCAAGAATGAAACAAGTAGACATTTCCATTCCTATCATGCCATTAATAATACAAGTTTACCTGTGTTATTTAAAATTCTACATTTAAAAAGAATACATGCTTTACAGACTGCAGTTCATTTGACTGCTTTCTGACAAGAAAAATATGTTCATAATTGACATATTCACCTGAACATGTTAGTTCCACCTGAACCTCAGGAAGAACTTCCTGAGAATCAGAGCTGTCTGGCAGTGGAATATACTGCCTCGGAGTGTGGTGGAGTCTCCTTCTTTGGGTTTTTTTAAATAGAGGCTGGATGGAGTACTTTGGGAGTACATTAGAGTCCTGGTTATCCGACCCAAATGGGCGGCCGCAGCATCGGATAACCGAAAGGGTCGGATTACCCGGACGCCCATGGCGGCTGCCATTGAGGGGCATGTCGGGGGCGTGTCGGGGTGGGCCTAGGGGCATGTCTGGGAGCGTGGAAATGCCCACAGCCATGCCCCCCAGCCGTCACGACGTCGGTTAATCCGGATGGTCGGATAACTGAGCGTCGGATAAACGGGACTCTACTGTACTTTGACGTGTGTTCCTGTGAGGCAGGGGGTTGAACTGGATGGCCCTTGTGGACTGTTCTTATTCTATGATTCATCTGTAACTCTTGGGTGGAAGCTAGGGTGCATTAATGTTAAAACTTTGCCACAGAAAACATGATAGAAAATAGTTACCATATCTTTACAGCCTACTATATAAAACCCTCCTCGTTCGGATACTGAGATTTTTCAGAGAGAAAATTGAAGGTTTGAAGACAGAATGATTTGCTGTTGGAATGTAATTTGCCTTCCCAATTATTCCTGTTGTATTTTCACCTTGTTAGGCTGCATGCTAGCAGCATTCATTCTCAATAGGATTCATGAAATTTGTATGAGGGCTGGATTTTCTCTATTCCTGTTTTTGCCTGTAATTTTTGTTCCTAGTGCATGTGTAGGACAGCTCTCAAATTTAGAAAACACACAACAAGTATGTTTTATTGCTCATGTGTTCTCCACGCAAAACACAATATTGGGCTTAATTATGCCTCATTCTTGATCTGGAAGTGATAAATAGGTAACTTTGTGTTTCTTGCATGTTTGAAGTGCATATAGGTATTTGTGAAATAATGGAGAGAGACATATTTAATCTGTTAATTAAAAACAACCCTTAGAGGATGCAAATATATGGAATGGCTTACTCTCTAAATGCTGGATCTTTGTGATTTGTACCTCTGCCATAGGCATTATATAAAAAATAACTGTCTTAGGACTATGTGTGATTTTTTGTTTGTTTTTTGTTCCCTTCATTGAAGGATATAATAGCTGTTTTATGATTTGGGGCTAGAATTCAGGATCAGATTTACAGATGCGTTAAACTATACATCCATAGTAGATTCATGGTCTCTATGTAGTCAGAATCATGCCACTATTGCCACAATTGTAGCTCCTCCCATACCAGTCTGCTATACCGGGCAGCAATCAGAAGCAGGACCACTGTTGCCCTTTCTTCCCTCAGTCTCATTTGTTGTGGGAGGTGGACTGGAAACATCGTCTGCCTGGCTCTAGTCACCAACAGAATGGACTGTTCTCTCCACATGGCTGGTGCCTAGTAAAGTAGGTTTGGGGGTATTGGACCTGGAGATATGATACACAGCTAAGGTAGTTACATAATTAAGTAGTGCATGCAGAATTCAAGCCTTTTTCCTGATGCCTCACTAGAAACAGGTAGTACTTTCTGCAAGCAAGCTGCAGAAAGCTTACTTGCAGACTGCGGCCCTGATTGCATTTGGTTCCTAATTCTGAAGCACAGGCCACAGAAGATTGCAGCCAAGAGCCTTTCAGCACTACACTGTTATAGTGCTATTATTCCACACTCAACATCTTATGGAATCCTGGGGTTTGCAGTTAAGGGGGGTGGCATTTTGAATTCTGAGCCAGAGAGCTCTTTGGTCTCAGTAGAATTCCACAGGATGCCGAAAGTGGAATAATAGCAGTGTAGTGCAGAAAGGTCCTAAGTCCAGAGGGACTAGGAATTACATGACATCATTCTCCCTGATTTCATATAAGTCCCTAGCATATTGAACCTATAAGCCCTGGCTCCACTAAAGCATCGAGGAAGGGACAAGAGAAATGCCCCACTTCTTTTTCTGCCACTGGCTCATATTTCGAAAAGTGGCTAATAGATAAGGCTAAAGATGTTACATCCTATATAGTGTTGCTTAAGCCGCAAGGAAGGATAAAAAGCAAAAGCTCAGGGAACAACAGTGGTTTTACATCTCTTGTAATAGTTTAGGCTAATAATATCTACCAAGTGGAAGAGGAATTACTCCTTTTATTAAAACAATTTGCTTCTTAACTGGAAGTCATTATCCCAGCCCTAAGAGTCTGAAATACACCCTTCAAAATTCCAATTCTGATCTTCATTGGGTGGGTGAGACTTTGGGGGTTTGGCCAGATCATTCACACATAACACATTCAGTTGGGAAACTTCCTGTCATCTTTATGTGAATCTTAGAATATGAGAAAACAGTTCCAAAATTTCTTGTTCTTAATAAGATGGTTTGTCTGATCATATCAAGACAATCTGCTACCAAATTGCTAGCCCTTGAAAGCATTCTTACATCCAGCATGAACACAAGTCAAGGGGTGGTTTTCTTTTTTTTTCTTTTTCTTTTTTTGGGGGGGGGAGTTCAGCAGTTTTTCCAAAATGTCTCTGCACAAAATTATTTTCCTTTTGTAAAGCAAAGTGCACACATGGACACACACACATGCTCAGCAAACACAAAAGACTGATGAAAATGGCACAAATGACCCATCTGATGTGTCTACAATTTAATTTTTGAAATCTTATGCAACAAGGCAGCAACTATCTTAACTTGGCACAACTGTACAGTTGCACAGTTTCACAATTTACAGAAAAAATATCCTTACAAATGCTCACATACATCGATGGCAGCAGGAAATATTTCACTATCTTCAGGTGGGGAGGAATAGCAAGAGAGGATTTTGGTTCCTACTTTCAATTGATCATGGAGCACCCTCTACCCCAGCAGAAATAGAGTGGATTGACAGTTCCTACACCTGCCAATTTCAAGTGCTAGCTGAGTCTCAAGGGAAGTGGTAAGCAGTAGAAATAACACTACATTGTTGTCTTTGAGGATTTCTCAGTGCCGTGATGGAGATATTTATGCACCATCACTGAACTAGATCCCATTATTCCAAATCAATACATGCATCACCTGCCTCAGTTCTCTATTTCTGAGAAAGCAGCATGCAGCTGTGTGTCAAGATAATAATACAGTAAGAGAAGCTTAAAAAATGCATTCAGCTGTGGCGTAGCTGAATGCATACCCACTAGGTAGCACATTGCCCATGCTAGGCAGGCATCAGCAGGCATCTTGCTTTCAGTACTTTTTGTACTAATTAATCATAGATATGCCAGATACATCTCAAAATAAAACTCCAGGGGTGGTGCAGAAATTTAATACAGGGATTTATCATGTTATCATTGTATAAGCTACTAGAAGTCCAAACAACAATTACTGTACTTAACATGGGATTTTAAATGTGTTTATATTAATTGTAGAGTAATAAAAAAATAAAAAAATGACCATTTCTTCCCTCAAGAATCAAGAAATGCCTATAGTAGTTGGATTTTCATTAAAGAAGTTGACTAACAACTTCTATGAGGGGACTAACTCTCCCTACATTTTTCAATTTTGTAAAAAAAACTGATTGAATCACCTCCTCATTTGCATGTACATTAGTTGGAGAATAATCAGACCCAGAGCTTGTTCTTAATCTTTATCAAATAGAAGGGAAATTGCATTGCATGGTCAAATGGGGATTTTAATCTTCTTAATTTTGAAACCATTTTAAAACTGCTTTTACAACATTTATTTTCAGTCAGTTTGACTGATTTACATTCACAGTGTTTTGAAGGGTAGGATCCAGTCATGCCATTTCACTATCTCATTGTGAATATTTGTGAGTGTCATATGGCAGCTACAACTAGAACTACATGAGGGAAAAAGAGATGGTCACATTCTTAATTGATGACACAGTTGTCATGATAACTGTATACTTCAACATGGTACAGAGATTCTCTATTAACTCCACAGCAGCAGGCCTTTTCATACTATATAATTATAACATTTTGATTCCATTTTTACTGTCATGGTTCTGTCATATGGAATCCTGGTGTTTCTAGTTTGCAGAAGGATATTTTAGAATTCTCAGCGAGAGAGGTCTGGTATCTCAACAGACAACAAGTCTTGGGAATCCACAGTATGTAGTTATGGCAGGTAGAGAGAATCATAGTGTTATAACTTTGTAGTGTAAAAGGGCCCTGTGTTTGAACTATTGGATATCTCTGGGAATGTAACAAAAGAGCCCTTCTAGAACAGACTAATTGTTTATCTAGTCCATCAATGTAATTCAGAGCTTGGAAAGGTTACTTTTGGACTATATCTCTCAGAATTCCCAGCCAGCTGATCTCAGGAGTACAGTGTTTCTGTGAAATTGTATTGGATAGAAAACTGGTGAATGCAGCAAAAGCAGTTGTCATCATATTTGTCTGTTACATATTTTATCAATTTTTGACCAAAAAAAAAGGATAATTTCAGGGAAATTCATGCTAGCATTACACAGCCAAGTTAATGAAACTAACTACCTCAGTTTTCTCTCTTTTGCACATGATATCTTCTATTTTTGTGTAACTGTCTGCAAGATAAACAGTCCAGTACTTGATAAAAAATGTCTATTATAAAATTGTAAAAAAATCTCCACATAGCTTATAATATTAAGTTTAAAACATTATTCAACTTATTACCCTAACAACCTGTAAAATTCAGGATTTCAGGATAATAGAAGATTTGCATTGGTTTGTAGCTTGTATTATTGGGGTTCTTATTACACACTCTTTCTAGGTGTCAAACTAGACTTTATATGAAAATACATTCTCCCAGCAGATAACACATTTTCACTTCAGCAGTGGGTTTTCCAAGCAGATACTGCCTCAGCAATCAGATTTGCAGTGAAGTCCTAGTTATGATTACCAATCATAAAATTAAAGTAAATTTGCAAGATACAGGCAGTACAAAAAGCTTGTACCAAGACAAACAGATGCGTTTGTATCACTTGAGAGAGCACCACTTCTAAATATATGCTAATTGTATAATCTGCCCAAGAGTTAGAGAGGAAGAAACAATCTCACTAGAGATCATGGAGAAAATACTAAGGAGGGAGGCTTAATTATTACATGGAGAGAAAGGGAAGAGAAATTTAAAACACAAATATTAGAAGGCAGTATATGACCAATAAGAAATGGTTTTTGTAACAGTAGTGCAAATGCAAAACAAATAAGTGTTGGCCTTTGGTGTAGGCTCTTGTGGTTTTTAGGGCAAGAGTAGAGTGGAGAACAAGCAATAAAGCTTCACAGACAACTGTTATTCAGACAACTGTTTAAAATGACCCAATTAACTTTAACACAGTCACCCCAAAATTTGGTCCACATATATCTGTAGAGCATAACCTACACACAGTTGTTATATGGGAGTTCCTTCATAAGACTGAAGGCAATTTTATTCCTTAACTTTTATGGAATATTTTAAATCTGAGGAAATTTAAGAAAAATAACATAGCTAGCTTATTTCTTGAGATATTATGGTAAACTACCACCTTATCAAAGTGCAGTGACTAAATGCCAGTACTGCAAGCCACAAGGTTGTGAGTTTGATCCTGCCCGGCTCCAAGGTTGACTCAGCCTTCCATCCTTCCGCAGGTCGGTAAAATGAGTACCCAGCTTGTTGGGGGCATGTATAGAAATGTATCGAAATACATGCTACTTGTAAGGTGTTCGCTGCCTTGATCCATATGGAGAGGCGGGATACAAATAAATAATTTTTTTAAAAAAAGTGACCAAGACTGTTGATTGAATTATTCTTAGCACTCACTTTCAATTCTGTCATTAATTCTTTATGCTTCATTGAATTCTGAAGTGAAGGTAAGAAGTCATATGAGAGTCACTGTCCCATTTGAGAGAAAAGAGAGAGATACTAACAGAATTGGTCTTTGGTACTATGGCCACGGGCTTCCTTTTATTAAACAGCACTAGAAATATGAGCAAGAAACAGTGGTTTCATTTATTTTTAAAGTGAATGTCTAGCCCTAAGCACACAGTCTTGAACATGCCTTTAAAATGTCCATATAATCCCTGTACTAGGCTTTGAAAACTGATTTTTGCTCAAACTGCAAGTTATTGATGTTCTCTTGTCAGTGTTGCTCCAAATAGCCCTGTGTAGTCTGTTAAAATTCTTGGTCACTTACTGTTGTGGTTTTGGAAAAGAAAAAAAGCCTGGTCGCTTTGATGCTCTTTTTACCCTGAAATCTTCTGGAACCCTCCCATGAAATTGTTTGTGACCAAATTGGTCTTGTTTATACTCTCCAGAAGTACATTTGAGTGGAAACCTCTGGGGATTTCAGCGTAACCATTGTCATTGATACCCCCGATGTAATAATGCAACCAAGTAGAGCTGGTGTTATCCTCTCATGGAACAAACTGCTTTCAAGAGTTTCTGTGAGGACATTACTAGCTAATAAGAGAGTCCAGAGTCATGTTACGGAAGAATTGACCCAGAGGAACAGGAAGTGCCCTAAAATTAGCTTCCCTGGGACATCAAAGAGAAGTAAATGAAAGTAGAAGCCACTGCAGAGTTAATGGTAGCTCTCCTAAAGCCAAGGAAAGCTTGAAGACTGTTTGCATGTAGTTGGATAAAAGGCAAGCATGACTGTTCCGTTTCAAAGGATTGCTGTTTTATTTTCTGAAGACCAGTAATTACTACTTTCAAAAGGTTTTATTGAATATATTTGAAATGGTCAGTGTGCTCTTCTGGCAATTGGTTTGGCTTTTTTTTTTTTTCCGAGAAGAAAAGTGGTGAGGCAGAAAAGTCCGTCTTTCTTTTCTTTTCTTTTCTTTTCTTTTCTTTTCTTTTCTTTTCTTTTCTTTCTTCTCTCTCTCTCTCTCTCTCTCTTCTTTCTTTCTTTCTTTCTTTCTTTCTTTCTTTCTTTCTTTCTTTCTCTCTCTTTGTTTCTTTCTTTTTTTCTTTCTTTCAACTTCCATCTGCCCTGATTCCTTTACAGAGGATGCTGCTTTAGCCCCAGTAGCAATGTTTCCATGCTACTAGAGGTAAAATGGCAACATGGGGTTGCTTTTACCCAAGGTGACTTATTCAAATAGGCCCACAGCCTCTTCCTGTCAGTTGCCTTTCAGATACAGAATGACAAGAAATTGCTTAGATCTTGAGTTGGTGAACAAACTTCATCGGTCTTTCTGAATTCACACAGAGAGGAGAAATGTATTGCTTCTCTTGATTTCTTTGCAATTTTGCTGTGCCTTAGCTCTCTGCGTTTCCAATACTGCCAAAAGCAAACTTTTATCTTGCTTTTAATTGATTCATCTGGTGAAAAGAAAATCCCAACTGTGGTTTGCACCACAATCAAAATTTCTGATTCTAAATCACCTCCACTGATTAGCTTACCTTAGCTCTCAAGGTCTTAGCTTTATAACCTCAAGCATATTGCTGCTTGCTAATAATTCCTGATTCACTGCTTTCTCACAGTAAGAGGCAGTCTAGTCTGCTGTATTCTGAGACCCAAAAGATCTCAATCTCTTTTTCCAGGAGGGTCCAATCACTTTATCTGCTCCAAATCTGTTTCAGGTCAATTTATAGTGCTATAATCAACATGTCCCTTTGAACTGCTCTGCACTTTTTTTCCTGCTGACTTTGAACATGGCTATCACTTAAACACTGATGTATTTCACTTCTGTTTCCATCTGACATTCAGTTCAAAAGCTATTTATTCAGCATTTTAAGTGGAAACACTCTTTGTAAGAGGAAACTTGCAATAAGAGAAACATAACAAACCTCAGGAACCCAGAGCCAGATGGGTGTCCTGTCCCAAGTGGACACAAAACAGGAGCACCGGGTTTGTTTTCTTTCGAGGGACAGAAATATTATCTCACAACTGTAGCAAACTTTCTATTTGGGGCAAATCCTCCAAATCTGCTGGACATAGTGGTATGTGACTATGAAATTGTTCTGTGTCTTAACAGTTCAGCACTTTGGTACATTGGTCCCAGCACAAACATAATGTTCAAAGTTGTACATTAATGATGGGGTGCCTACTGTCAAGAGAAATTGATACTTCTATTATACATTTATAAAACAAGGATATATAGTCTAACTCTAGTTGCATAACATAATTTCCTTCATGACATACAGTTACTATCTTGTTTAGATTACAAAACTTTTTAAAAAATAGTTGTGATCTCTGATTTCAAAAAGGAGTGAGTGTTGAACTAGGATTTTGGGAGATGAGGTTCAAATCCCCACTTCACCTTGGAAACCCAAGTCATACTTTCTCAGACTCAGAAAAAAAAAATCAAAGGTAAACCTCATCTGAACAAATCTTGCCAAGAAACTCATATGATAGGTTTGCCATCAGCTGGTATTGACTTAAAGGCACATAGCAACAGCAATGCTACAGTTAAATAGCCAGATTTATTAGAAATTAATGAACAATTTACTGATGTACTCATTGGTTTTTCTGTAATCCACCCATACAAACAAATTACAGGTGTGCATGAGCTACAGATCTGGTTTAGACCTTGATTCTGCAATTTGGAGGGTAATCGAATTGGCCTTGCAGGGTGCTTCATTCAACTTAAGTGTGAAACTTGAATACAGATTTGGAAATACAAAGCTTATGCATCCTCCTGGTTCTTACTGGAAGTCAAATAGACCATATTTTTTCTGTTTTTGTCAGAATTGAATGGAAGTTTCAGCATATGGACCACTTAAGAATGAAGTATGAGTATTATATATATATTTTTCTTTGTAAGGGTTTCTTTCTTTTTTTCTTTCTTTCTTTTGGTGCTTTGTTGTTGTGTGCCTTCAGTCATTTCTGACTTATAGCAACCCTAAGGTCAATCTGTCATGGATTTTTCTGGGGCTTAGAATGTGTGACATGCCCAAGGTCGCCCAGTTGGTTTCCATGGCTGAAGGGGAATCAGACCCTGGTCTTCAGGGCCATAGATCAACACTCAAACCACTAAATAAAGTTGTTGTTGTTGTTGATTTAAAAAGAGAACTACCAATGGAGATTTTACATCTTTGCAGAACTAGATCTTATTTGCAAATTATTTGTCTCTCCTAAACACATTTAAGTCTACCTGTTTTCATACCTACAGCTATAACTTTTCTCCTAATAAAGAAACATGAAAACTTGCAGAAATATAGATGCAGAGGTTTCAGGAGAAGCAAGTGGGGAGAAATGTTTTTCTCCCTGTTACTTGATTCCATGGATTTTGGATGAATTTGTATCAAAATATTCATATAAATGTTCCTAGGCTAGAAACCTACACAATTTCAGGATAGATGCAGGAGCTAGGAAATTATGATGCATTAAAAATAATTTAAGACAGTAGGGCAGGAGTAGATGAGGTACATGTTGTACATCAAAGACTTGGACAGCGGACATTTTCCACGCTCATCGAAAAAATAATTTGGGGGGGGGAACCCACTGGTGTGTGGATCAACCTTGTAATATATTACTTTAACATCCTTTCCCCAAAACACTGTGGCTGAATTGCTCTGGTAAAGATATTCACTGTGTTAGAAGCTATAACTGGCAGTCACAAAATTATATTCCCTTTTGTGCTTCCTCTCTCCCTCCCTCTCTCCCACTACTGTGATGTTTTCCTTATATGGAAAGCTAGATGAGAAACCTTCTTTCTTTCCTCTCTCCCTCCCTCCCTCCCTCCCTCCCTGAAATCTGATTAGATTAGATTAGATTATAGAGCTGTTCAGATGTAACTCACTTTTGGGGGATTTTTACATAGGCCAGAATCTTTTACATCCCTCTTTCAATAACCTAAGCCTCTTGTGAACCCATATTTTTTCATGCTGCCCACTCCCAACACAGCCATGTAGCGGCCACATACAAGCAGAGGACGTAAGTGCTGAGCTAGAAGTACTCTGATAAGGTCCTGATAAGTACTCTTGAAGATCCTGGAGGATGCTGTCACTCTCATGAATCTGGTTAGGGAGATGTAGCCATACCTTTCTCATATGTTTTCCACTTCCCCACCAGGGGCAGGTGTCAAGAAAAAGGTGAGTTTACAGAGAGAGTAGTACAGGAGAAGTGGTGAATCTGAAGAACTCTTACACCACAATTCTACAGTGCAAGATCTCTACATTTTCATAGCTCATGTAGTCTTCCATATCCAAATTGCTAATGAACCTACAAGTGTGTTCAGGCTTGGATTTAGTCCACTTTGGTGGGAGTTGAATGGAAGTAAAGCACCTCCTGAATCTGTTTGAATTGACTTACTTTAGTTCAAGATTTGTTCAAATCTAAATTACATTCCCATAGCTAGTTATGTGACAAAGCATCATAAAGAACTGAATTTCTCCATCCATGACCCACTTCCAGGAGAGCCACAGGTGATGAGGGGGTGGGAGAAGAAATGTATTACATTCCATGAACAAAGTAGAAATTAACTATGAGAGAATGAATAGGATAGGTTTAAAAAAACGTAAGTGTACTGGCTAGCTAACTTATAGACACCAGCAGGGAAGCTTTGATACTGTCACCTAAGTGTCAGTTCTGGCTCCAAACAGAATAAGTACAGACTAAGGAGTGCTTTGTAAATAATAAAGACTCCATGTTAAAAATTGCATTGCAAATACAGCCCTGAACCTACTAGTAGACACAACTGCAGAGGAAGGGCTTATATTGCTGGCCTGGGAGTGAAAATAAGCCTTCTGGCATGGCTCTGCATGCCAGGTCAGAGATGAAAGGGTGGAACAAAGGTGCATATAGGCCCATTCCACTCTCCTCATCTCCTCTCAAACTCAAACTTTTGTTTAATGCAGATCTAAAGCATCAGCATCAATCTGGGCAACAACTGCTATTTTTTCATTAATCTATAGATTAATAACATAACATGACACAAACTCTAAAGGAACTGGAACGTAGGAGAAAAAAGCAAATTCACATGCTAGTTCTTAGTTACCAAGTTATTAAAGTGGCTGTATTGAATGGAAGAGAGGAGAAGCTACCACAAAGTACTGGTATTGCAGGTAAAGTTGTAAAATGGGCCTTCTTTGCTTCAGATTAATAGAATGGTTACTGACAGGTGACAATTGGAGGAAGAAAAGATACGAAGAAGCTAATTTTCACAGCTGAATTAATGGAGTGGCCTGCTTCCTACGTGTTCCTCTGCTGCAATCTGGTAGAGTGGGTACTTCCGTTTAGGGATGGAAAGAATATTTCAAAATATTTTTTTAAGTGTGAAAAAATGATGGGGGGTTTGAGTTGAATAATCTGATGAGAAGAATTCTGGACTGATGTAACTTTTGCATTTCAGGCTTTAGTCTCTGCAAAATTCACACATGATTGTTTTGCACAGAAAACAGCATTTTCTACACAAGAAACAGCATTTTCTGTGCAGAAACTAGCTGGAAGTATTGTATAGATATATTTTCCTCCACATAAAATGCTGTTTCCTGTGCAGAAAATGCAGTTACTGGGGAATAATTCTTCACAAAACTTATCTTCACACATTTTCTTTACATAGAACAATTTTTTTTCTGCACAGAAAATCATATAAACTTCTGTTCAGAAAATGCTGGTTTCTGCACAGAAAATGGTTTTCTTCCTCGTACAATGGTGTGCAAGTTTTGCACAGAATACATCTCAAATTGCAAACAGGCCTCAAAAACTGCATGGTTTTCAAAGATTTTCTTTCAGTAGGAAGAAACTGCTAAAATTGCTTGTTCCTCTGAGAAGAAGATTAGTGAAGAAATCATCCCTGCATCTAATATAAATGGAAGAAACGAAGAACCAGAGGGTACTGGTTGCTCAGTAGAACTGGTGGACTAACTACATAGTTACTTCCAAGGTCTCCTCAGAATCAATAACTAACTTGCTTTTCATCTACTGTCAATGAATCCTGCAATGAATAATCCCAAATTTTACAGAAGTACTAGCCTCAAAGTGTTGAAAGATAAGTGGCCTAGGATGAGATATAAGTTGGCTTTTATACATTCCATTCAGTTTTACTCAAAGTATATGTATGATTTGATTGTCGTCTAGGGAACCCACCACTTTACCATTTCAATGGTCTTTTTGAAGAGATGTGTGAGAAATTCACTGTGTATGTATCCAATCTGTACGTTTTCAACTACATGTGGAAATGGATGCAGTTGGAAAGCTGCTCATTTCCAAGTTTGTAGTATGTTTCACAAAAGAAATAAAAATGCATCCAACAGCACGTGCATATTTGAAATGCACAGAAGTACTATATATATTCCTGAAATGTCCCTTTAGTCAATGAGAGCATGTTCCCATTAAAACACCCACTTGAAAATGCGCACTAGCATATTATGTATTATCTCCTACTTTGGTTGGGGGAGACCTCCATGGAGCAGACTTGTGGCTGGGACAGGGAAGAAGACCACGGAAAAGGAATTGTCAGGTCTTTCCATTCCACTATTTTTGATGGGTATTTAGCAAGCATGATAGAACGAACCAATTTTTCCAATTATGATGTGTAGTTCAGTGTATTCAGATACCTACTGCATACTCCATTCCCCTGGTTTTGGTTATTTTTCCCCCCAGAGTTTTGAATGTCTTTATTTTACTTTTTTCAACGGTGAAAGAAGGACCTATATGCTCTTTGACAAAAGTCGTATTGGAGATTCCAAGCCAGCCACACTGATTATAATATTGCACAGTAGAGGCATGAGGGTAAGGAGTCTCATAAATATTAATCAGGGATTAATGAACAGTGGGAGGCCTCTGCATATCAATCTGCATGAAAGGGAAGTTTGCATTAAACATGGCAGTTCTTACATATAAATCATTAGAGAAAACTAAAGGCACTCTCATGTATCACTTGTTGTTCTACTAGAAGCCTACTCATAAAACAGGCTTATAGTACATAAGCCAAAGGCATAATTTTATGACACAATTATGAGTGACTGCAAGAAATTTCATTCTGTCTTTAAAAATTAAATGCTTATGAAAAGTGCTAGATTAATGGCTCTGAAAATTTAAAGCCTTATATTCTAGTTGCAGCCTGAAGCATGGGGAGACTTTCTGAACGAAGTAGGCAAGACTAACTTGCTTTTACTGCAATAGAATTCTGTTAACAGCGAAGGACAGTGAAACCTCTCTTAGTTCAATCACTGACTGCACCATTTAAGATTGTCCATGAAGGGCACAATTTAGATTCACCTTTGTACGGTGGATATTCTTCTCTGAAGGAACAAGAATCAATACATATCTTAAAAGATGCTGGAACTCCAGCCAGTGGAAAGAATGTTTGCTCACTCATGACCTAGCTGAAACACCAAAGGTCAGTTTCTGGGGAATGTTATACAACTTATTGCCGGTTCCCAATCTATCAAGACAGCATAGGTATTCCTTTATCTAGTTACTGTATTGAAATGTGAGCATGAGTGGCTGCAGAACTTTCTATTGAGAGTTGGTTTGTGGATATTCAGTTTCCCATTCTTGTGAATAGAATTTCTAGACATTGACTGTTATAAATATGAACTCTTGAGTTTCAGGAATGCAACATTCTCAGAAGGGGTTCAGACTACAGCTCCCATCAACCTTGAAATTAACCATGTTGTCTGTTTCTAAGGGGAACTATATTCCAAAGCCCCTAGAGGGAACCAGTTACCTAACCCTGCATTCAGAAAGGCTTATGGGAAAGAGAGTTTTAGCTTTTTATTTTTTCATTTAATCAGTTGAAATAATTGCAGGCAGAATCATAAATGGCAAAGGCTAGAGTCTCACCACACACATCACAAAATATGCCAATATTTTTAAAGCATTTTTTTTTTCTGGCAGCCTTCACAGAAAAGAGATAATGAGTTCCGATAACCTATTGGCTTTAAATCTGTTTGATATTTGTCCACACATAACCTTGCAACAAACTCTTAAGAAATGTCACCACCTTTCTTCCTTACTGGAATAGCAGTGTCAAATCCTTTTATGTTATGCGGTAGAAAGGAAAAGATCACACAAACTACTATAATCATTTGATAGAGATAGTGAATTGAGATATTGATGCAGTCCATTGCATAGAATTCTGTGACATAAAGCATAAGTTTCTTTGGCCATCTTTACATTTTATTTGTCAATGAACTTGCAGATATCCAGTACACTGTGCTCTGTGCGTGTGTTGGTGTACATCTGAGTGAACTGTTTTTCAGGTAGAGCAAAAAGAATTCCTTCTGTTAAACTCTGGAGGTGTGGGTGAGAAGGACATATCAACCTAACAATTTTAGGCCATAACCATGTTGGCACAATATGCTAGCAACTATCCTTTTTTTGCAGTGTGACATAGAGCTGCTGAGGGAAAGCGGACAAAATCAGCCAATTTCTTCAATACTTTACTTGCTTTACATACCTTCCAACTGTCTTGATTTGTCATGGAAAGTCCTAATTAATTCTCTGCCATCTCACTTTTTCTGTTGTTTTTAAAATATCCTAGTTTCTCTGTGCTCCTCACACTTTCCCCCTTTGTTCTCAGCTTACTTCAGTTTCTGAAAACAGAGTTCAAACTGCACATAACTTGCACTCAATTAACTGAGCAGGGGGTGGGGAGAGGAGGGGAAGGACAGAATCTTAGTAGAATATTAACAGAATCCTAGTAGGCTCTGGTTCAGCAAGCTGCTGCAACCACTCCTAGCTTGTGTGTTCTTTCTCATTCATTACTTTTGCCATCTTAACCACACTCAGATATTTGCATGCCCACATCTGTCCTAGCTTTCATCTATGAAATGTTGGAGGATATTCCTTCATGGCTGCAATGACCCTGGCCTTTTTCTTTCTGCCACCACCACAGCAGTGTAGTTAAACAGGTCTGATACACCAATACAATTCAGGAGAGAATGGATGTGCTCAGGCCATGTATTCTAACATCCTATCCCATCCTCACTGTCAGCCTGATTGGTTGTTAAACCTACTAATCCATTCATACTGTTGGTCATGTTTTCCACATACATTAGCAAGAAAAAGCAATAAAACTTGACAGTGAGGATCAAAGGGTCAGAGGACAAAACTAACACATGTAGTCCAAAGCATTCTGGTGAGAAGGAGCCTGTGAGATCTAGTTATCTTGCACTCTAAAACAGTAGCATTTTTCTCTAGCTGTAGAAAACAGTGAATGTACAGTCCTGTTCTTTGAAAATGACCAACCACTTCCCTTGTGAAAGAATATGAATGCTATGCTTTGTGAAGAGAGCTTAAAAAATCCTAGAGACACCAAAACCTGTCTGATCTTGGAAGCTAAGCAGCCCTTTTTGTACTTGGATAGGAGACTGCCAACAAATACCAGGTGCTGTAGGCTATATTACAAAGTAAGGAGCTGGCAAAACCACCTCAGAGTATTCCTTGCCTATGAAAACCCTATGAAATTCATGAGGTCACTATAACTCAACAGGTTTCCTTCTTTGTGGAAGAACATGAATGCTATTGTGTTAACGTTAACAGTTGTATTACGTATTTATTAAAAACGTGAGGGAATCTCACTATCTACCTACCGGTATACAATGGAATTCTGAAACAGTTCTATCTAACCTAGATGTTTGCACTGTCAAAGTGCTTTGGTGTGCATGTTCTTTAATTTGGACGGGAAGCTTCTGTGAGAACCAGTAGCCTTGCTCTGTTCATGTGTAAGTCAATCATGTGCCCTGTCAACCCCATAGTATTAATGCCCTAGGGAAATTGCTATGTGTCGTGCATAAAGGTACTTTGAAAATATAACAAATGGGGCCTTAACAGTTGGAAGTAATCCTAAAGCCTTCTGATATTAATTTCATCTGAATTAAAATAAGAAGGATTTGAATAATTATCTAAGTGGACATTGGATTCATTTGCTGCTCATGGGGGGAAAATCTGAGAATGAAATGAAGAGAACAACAACAACAACAACAAAAATCAGATGTGCTTAAGTTCCATTGAAGCTGTTCATTCCCTTTATTTTAAGCAACAGTACTTGATTTGATTTTACACAAAGAAGATTTTACTAGAGTTGTACACATTCAGAATGCTGTAACATTCTGCCCTATTTGCATGATGAAATACGTTTCAGGCAAAATTGATATGTGGCTCTGAAATATTTTGTTCTACATCATTTGAATTCCAGAGATGCTGTAAGTTTTATCAACAATTTGGTAAGATAATTAATGACTTGGGGTTCAGTTATATGCTCATGTTTGTCACTTGATAGCAGGAAAATCAGTCATAACTTGAATGCATTAATAAGTCATTAGGGATATAATAACTCAGAAAAAATATATTTTTGCTAAATATATTCATTCAAGCATATTACTGCCTACCATCTAGTGTAGAGTAGTCTGGTATATTATTATCAAGTGAATACAGGCATGTCAGAACTATATGCCAAGTACATATGAAAGCATCTATGCAGACATTTAAGCAACGATTGCATTCTTCAGTTTATAGTATACACTACAGTCATTGTACTTTAATATTTTTTTCCTTTTTGTAGATTTGGATTTATTCTTCATAAAGATGAGCCTCTGCTCCAGAAGATTGATCTTGAAACCATGTCATACATCAAGACAATTAGTTTAAAGGATTACAATTGTGTTCCAAAATCTCTGGCTTACACACACCGTGGAGGATATTACTTTGTCAACTGTAAGCCTGACACTACAGGAGCTGTCCCACCACAGCTAATAGTAGATGGTGTCACAGACTCTGTTATTGGATATAATGGGGATGTCACAGGAACTCCATATATCTCTCCAGATGGTCACTATGTAGTCAGCATTGATGATGTGAAAGGTCTCATGAAGGTCCAGACCATTACAATTAGAGGAGAAATACAGGATGCCTTTGACATTCACACCAACTTGCACATATCTGATGTGGCTTTTCAAGCATCATTTACTGAAGCCCATCAATATAATGTGTTTGGTAGCTCTACCACACAAACTGATGTGCTCTTTGTAGAATTGTCCTCTGGCAAGGTGAAGATGGTGAAGAGTCTTAAGGAACCTCTTAAGCCAGATGAATGGCCATGGAACAGTAAGAACCGCTTAATTGAAGGCAGTGGTCTCTTTGGTCAATACCTGATGACACCTTCCAAGGAATCCTTGTTTATACTAGATGGACGACTGAACAAGCTGAATTGTGAAATCACCGAAGTTGAGAGAGGAAACACAGTAATTTGGGTTGGAGAAGCATAAGAACCATATTAGATAACAGCTGAGTGATTAGTTTTACAGTACATTGCACTTAATTGTCATCCTCTAAAATGTCACTGTTTTCTTTAAAAAAATGTTAGACCTTTCTATACATGTTGTGTGGTTGACCAAGATGCAATTTTGGTGACATAAAAGATGCAGAAATTGTGAGTAAACATTCTATGTAGTAATGATTACCTCTTAGGACAAATTGGCCAACTAAATTTATAATAGTATGTGAGGAAATGATGCCACATACCCTAATGATATAAAGACATGCCACATTTCAAAATGAAATCATTTTAAAGGGTAATAATAATGATGACGTTATTGTCATTATTATTATTCATGTTGATCTAATCAGATTTATTGAATTCTTAGAATACACAGTGTGTATAAATTTAGGTTTCCTAAACAGAAATGTTCTGCCCTGTCCACTATTTAATGTTTTTGTGCCTTGAAGGGAAATGTCTCATAAGGAAAGAGAAGCCTAAGAAATATATAATTGTATTCCCATTGTGGCTACGGGCTTTCTTTTTCCTCTGAAAAGAAGCTTTTGATATCTCAAGTTTTTCATCTCCATCAGGTTGTAAAACACGGTTTTAAGACAAAGGGAAACATACATTTGCAACATCTTGTCTTGTCATTTTTTATTACTGCAGTTTGAGGACATAGTTTTTATTGCCAGTTTTAACATTCTGTTAACTGCTCATAGAACTTTGACACTTGGATTTTGTAGCAGAATTAGGCAATGGTTTATTTCCCCACCTTAAAAGAATTGCATTAACAGAGAGTCTCAGTTCTACTAAGAAGAAAAACAATACATGTATCTACTTAGGAAAAATGTGTTTTGTCAAACCAATACCTAGCTTCACTGATGCTGGCAGGAAAACTGTTATTTTTAAAAAGAACAATTTCTTACTAGAAGTGCATTTTTAAAGAATCTGTATAACGATAGAATTTACACTGCAATCCTATACATTTCTACTCAGAATTTGATGGGGCTTATTCCCAAATAAGTGGATATAGGATTGCAGCCTTTAAAAGATGGAAATTAATAGCACAATCCTATACATACCTACTCAGAAACAAATCCTGTTGAGTTAAATGCTTCTTACTTCCATGGGGTTATATTACAGCCATAGGCCAGACTTCTAAGCCACTGGAAGTAAAGCCTATTGAACTCAATGAGACTAACCACTAAGTAAATGTGTTTAGGATCACTTTACTAGATGTACAAACTTTACATGTACATTGTTTGTCAAATACCTGCATTTCGTCAATACTTTTGATAAAACTCAGTACATTTTTCTATCCCACTTCTGCCATTAGATTTCAAGGTCTTGTCTTTTCATATTGTTTCCTTTACTTTCATGAATTTAGTTTTGGACATTGCTTCTGCATACATCTATTTAGGAATAATAAGGGTTCTAAAATTTAGAATCAGTGTAGCCACTAGAATGAGCAGAAAAATTTTCTGCACTTAACAAAGTTAGCAGCAGACTTTTTTCTTCAGATTTTCAGTTTTAAAAAAATGTGGGTTTGATTATTACTCTGATAAAATTAAAAAAAGACCCAGGTTTCTTTAACTGAAGCAGGCTGTGAAATTGACTTCTGTTTATTCAATGCAATCAGATATGTTTCTCTATGTTTACTCAAATGTGTGAAGCTGCTTAGAAATTTAAAATTTTCTAGCATTGTATTTTCTTGTGTGTAAATTAGCATCCTGCACTCTGATACAGTAGAATTCTCTTTCGCATAAAGAAACTGGAAGATGGATTTGGTTGAACAAAAGAACTGACTTGCATTTCCAGATACTGAATCCTTTTAACAAATTTCCCCATTTTTGCAAAAGCAAAAAACAAAGCATAAAACCCAGCAACCATGTAAACTGTCTGTTATTTAATGATTTACAGTAGTCCATAACTTCTACATTTTTCTTCTCTATCTCACACCATGTGGATGTTCTGTATGTAGAAAATGCTTGATAAAAGGAGAATAAACCCCTTACATTTTAAATGCTCTTGCCTTCAGTCAATATACCAACAAAGATACGTTTTACATTGTAATAATGGAAGAAGATTTTAAAGGAAAGTTCATGTGTGGGAGGAAGAAATGGGAAAATTCACCTTTTTCTCCTCAGGAAGGAGTTAGTCTTACTCGTCTTATTTTTAAAATCTGATTACTAGCTTACTTGTTAGTAGATTGTTATGGATGTAATGTACTGCAGCAATACACTGGGCAAAGTTCTTCGAGATAGCTGGATGGTAATACTATCACATGAATTCACAGTTGGTATTAAAAAATGTGTATTGAGTACTAATTAATGGATCCACATCAAGAAGGCTTTGGGTAGAGTGTTACAGAGCTGTATCCTGGGTCTCAATATTTTTACCAGTGGAATGAATCTTTATCAAATTGTGGATGACTTCAAAATCACCTTAATTGAATAGAAGACAAAACTGAAAATAACAAAATGATTTTGAGCTGAAAGAAATGTAAGCTTCTACATGGGGGGTGGGGGTGGAATCAATACAGTGATACAGGATTGTGGGATTTCTGGCTTGGCATAGTATATCTGGAAAGTATCTCAGGAAGCTTGTCAGTCACAATCTGACTCTGAGTCCAGTGGGTGCTGACTCTGAGTCCACTGGATGTCACAGCTACAAAAACATTGTCACAATTTTAGTCCATTTCCACAGGACGGTGTCTTCCAGGCATAGGGATGTGAGAGGAGCGGGTCTGTGGTAACACTTCCACATGACATTATCATGGTCTCATCCTTCTCACATTGCCTCCTAGTGTATTGATGACAAAACTTTGTCAATGAGCCCTGATAACATGAGCCTTCCATTGCCACTGGCCATGCAGAAGGGCTGGAAGTGCAATCATATGCTTCTTTCTCCACTGCAGAATGGGAAGAAGGCTGAGTGCAGTGCAGTGCATGTCCTTTGTGCTCCCTTCTGCAGGCAGCTGGCTGGGTGCAGAGGGGCACGTTGGAAACTTGTTTCCATCCTAGCAGAGGTGCTGCTGGGACTGTGAAGGGACAACACGGAAGAGCATCATTGTGTGGAAATGGCCTTATACTGCTTTAGTAGAACAAGATTTTTCCAAGCATTCCAAGCTGGAATGTCATGAAGAATCACACATGGTGAGGGCGGACAAATTGAAATTTGTTCGGAGGAGCAGGATGAAGACACTCAAGCACAGACAAACTGTGTCCTTTCAAGAGTCATTGAAAGAATCAGATATTTAATTTAGAAAAAAAGATGAGGTTATCACATATAAGAGGGCAAAGGCATATGCTGTGCAGTCCTAAAGGCCATAATTACATTTAATAGGCTTAAACTGCAGGGCAGTGGGTTTGAGTTGAACATTAAAAGAAACTTATTAATGGAAATCCTGTCTGACAATTATCTGGTTGGACAGACAGGGATATTATTCACAGTGGAATCTTAAAACAGAGGCTGCACAATTATCTCTAGGAGACAGTTTAGCTCTCAGGTTCTGGCATCAAACAGTAAAGTGTCCTACAAGATTCCTTTCAAATCTTACGATTCCTTGATTATTAAAAAAAATATCTATATTCGAAAATGTCATATTCATAGAGTCTGAGGCCCTTTCCGCACGCGACGAGGGAAACGCTCCCTGCCGCTACTCACCGGCTTTTTGGTGGGTCCGATTGGGTCCATCCTGACAAGGAGCAGTGTGAGCTCGTTGCTTTTCTACCCACTCTTATCTTTGGTTCTCTTCCGTGCTATGTGAGGTTTAAATGATCTTTGGGTGCAGCTAATCTTGCCTCCTCACCTCCCTTTGGTTTTCTGGCTATACACACCAACCTCTGCAATGGCAACCAGTTTCTTGCAGTCATTATCAATAAGGCAGGCAATGAATACACTCTCGTTTTTTCAGCCTCAACAGGAAAGGTGATCTTGACACAGAGAGACACACTGTCAAGGAATATATCACGTACTGTGAGAATTTTCACATTTCAAGACTTTCTGTTGATATTACACACACACACACACACACACACACACACACACACATCTGACGGGAGAATGATTTACAGCACCAGCACAAAATCCTCCCTGGAACTGCTGCACTCTGGACAAAAGGTGTCCAAGTGGCAAGCATAACATAGCAGAGTTTCAAAACAGCAACAACCGTGTGCAGCAGAGTGTAACTTACTGCATCAGCTCTGACCCCTCTACCCACTGGTTAGTAATTCATACACACAGAGTTTGTCATCCAAAATACCTGGAGGGTTTAATCTTCAAAGTTGCAGTATATAAATCTGTACATAGGATACGCAGATCCACAGCCATAGATTCAGCATCATAGACACATCAAGCAGAGGTTCGCTCAGACAGAGGTTTGGAGTCAGAGGGTCAGAGAGTTTTCCCACTCCTCTTTTATACACACACACACACTAGGTCATCAGCTAGGGACAATGGCTGATGCAATCCCTTGCCATGATTTCACATTATCATGACTCAGCCTTACTACATGTCCCCTAGGGATTACATCATGACTTGCCAAGTCATTCTCCAGGTGTTTCCCACATGCTCATCAAATGTATTTTCAACTGAGGCAAATGTCACAGCATTTCTATCCAACAACATCACCTGCACACACACAAAATATCCATAGCCTTTTTTTTCTGGAAAAAAACCCCAAATTTTGCTATACATTTTTTTAAAAAAAGTTCCAAAATGTGAAAAACCATTGAAAAATGCATACAGTGGTCAAGCATCTTTCGAATCCTTATTCTTGCATGTGAGAATGAAAGCAGCACCAATTTATAACCCTGTTGCCAATATCATTTGCAGCCATTGGGGCCCACAGCCAACCCAAGATAGTGCCAAGCAGCTTTGGCACCATATCCTGATGACTGCTGATAGAAGTACACCATGTCATTATTTTCTTTACAGGCAACTCTTCTCAGGTGAAGAAAATAGCCTAAGCTTCCTGCAAAAATTTCTCAGTCAGTATTGATCTTCCCTTTCTCTTTTCATTCTGCTTATTGATTTTCATTTTAAGCAGGCAGGTGGCAAGTGCTGCTTCACTCATTTCTGTTGGGTGATTAGTAATAAATATCCAGGCAAAAGGATATCATTATTGGTTCTATAGGGCTAATCTGTAAATACAATGCAGCTTAGACTTCAATGAATGGGGAGAAATAGGGATGTTTAACATCCAATAAGATGTTTTGTATAAACAAATCAGCACATTGAAAGTTGTGGTTCTACCTAATCTTATTTGTATAGTGGTGCCAGCACTCAGTCTGGTTGCAGCTCAGCTGATACTTAACCACAATGGTGTGACACTTCTTAATCTCCTGAACTCGTATAAATGTGGAATGGGTTTCAGGTTCTATTACACCCCCACTCCATGACATGGTTTAATTGGTGAATATTAATTGGCATGAAATATAATTTATATCCCTCTATGTCTAGGAAGCCTGATGGCAAAGAGGAACTGGCTGCATACATGCATTGCAAAACTATGTCAGATCAAGACCTCAGGGCATGGTTAAGTCGTAGTCAGGAAAACTCTGGAAATAATGGACTTGCAGATGTCCCTCAATGACTCAACCTTTAGAAAAATAACACTTGAAACTTCTTCCACAGAACAACTGATTGTCTTTAACCCTCTCCTTTCATCCACAGTAACTATCCTCTCATCCTATTCCACCATTAAGGAGCTATCACAATCCCCATCAGTCCTTTGTCACCTAACGTAAGACCATTAGCTTGTTCCAGACCCCATTGTCCACTCTGCCGATCCTATTCTCTATTCTGCCAGAGAGCCATTAACATATTCCCCCTCAAGGCAGAAAAAGAGTATTTAAACCTTGGCTTTGAGCCAAACAATTCAGAGTACTTTAACATACTAACCATCACTCTACTGCTCCACTTTCCCATTTGGTACTATGCTTGGACCCATGGTCTGAGCCATATCACTTCATCTCTTTACTTCTGGAAAGCTACATTTCACCTATGTCACTTTGAATTCTCAATATCTAAACTTTTCCTCTCTTTTCCTTCATCTAGCCTTGTGTGATTGCGAGACTGCTTGGATCTTGTGTGCATGTGACAATTAATTCCCCCAATAAAACAATTATTCTTTGAGGCTCTGGCTGGTATCTCCGCATTAATACTGATATACACAGGTGTAAACGATTCTGTTAGGTTGCATCCTCTTGCAGACTGCTGCTTTGAGCTAATATTCCCCACTGTTTCACATCATGGGTGGACCCCTGAGTCATCCACCTTTTGGGGTAACAACCTCAGTAAATAGTAAGAGCATGAAAATATCTTTGCTACATTGTACAAAATTCTGTTCACACAGCAGTCAACCAGATACCTAGATAGGAAATCTGCAAGTGTAATATAGATGAAATGCACTTTTCTGCTCCTGTTTCCTGATAATCGGCATTTATGGGCTTACTACTGGGATATAGTAGAGAATCCTGACTAGTAGCCACTGTTAGACTTAACTCTATGAGTTTGTCCAATGTCTTTCAATCAGCCTTAAACTATTCACGTTAGGGGCTCTACCTGCACCACAAAGTAGTGGATTTCATTTCTTTATTTGGTTATTGGATTGAAATGTGAGCATGAACAGATGCAAAGCTCTTAAGTGAGACTATGGATGCTCACTTTCCCATTCCTGTGGATGGAATTTCTGGAACTTCAGCCACCTTATTTATTTATTTATTTATTTATTAAAATATCTATCCCCCAAAGTATATCAAAAGATCTCAACATGCCTTACAAGCAACATTAAAACAAGTTAAACAAATTAAAACAATAAAAAATAATTTAAATAATCTAAAAACATATGAAGCATAAGTTAAAAACAGATTTAAATGATTTAAGTCTTTAAAACTATGTATACTAATCTCAGGGATGAATTTATGAGGCCCCAAAGTCTTGATGAATAGCCAGATTTTCACTTGATGCCTAAATGAAATGGCCCTCTCTCTCTCTTTCTTGTCCAAACATATGTCTTGGCCTCGCTAGTGGGACATATAGAAAGTTTTCCCCAGCAGATCTCAATCCTGGGACAGGAACATATGGGGAAGGTGGACCCTGAAATATTAAGTTCCAAAGCTGTTTAGGACTTCAAATGTTACCACAAGAATCTTGAGTTCAGATCAGAAATGTACTGGCTACCAGTGTAATTCTGTTAAGAAAGGCAATATATGCTGTCTGTAGGTTATTCTGATCAACAGTCAATAAAAATAAATTCTTCACATTCAAAAATGCAGTATTCTCAGAAGAGATTTGGACTAAAACTTGCAACAACCTTGAGATTAGCCATGCTGTGTTGTTCTAAAAGGAGTGGTAACCCAAAACCCTTGGAGAGGACTAGTTCAAATAAAGGCTTGTGGAAGGAAGGCATTTAGCACTTTTTGTTCAGTTTAATCAGTTGACATAATTGCGTGAAGTATCTGTTATACCAGTGACCCTCATCCACAGGGACTTCTGATGCCCTTTGAAGGTCTCTGCACATGAACATCCAGCTACAGGAAAATATCTAGATGTGTCCCTGATGATTTCCCTGCTCTCTGACAACATGAAAATGTAGCTGTGTTGGGCTGTATTGGAAGTGGGCTGAACTGCTAAGACAATAAATTTTTTGAGGTGCGGACGTGGGAATTTTGGTTATTCTGCAGTTGCCATAGAATTACTACCTTCACCAAGGACCAAAAATAGCATTGAAATGGCAAGTTTGACTTAACGCCTGGCCATAATAACAAATTACTAAAACCAATGGAATTTTAAAATATCTTCTAAAATAAACTCAGTATAAAACCTTATATGAACACCAAGAACATCACACACTCAACACATTCAAAAACGATTATCACAAGAACTGAAATAAATATCACATTTATTTCCGAAGGAAAGGCAGAAAAAAAATAAATTTGTCTTCAAGACAACAGGATGATGAGGCAAACATTTCTCTTAGGGGAATAGGCATGGTAAAAAGCATGCCAATGAAAAATATAGGTATATATGACTGGCGAAAAACAATGGGCATGCAAACCAGTTGCAGTGCATCAACCTACCAGCTGCCTTTAAGAAATGAGGGACACATTGCTGAAAAAGTCTTAAGTTATCCTCAAATCAATGTAATTTTACCAGCTGAGGAAAACAGTTGAACAGATCTTCTGTGATTTATTACAAGATACAAGCAGGCTCATATAAACACAAAGGATCCATAATTTAACCTTGTCTCAAAGCATTTAGGGCTTTACCATTCAAAATTAGCATTTATTTAAAGAGTGTACATGACATCACTGATGTAGCTGAGTTTCTTAATGTGCCAGTGGCTCCGGACCATCCTCTAGCTGGATGTACATGTGTGCCAGTGTCTCTGGACCACACAGTGGTGTAGCATGTGTGGTGTTCTGGTATGTGGATCTGATCAGTATCCATCAGGTGCATGAATGGATAATTTTAATTGAAGTGTGGTATGTGTTATTGTTGTTGGGCGCATCCCTACAGCGAGCCTATCATGGAGTTTTCTAGGGATGAGTGATTCTCACGCATTCACTCACTGATTCTCTATATGGTACATACTTAACCATTATGTAATCTCATATATAAAAGTCAAAGTTTGTTTGTCTATATCAAGCAAAGACTTCATATGATTGGCTGCCTAAGAAGATTCAATGGAATCCTGGGGTTTGCAGTTTAGGGAAGGGCCTTTAGAATTGTCAGCCAGAAAATAGGCTGGTTGTTATGGAGATGAAGCCTAGCAGCAAGGGAGAGGACAGTGTATTCCCTCAGGAAACCAACCTTTGTATATTAATAACTCTGAATACAGATTGGATTGGAGAATATGGGGAAAAGTTACAGATACTGGACAAGAAAGACAGTTTGGGGAATTAGAGACACAGGATCTCAAATCTTTCTACCAAGTATTACCTATGAGAAAATAAAGTCCCAGGCAATGCCAAGTATATATGATAGTTATTAATAAAAGAAGCAAGCATATGATAACTATGGAAGGCATGTCTCGACTTGATCAGCAACTAGTTTTTATGGGAGGGCCACTTTGAAGACGGATGTAGGGAAGTGACAGGGGTGGGAGGACTTCCACCTCCTAAAGAGGACATGGTCATCAAGTGCCATTGCAAAGACAATAATTCTTCTACCCACTTTTTAGTCTATGTTGCAGCCCAAATGCCATTCTCTCGGAAGCTGAATCAAGTCCTCCCATCTCCAGTTGCTGATAATACCTACTGTGATAGGATCTGCTTCTTTCTTTCTCAGACTGGCATGACAGCTCCCCAATCTGACAAGGCGCTTTGTTACTTCACATACACACCCTTCCCCTTATAGTACCACTTAGATAAAGGGTGAGGCCTTTCAATGGTTATTTAGACCGTTATAGTCCTGTGGTAGTGTGCTTTCTGTATGTCTTTGAATACTATATACCACTTAGCCATGTCATAGAATCATAGAATCATAGAAATGTAGAGTTGGAAGAGACCACAGGGGCCATCCAGTCCAACCCCCTGCCATGCAGGAACACCCTCAAAGCACTCCTGACTGATGACCATCCAGCCTCTGCTTAAAAACTTCCAAGGAAGGAGACTCCACTACACTCCGAGGCAGCAGATTCCACTGCCGGACAGCCCTGACTGTCAGGAAGTTCTTCCTGAGGTTCAGGTAGAATCTCCTTTCCTGCAGCTTGAATCCATTGCTCCTTGTCCTGGTCTCTGGAGCAGCAGAAAACAAGCCCTCTCCTTCTTCTACATGGCATCCCTTCAAATATTTAAACATGGCTATCATGTCCCCTCTTAACCTTCCCTTCTGCAAACTAAACATCCCCAGCTCTCTAAGTCTATTCCCATAGGGCATGGTTTCCAGGCCTCTCACCATTTTGGTCGCCCTCCTCTGGACTTGCTCCAGCTTGTCAATATCCCTCTTGAATTGGGGTGCCCAGAACTGGACACAGTATTCAAGATGGGGTCTAACCAAAGCAGAGTAGAGTGGTACCAGTACCTCCCTCGATCTAGACACCATACTCCTATTGATGCAGCCGAGAATTGTATTGGCTTTCTTGGCTGCCGCATCACACTGCTGACTCATGTTCAGCTTGTGGTCTATGAAGACTCCTAGATCCCTTTCACATGTACTGCTATCCAGCCACGTGTCCCCCATCCTATATTTCTGTATTCCATTGTTTCTACCTAAGTGTAGGACCTTACACTTCTCTCTGTTGAATTTCATTTTGTTCGTCTTGGCCCAGTCTATCTATAGATTGGCCCTCTCCAATCTATCCAGGTCATTTTGAATTTTGATCCTGTCCTCTGGCATATTAGCAACTCCTCCCAATTTGGTATCATCTGCAAATCTGATGAGCATGAAAAAATAAACTGTAATAAAATAACATACTGAACAAAGTATTGGAGTTCATATGCAGATCAAAATAAATACAGTTCTTCAGAGTACTTTCAAACAGTTTCCTTATATCTTCAAACTCTCCTATAAGCACAAACATCATAAATAGTCCTTTGGATACACTCTAAGGAAAGGCTCAATCCCCAATCTAGGTCACATTTTCTGACCAGATTCAATAATGGTTAATTAGTCTTCTGCCTCTATCTAGGCTTCCCGGAGAGTTTTATCCTTCCCACTCAGGCAACTTCCCTGGTTGACTGAGGGGCTTTATTCCAGAGTTCTTTCTCACCAAGACTGACCAAAATGACAATCTGTGTTTGCTCTCTTTTCCTTTCTGCCACCAGCCCCTCCCTCACAACAGTGTGTTGGGTTTCTGTCATGAAGAGCTATTCTGGTTGCCTGGCAACCTGTTGCTAGGCTGCTCTGCCACTCAGGAGAGCCACATTCCCCAGAACTCCATCCCACCTACCTTTAATAAATAAATGTGAAATAGCTTCTTTCCACCAGTTGCTATGGGAGAGGCATATGAAGAATAAAACACATTTTAGTACCCATACCAAATACATCATTGTTATTAAATCCGCACTGCTACAACTTTCACATTTCTTCCTACATACATTTAAGGTGTCTATTTTGCTACTCAAATTGCACCCCTTGTCCTACTGACCGCACTGGTGCTTTTAGGAATATGGAAAGATTATTTCTGCATGAACACTTTCAGTTGAGCTACACCTGATTGTGCCTGACAAATTTTGTTCCTAACAGAAGCCTGAGTTGAATTGAAATTGTCTTCGTATATTTAGAACTAGCATTTGAAAAACTGTGCCTTCCTCATGAATATTAAATTTATTCTTACTTTAATCTTCCTGATGAAGGGGGAAAAACTTTTGATATTAGATTGTTAATATTCTTCTTTTTAATTTTGCTGATGACTATATCTGGCTTATATCTTGGCAGTCTTGAATAGGCCAGAGATCTCTCATTGTTGGTGCAGGTTCCTCTTAAATGCTCTGTGCATAATTAAATCCCAGGTAATTTTTCTACCTTTTAATTAAATGCCCACTGAGTATATAATGGAAAGCAATGCATTTCTCTGTTGAAAGTTCTTGAGAGAGAATAGTGCTGGGTTTTTTTATGATTATTATTCCCTTCCTAAAATGAAAATCCAATTGCTGCACCAAAAGAAAATTAACTATAATCTTGAGCAATAAGTGCAATGGCTTGAGAACAATGATCAGCAGTGCTAGAAAGTGAAAAATGGTCATCACTAAGGACAAAGGAAAATTAGCATACAGAAACTCTGGAGTAGGCATGGTAAAAAAACATGCCAATCAAAGATATAAGTATACTAATGTATATACCCAGCGTTGCCTGGGATTTTATTTTCTCATAGGTAATACTTGTTAGAAATACCTTAGGAATTACCTTACCTTACCTTAGGAATTAGATGTGATTGAAATACACAGATTTGAGATTCTGTGTCTCTAATTTCCCAAACTGTCTTGTCCAGTACCTGTAACTTTTCCCCATATTCCCCAATCCAATCTGCAGAGTTATTAACATACAAGGGTTGGATTTCTGAGGGAATACACTGCCCTCTTCCTTGCCGCTAGGCCTCATCTCCATAGCAACCAGCCAAGACTAAGAGCTCTCTGGCTGCGAATTCTAAAGGCTCCTCCCTAAACTGCAAACTCCAGGAATCCATAGCATCTTCTTTGGCATCCATTTATATGAGGTCTTGTTGCCTGACACAGCCAATCATATAAGGTCTCCTCTGCCTGACACAGACAAACAGACAAACTTTGACCTTTATATATTATATGTGACTGGTAAAAAGCAGTGGGTTATATAGTCCAGCATTACAAACCAGCTGCTTTCAGATGAGCAGCACTGCAGATTTGCAGAGGCCACAAATAAAAATATTCCAAGAGGGTTAATCACTAGGTAGGTATGTCTAATTGAAGATATCACAAAATCTGATGGCGATTCATTGATTACACAAAATCTGATGATGATTCCAGGTTCAATGTCATGAACCAACGTTTTTCAGGACTCTTAATCAATCTATACTCAGTTTAGCCTTATTAATAATTCATTCAAAAGTTGTAACCCAGTCATGCAAATTTCAATGAACTGTAAGCAAACCACATAAGTGTAAAATCCCAGTGAAATAAAGACCATTTCCGCACTACAGTGTTAAAGTGCTGCTATTCCACTATCAACCTCCTATGGAATTCTGGGGTTTGTAGTTTAGGGAAGGGCACTTTGAATTCTCAGCCAAAGAGCTCTTTGGTCTCAGTAAACTACAAACCCCAGAATTCCACAGAGCATTGAAAGTGGAATAGCAGCAGTTTAACACTGTAGTGCAGAAATGGCCTTAAAGTGAGCACGTATGTGAGAGAAAAAGAGCACATCCAGCTCATATTACTGACAGGACAACTGAAAATCTTGTCAGGGGAAAGAGGAGGTAACAAGTAGCTATGTAGATCTTAGACTGGGGCCTTTCCACACTATACTGTTATGGTGCTATTATTCCACTTTCAGCATCCTATAGAATCCTGGGGTTTGCAGTTTGGGGTGGGGCATTTAGGATTCTCAGCAATTGGGCCTAAATAAACTACAAACCCCAGAATTCCACAGGATGTTGAAAGTGGAATAATAGCACTGTAATAGTGTATTGCAGAAAGGCCCTACAATTTGCAGCAATTGGAAATAGGGCTGGAAAAATATTCATCCTTTTTTCATTCCTAGGGAAAATAACAGATCACAAAAACCCCATCAGGAAGAATAAATTAGATCCGTGAGAATTTTGTACAATATTCTCCGCATCTTTGAATGTCCCAAAATGTTTCAGGGGAATTAATTTGCAGAGGAAAAGTTATAAGAAGGGGTTTGCACAAAAACATCTGTTTTCTGTGCAGGAAACCTGTTTTCTCTTCAGAAAAAAATGTGGAAAAAAGACTTTTTCCCCACAAAAATAATATGTCTGCAACACTTCAGGACATTCAAATATGTGGAGAAAATTTTGGAGATACATTCATTTTCTCCCACACATGTGTTGTTAACTATATTCATGAGTTTTGGGGTCTATTTCAAAGGTGATGTAGGTGACTTGTCAAAGCAGTTAAAATTATAAATAGATGCGTCCTAAAAGTCTGGAAGCACAAAATTTCACAAGGAATGTAATTCTTAACTGTGTCTCTTCTCAAGGGAAACAATTACTAATTTTAGCAATTTTCTTCAAGCTGAGAGAAATCCTTTGAAAACCGCAAGATTTCAAAGACTATTTGCAGTTCACAAATTATTCTCTGCAAAATTTGCACATGGTTGCTTTAAACAGAAACAGCATTTTCAGTGCTGGAAATAGCAAGTACTTTACTGAAAATAATATGCAGAAATATACAGAAATAGCATTTCCTATTTAGAAGTCATTGTTTTGTATTCAAATCAACCACATGTAAATTTTCTTCAGATGAAGCATTTTCTGCACAGGAAGTAATATTATGTGTGGAAATATTTTCTGTACAGAAAATGCTGTGGTTACCCCTACCCCCGAAAGAAGCAACTGTGTGGAATAGGTCCTGGACTCCCAAAAGTCTTGTTAGTCTGGGATTCATCAAGGTTTATCTACACTTTAAAAACACTTTTTTTCAAACATTGTTCAAATATTTTTGAAAATCCTTTCTACCTCTAGTTCTCACCACCCATCCAAGCTTGGTCTGGGCTGGCAGCCAGGAGAAGCTGATAACAAACACAGGTCAAAAGCTCAGTAGTAACATGTCAAATATTTATGCACAAAAATTATTAATACTTGTCCTCTACACTTCCACTTTATAATTCCCTCAATCCTAATCCAATCCATGGGTATTTTTTTGTTTGTGTACTTGATTTATTTGGACTTTTTTCTTGCTATTTTATTATTGATTATTTTATTATTCTTGTTGTTTATTATTTTTATTATATATATATAATAAGATATTGCTGTACAACAGAATAATAAATAACAAGAAAAAAACCAAATTTCTGTATGTTTATACACACACACACACACACACAAAACTCAGCAGTAACTTAAGGGGTCAGTTTACTGAAGAAAGGAAACAGCTTTGCAAATGCGAAGTAATAAAGATCCCAACAATGTCCCTAAATCAGAGGCAGGCAAAAACAAAAAAAACAAGTTAAAGGCAAAAACACAGGCAAGGGAAGCAAACAGAAGCATGGATGGGAGAAATGGTCAGTTGATTGCTGACAAAGGGTAGAGGGGAAAGGCTCAGTTCTTATAGGCTCCAGGGTCAGCACAGCTGGTGCCTGATTAATTGGTTCTTGGCATAAATTTGCTGGAAGCGAAACAGGAGAGACTTTTGGTGCCTACTCTGGGCAAAGGTAGGTACTACTAGATCGTTCTCTGTGTCAGAGTGAGCAGGGCTCCGTGCTGGGGCTGACACCTCTGTCCCTTGGGTGGGTGGTGGTGCTGTCTGCTCTGCAGGTTCTGCTGCAGCAGTCTCTGTTCTGCTGCAGCAGTCTCTGTGTCAGGGCTCAGAGCAGGTTCTGCTGCCTCAGACTCTGAGTCTAGGTCCTGGAAGCCCATGACACCACCTATTGTCCAGTAGAGTAAAGATTTTATTCCTCCCCCCTTTTTTTTTTATTCTGCAACTTATCAGTTGTTGCACAGTATGGACACATATTTGGACTCCCCTACATTTGTGTTGTGCATTGTGGGGTCATTTAGATGTTGTCGGACCACAAATACCAGCAGATCTAATCAGCATGGTCAATAGTGAGAGCTGCTGGGTGTTATAGATTGGTATCATTTCAAGAGCATCACAATTACCATTTTTGTCTTACATAGAATTCTTTGCTTGTTTACATAACTGGATGTGTTTTAAAGACTAAGCTTTAACATAAACTGTAAACTGTCATCTGCATTTGACCTAACTTTCATTTTCAAATCCCATACCCACTCCATTCTTTCTCTCTCACCTCACCCTACTTTATATTGTTTGATTATGATTGGGGGAAAAACTCACAACAAGAAAGATATTAGGGGTGTAGCAAGACAATTTTCACTTAGAGAATAAAGAAAACTGAGGGGACCAGAAGGGTTGGAATACTGGGATAGTGATCACTATAACAGGTTTCTATGGAAGACATGTTTTCATAAGTACTGACAAAATAACCTTCAGTTAATGCATTTTAATTAGAAACTATGTCTTGAAGCTCACGAAAAAGCAAACCAACTTAAAATAAATTTTACATATGCAAAATGTGTGAACTAAATAACAGTGACTAAGAAGTAAATAATTATTGTGCAAGTCTGTGAATTCCTTCATGATGTATTTATGTCTTTGTTGGCCAAATAAAGGTATCAGCAAGATGTTATTGGGACTTTGCTGAATCCTTCTCAATGGTTGCCATACAACCTCAGAGTGTAGTAGAGTCTCCTTCTTTGGAGGTTTTTAAGCAGAGACAAGATGGTTAGCTGTCAGGAGTACCTTTGACAATATATTCCTGCATGGCAGGGGTTAGACTCCATGGCCCTTGTGGTCTCTTCCAGCCCTATGATTCTGTGATTCACCAAATGATTTTTTAATTAAAATAGTGTAATGTTCTTGTAGTATAAAAGGTGCTTTGCATAATCATCTATTGCATTGTTTGCATGAATTTAAATTGCAAAACTAAAATGCTTTGATAAGGAGAAAGATCCATTCACAATGAACAACCACATAATATATGCAGCCTTACTAATGTAAAGTTAATGAAAAATTCTTAATTATAGTTAACCGTTGGTCAGTTCTTTACCTTTATGTTTTAACTGGTGTCCTTAGGCATCATTTGTTATAAGGAAATGCTGGAAAGCATATCACATAGAGTTTTCAAGTTAGGGTCATTTCAGGCTCTGAGATTTCCAAGCCAAAAATGAAACTTCATGATACCTTGGAGGTAGATCCTGGTGTTGTAATTCAGTATTATACATACATTAAGCATCAACAACAGATGTTCACAACTTCTCACTCACAGACACACAGATACACAGATCACATTTTCCAGGCTGGAAATGAACACAGAGAATCTAGCTAACAGAAAATAGGGGAACGCTGCATGACAAAATTAGTTAGGAACTGAGGACAGAGAAACAATGGATGCCCTTAGAGAACATAATTCACTTTCTTAGTTTTTCTCAGTCTCCTCTGAGTGTATCTCACAGTGGGAGTCAGAAAGCAATCAGGACTGATTTAGCCTAAGTCCCCCACATTGTTCTCTTTGCTTGGCCCACCCACACAACCCACTTCATGCAATACAGCATTATTCTCACCCAAGGGGAAAAATATCTGAAAAATATGATATGCGCTTTGGCTGCAATGTACTGCCTCCTTTCCCCTCCAAAATGGAATTCATAATTTAATAATCCTTACACATTCTCTAATATCCCTTCTTCCTCTCAATCCATCTACATTCCTTTTCAAATTATTCAATCAGTCATTAATTTCTAACATGCACTCATTAATTCATTCTCTCTCCACTCTTGTAGACACTGGGCAGTACATTCTCCATCCATCCCTATTTCAGCACCTCTTCTGTCATCTTCACATTCATATCATACCATTCATCAGCCCACAACCACTCTTGTCACCTCACCTCCAAAACCTCCTGATTTTTCTCTTCACCTGCTTTACTAAGTATAATACACATTCATTTTTAAATATTATCTTTCTTTCAGATTTTTTCTATGAGGGATCTTTTTCACTTTCTCCTGAGCCCAGTATCAGTAGCCCTATGACTCCCTGAAGCTCTCCTCCATCTCTTCCAGGTGGAACAACTAACACAGCATATAATGACTAGGGCCAGCACATGCACAGAACATTGGGATTTGTCTGCCCACTTGCGCTCACTGCTTTATTTGGCTCATACATGTGCTCTACTGTCTTTTCTATCTCTGATGTACATTCTCTTCTTGGCTGATGTGCATATATGTGTTTAAAATATCTAATCAGTCTGACACTTACTGCACATAGGTCATTTCTGCATGACAAGGCTGTTCTGCTGTGGGGACACGATGGCAGTGGTTTGCAGGTCGTGCTTCTTCACAATATCATTGAGGTCCCACTGCCATCTTTTCCCCATGCACCACACTTGCAGGGTATTTGTCAAGTGGAAAAAATCCATTTGTGTTGCCACTGCCCATGTGGAAGGGCAGGAAGCATAATGGCAATGCTTCCTTCCCCAGTGCAACAATGGAAACTGTCTGACTGCACTGAGGAAGGAAGAGGCGTAGCCATCACACTCTCTTCTGCAGGGAGCCTGTGAGGTGTAGAGGATAGTGTTCCTGTAGCACTCGCTTCCCTGCCATGGCTGCGATAAAAGGACTTGCACGACCCCTGTTGTGCCAAAAGTGCCATAGTCTCCTTGCAAAACATAACATAGTAGATTTTCCTCCTTTTGAGAGCTGCTCCTGCTGAAAACCCCAGAGTGATTTGCAAAAAGGAAAAAAAAAAAAGGCTGCAGGGCAGAAACCTTCAATAGGACCTGACCTTCAGTTCACCTGATCTAGCTTTATAAACTCCAAATGTTGTTTTTTATCCCTTGCCCATTCAGGAGATGGATTGAAATTCCTCTGACTTGTAAAGTGAGACACTGGAAATCATTCATATCTAGATTTCTAGTTTTTTGTTTGCATATCTATCCCTTTTCTTTGTATCCCTAAACTATCTTTCTAAATGCACAGCTAAAATTTTAAGTTGCTACAGTACTGGAAATTTGGGGACAGAAGGAAAATTTCACTGTGAGAGGGCAAAGCCCTCATTCACTCTCATCACCAAATTCCTTATATTAGTCCATTGATTGTGTGAAATGTCTCTTATTATGCTTGTATCCCAGACGTTTGTGTCTTGTAGTTCTCAGAACACTGATATATAACACATAGACTCGCCAGAAGTCAATGGTCCACTCAGAAGCAGAATTCCTATTGCAATTCATTGTCATAGTTTTGCTCAGTGGTGGGAGGGGATGGAAACAACATACTGAAAATACCTCCTTTGCCTGATCTGACATCTGGCTCTTCAGGTGGGCTTGGGAGATCAGGCCAGGAGACATTACTTACTTATGCAGATGTAACTAAGTGGTTGATCTAGGATAATGGCTTTGATCTGAATAACTCACAGCAACATTCTGATAATGTTTCATCAGACATTGAAGATGAAGCAATATTAAAGTGAAATTAAAATTATTATGCAGTTCTTCCTCAGTCTATGTTATTCTGGAAGAATTTTTTTTAAGTTGTTCATTCCTGTATATATATTTTAAATACAATAGGTCTCATTTTAGTAAACATTCACATCTTTGTTTATTTAAAAATGAAATATTTTAAAAACTCTAAAGAAGATTTTTTTTAAAGTTAGCTTTATCTTGTTTTTGATTAAACAGTTCATTAAAGCCAAATACCTAACATACATTTTTTGGGAGTATGAGTTTCATTTCATCATTATCTGTGTCTCATGAACAGATAGAAATTTTGTTTTGTTTTGCTAGGATTACTTTCAATCTGCTGTTGTTGTTTTTTTACTCATTTACAGTGATCACGTATCCACTGAACACAGTTCCATGACATATTCAGCCTTACATCTATTCTTGTCATTATTAGGCTGATTCCAAATACCTCTTGGAACATTTTTTTCTCTCCTGAAAACACATATTGATATATTCCACCCCCTGACACTAGCATGTAAAACAGAACTGGGAGGCTGGTGATATTTTGTTTTTCCATTGCAAGTTGTTCTAACTAATAATTTCACTCATAAATTTTAAAGTTTTCTGCTGATTCCCTGCTATCTATACAGCAACCACAACAAGGTACTGATGGTTTATCCAAATCTGCAAGACATTAGGAAGAATTCAGATATAATATCTGTAGGTACAACACTAACAAACCAGTAAATTTGCTCATTTATTTTGGCAGGGATGAAAGAAAGATGTGATAACCCTACATTCCTTGTGCTGACTGTACTTCATACAAGTGTTTGCACAGACTGATGAAGAGAGTTATTAGAAAACTGGGCGCCTACTATCCTAGCAGAAAATAGGGTTGGCCCAAGACATTTTGATGAACAAGATGATGCCTCTCCCATTCCATGTCCCAAAGCCAGGTGGATTGTAACCTGAAACTTCTTTAACATTGGCAATTGAATATCATACTCTGCCATGCCTGAAGACAGAAGGTTGCTTAGGAGTGTGGTGTGAATGGTAGGTCGCAGAGCACATAGTTCTTTTCCAGCTCTTTCCAGCTACCCTTCAGCTTTCATCATCTGAAAAAAACACTTGGTATGGAAAGGTAGGCAGGAGACAGGAAAGCCAGTCAGCAGGGTCAGCACACTGTAGAATGTTGAACATTTATTTATTTAAAATACATAGTATCCTGAAGGCAATTTACCTGTAGCCTCTAAGGCAATTTGCACAATGAAAACCCACAATTTCTTCTATTTTCATTATTCAGGCTGCTGAGTGTCTCTTCTTCTGTATCTGAATGGCACCACCAACACATGGAACAGAATTTTCCAGCTGGTGGTTTCCATGTCATGGGGATGGTGAATCTGTTCTATATTTAAGGACCTGCCCAAGGTGCTGAATGGTGGGGAAATGATTCAGTGCCTTGGATAATGCCTTTAATCTTTAACAGTGTTGGTTCCGCACCCCACTGAGCTTCTAGCAATTCAAACATTTTTAGGCATACAATTTTTGTGAAGAACTGAAAACAAAAAGGCTGAATGATAACTGAGCAGGCTGGATGACCACTGGAGGTAAGCTGAATAGTATGAAAGGAAGAGAATGGAGAAGGTGAAATTCTGGACAACAACACTGCCACAAAAGCCACAAAATAAAAGTGCCATTCTTAAATGAAATGCATATTTCTTTTCCTATGGGCTATATTGCTATTATGAACAATGTAAAAGGGGAACAAGGCACTGACACTTCACTGGTCATATATTAAAAAGGAAAAGATACAATCAGGTAAATTTTTTTATCCATATGTAGCTATTTTTCATCATAAGACAAAATAGAGGACCATATACCCCTTGCTGGTGAAATCAAGCACATCAAATTACTGAAACAGTTTTAGGTTTTCAAAAACTGTTGCATGGTGTCTTGTCTACTGAGACAGGTGTTAACATGATAGATGGTTAACTGCCACCTATGTGTAAACTAAAGCTACTCATTTTTGGCCCCCTTTGCTCCTTGTACCACAAGGATTTAAAAGCCATATGGAAAATTCATTTGAGTGTGTTGTACAGGGCTTTGTAAGTATTTTTTCTTCATTAGCAGTTATGTGCTTTGCCAGTTATGAGTTTTTGTTTTGATTAATGTATTGCATAATTTAAACTTTGGAATCAAAACTATCCAGTTTGCCAAGGGGGAGCACTGAGTTTCCTTGAACTACAAGGACTTTTCCTTAGTTAATCTTCAATTGGATAGCTTTGACATAGGTATTTTGAATTCCATATTAATGCAACATTCATGGAGCTGTAGACTGGCACATCAAAAAACCTACCATGTTTCTGTCTGATGGCTGAAACTGCAAAGCCTGTCACAACACACACAAATGTTTCCAGCCACCACCATCATGACCCTGGGATGATTCCTTTGATTTGCAACCTGACTTCTGGGAAATGTTCAAGATACTAGCTTGTTGGCCACTCTGAGATTTCCTGTCTCTAATAAAGTGACTGGGCATTGCTTTTACTGGCTAGTCATGTTCCTAGACAACATTGCAATAAATCTGGGGAAATATATTACAAGTTCCCTACATACATGCAGCATTGCTCTGATCTTTTGCATTTCTCAAACAGTATTTCTATGCAAAAGAACCCTGGAAAAGTGGGACAATTTTGAACTCTGTGTGACAGGGCCTCTGGAAATTGTATATTGACAACAAATGAGTTTTTTTTATATATATATATATAGTTTAGTACAGAAGCACCCCATGTTAGGTCACTTTCCAACTTGCTATTTGATGCTTCCTCTCTCTGACAATAGCAGCACCTCCACATTTCTAATATATGTTGTTTAATGTGTCTCTGAAAAAAAGGATTACCCTAACAGAGGTTAACAACATTCCTTGATGATTTTACAGTGCTACACCTTTGATGTTATGCCTCTATAAATCAAGATACAATGTACAGATGTTTTCCTCTCTGTAAGATGATTATTCAGAACAAACGCAACCCCAGAGCTTGAACTGAGGCCTTTTGTGGCTACATTTCAACCCATATGGTCATGGTTTCTACCTGAGCCCACAGGCAAAGAGGACAGATCTCTTGTAAGTGCAAAACTCCTTGCACCACTTTGCAGTTTTCAGAGATAGTATTTATTCATCAGTGTGGTATAGTGGTTTGAGCATTGGACTATGATCCTGGAGAAAAGGGTTCAATTCTATGCTCAGCCATGCAAACCCATTAGGTATATCATACCTTTTCAGCCCCAGAAAACACAGTAATAGGTTCACTTTAGGGATACGATGAATCAGAAGTGACTTGAAGACACACAACAATAGTAGATTCTGGAGTGAACCACCTATCCTGCCCTTGCTCATTAATAACTTTTACTGTCTTGAACACATCTTGCTTGTTCACAAACATCCTGGCTTTCATCTGTGCAGTGACAGAGTATATGCATGAAATGTGCATATTTCTGTGTCTGGGTGTGTATTAGTGGAGAAAAAAATAATTTCCTTAGGCAGCATTTATGCAAGAACAGATCAATCACCAAATAATGCCATGATCTAAGGTCTAGATTGTGAAGAGCTGGCCACCCAGACATGGCCAGCTCACGCTGAGGTCTTATGGGCAGTAAATCAATCTCATTCTCATAATCAAATTTATTTATAGCTCTCTCTTCTGATAAATGTATAAAAAGCAGCATATAGCATCATTGTACAACTGTATTATCATTAATTTAGTGCTGTGGTCTTGTGGGGACCTCATGTGTTCAGTATATAAAGTTTTCAGTGCCCCCAATTTAGTTACCCTGGAAAGGGTGCCAATATAAAAATTCACTTTTGTTTCCTTCTTTAAGTATTAAAAAGGAGAGAAAGGAGCATCATTACATCCTTGAGATATCGCTCCTGTCCAAAGAAATAGAGCCTGCATTTTTTCTTCTTTCTTATAAATTATTAGGCAATTCAATCAGACAGTGTTATACTGTGCTGCTGAGAATTGCTTGTCAAAGTATGTGGTAACTTCTGCTTCTTGGTTCTCATCAATGTCTAGATTATAAACAAAACAACCCTAGTAAACAAAGCTCTACAGTTGGGAAAATAGGTTTTCTTTAGTTTGGTAGTATTCATGCTGATCAGTTTCCACAGAAAATCTAATACATTGTGAATTACAGAACTGTGCTACTGAGGGTATTTTGTATTGTAAAATGTGAAGAATTGGTAGATTCAGCTCTCAGACACTTGGCTGTTTAAGACAAGTTTGAAGGCTGTCTATTCACAAAGCCAAAAAACTGGTACATCTTGTACCAGTTTTTTGGTACCACAGGTACATCTTGTCATTAATAATTATGCTATGCAATGCTGCAACATGCTCTTACATCCACATTTTGCCTTGGTCTTTCAGGTTCACATCCAGATGGGAAAGATGCAGTGTCTGATACCAGAAAAAAAAAAAACATACATTTTGTATTTCCTGTGTTATCTGTACTGCTCTATATTGCCCCATATTTCCAAGCAGGAGAAATCCTTCTGTGAATGAACAACTGTCTTCTTGAAGCTTACGTCAGTAGCCGATTGGGTTAAAACAAGAGCTGGCCTCCCCTTCCCCTCCTCTTTTTTTTGGAGTGGGGGTTGGGGAACCACAGACTGGATTCCAATCTGGGATGGATCTCAGAGTACTCATTCTAGAGATGGATGGGACTAAGTGGTGGAACAAGGCAAAAGCAAAATTAATAGAGCCATATATAGTTATGAATTTGGCCTTTTCATTCTCCAATGTACAAATCAAAGCGTAGTTTCTATATGAGCTTAGTTTCTGCGGAATTGACTGCCATGTAGCACGCTAACAGGCTTCAAATAGTTGCAGAGGAAATGCTGCTTCCTGATGTAGAGCTTCGTTCTGGACACTAGGTTCCGAAATACAGCCCAGTTACATGGAATAGCTTCTTGAGCTTTAAATAGCTTCTTATATCTTATGTTGCAAGTTGGTTAATATAACCTATGGCTGATACCCTGAACAGAAAGACAGATTGTAAAATTCTACTCAGATGGAATTCTGTTCCATCTCTGTTCCATCCTCCCTCTCCTATCCTACAAGGTTCACATGTTTCCTTCAGAGGTCCCCCATAATAGCAATTTAATGGTCAGTGGAGAGTGGGGGCTGGCAGAGAAGCACTCAGCTATGTCACTGTCTCTGGACACATGACAAAAAGCATTGCCTCAGACATTCCGGTCACCTTCCAGTTTGATGTTGTGGCTGTGTATATAGTTATAGGGACATAGGTGGATGCTTCTACATTCTCCTTTTGTAAGGCTACTAAATGTTTTTGTATGATTTTTAAGCCTTCAGTCCTGTTATTGAGGCAAAGACAGGATGTAAATGAATACAACAGCAACAGCAGCAGTAACAACCACTGGTGGTGCAGTGGTTAAATGCCAGTATTGCAGCCACAATGTTGTGAGTTGTCAGGGCTCCAGGTTGACTCAGTCTTCCATCCTTCAGTAGTCGGTAAAATGAGTACCCAGCTTGTTGGGAGCAATTAGCTAACATACATTGTAAACCTCTTAGGGAGTGCTTTGCATTGATAAGCGGGATAGAAATGTAACTGCCATTGCTATTGCTATAGAAGACTGTGTGGGATTGCATAGACAAGAAGTTACTTTCAAGGAGGTGGGGGCAGCTGCACAAGGCAGCTACAGAAGTCCTTCTATAACAACCAAATAGACACATACACTGATGTTATGCGAGAGTATATCACTAAGAAAATGCCAGCCTTTGTATTCTGTACATCCCATGGGGATACTTTTAGAAGAAGGTGGGGAGCATTGATCCCCTGCAGGTTGTTCAGAGCAGATGCAATTATTCCTTAGGAGTAATGAGTACCCATATTTCTGGCCAACTCACTGCTTATATATACTGAATTTCTATTAAAAAAAAAACAGAAAAATAAATAGCTTCATACAGCATTTTGCAGCTTCATTGTTTTATCACATTCACATGTGGGTGTTTAAAGCTTTTTATTGCATTCACATGTGGGTGTTTAAAGCTTACAGAGAATTACATCTGTTCTCTGAAGTCTGAGATGGTGTCCTTGTTCATAATGAAACCAAACTTCTTTCATATGGGAATTTTTTATACAAGCAAATACACATGTAAATGGGAAGCAAAGAGGCAGATAGTTCTGATGCTTCACTTTCACAAGTCTTGAAACTGTGTTCATAAGTAATGAAGATATTATATTAGCATTTTGATATCTATACCTTCTTCATTGTTTAAACCCAGATAAGGTTTTTGTTTGTTTGTTTGTTCAAAAGATCTGGGGTTATTACACATTTTTAATATAAATTATGCTCTGACAATTATGATATTCTATATCTAACTGGGCTTTCCTGAGAAATTACTACTTGGGTTGGTTCACAAATTTTCAAGGTTATATCCTATGAGGAAATGATGCATGTGGTCTTATGAGACCTCTTACATTAAAGAGAGTAGCTATTTTATATTCAGCCACTTCACTGTGAAGTCTTTTGAAGGCCTTTGTCAATGTTCAAATGATCAGTAATAGGTTTCAGGTGACATGTTACTCCCTTGACTGAAATTATAACATAGAAAGGGGTTATATATCTATAAACAAGTATGTTGGGAATTAAGGTTGCAGACACACCAAACTGTTCTCAGATTGCCAGCTTAGAAAACCTGAAGCATTGTAGTGTGCATTTTTGTGTTTATTTTGTGAAAGCATTGCATGCATCCTTTCCAATTTCAAATCTATTCACAGTATTAAAACAATTCAGACTTCCAATTAAAAGAATAAAATGTAATTTCAAAAGATAAAAAGCCATTAAAAGAGTTAATTTTGAAACAATAAAGCACCCTGCTTGTTCTTTAAAAACTTTCTGTTTTAAAAGCCTGTCAGAATAGAAAGGATTTTGCCAGTTGGGGGAAGGATGGAAATAAGGAGGCCATTCTGATCTCTCTAGGAAGGCAGTTCCAGAATCTAGGGGCAGCAACTGAGAAGGTCCTCTCTCATGTCCCTACTAGCCATGCTTGCAATGGTGGTGAGACTGAGAGATGAGCCTGTCCTGATGATATCTGGGCCTGGGTGGGCTCATACATGGAGATTTGTTCTTCCAGATAGCATGGACTTGAGCCATATAGGACTTTAGAGATCATAATCAGCACTTTGTATTGTGCCCAGAAACAACAGCAGAACTGTTTTAACAGGGACATAGTATGGTTTCTATAATCTGCTCCAAATTACAATCTGGCTTCAGCAATTTGGACCAGCTTAAACTGCTTTTCTCCAAAGGAAGCCCCCAGTAAAGCATGTTACAGTAGTCTAAATGGGATATAATTAATGCATGCATGACTGTGGCCAGATCTGAGGTCTCAAGGAACAAGCACAGTTGGTGCCCAACTTTTAAATATAAAAGCACTCCTGGTCTCCACAGAAACTTGCTCTTCCAGGTTCGAAACTAAGTCCAGGAGTACACTCAAACAGCAAACCTTCATCTTCAAGGGGAATGTAACCCCATCTAATGCAAGCTGAATCCTTGTTCCCTGATCTGTCTTTCTTGCAGAATCAACTAGGACACACTTCCCCTGTCCAATTCCCTGTATAGGTCATCTGCCAAGATACACAAAGCCTGAAACCAGATTGAAACTGATCTAGGATTCTATGTAGACTTAGCAATACTGTTCTGTTCCTGCTGTGTTGTTGTTATTGCAAGTCTTTACCACCATTCTTCTGCTTCCTCTCAGACAAAGATGTTCCCTCTTTCCAACTGCCTTCCCACAATATCTCATATCTCACAATATCTCCCACAATATCTCAGAGCTCATGGGTGCAGCTCAACCACTAATCACTTTCAAAAATACACTTGCTTTCTGATTGTCCAAACATAAGGCTTCTCATGCTTCCTAGATACATGAGAGCAGCCAAAGTGCAGCTGATCAGTGACTGACAGGGTACAGCTGTATCCATGTACTCATAAGCTGCCCTTTTGCACCCCCAGCAATTGTAAGAGGAATTGCAGGATGCCTCTTTCCATAAGTCCAAAACATATTCGGAGTAGCCATGTTGACCATGCAACAAAATCCAAATTCTGCAAAAAGTGATGCCTCTGTTAGCCAACCAAGATGCAAATAATACATCATGCAAGCTTCCAAAGCTTCATTGGCTTCTTCATTAGGCAACAATGTTCAAAATCATAGAGAAGAAGAAAAGTAATGACATTAAAGCCATAAGCCTATATTTTGGAATATAATGTACCTACCATTGACCCAACCTTGAGCCTATAAGAAGAAGTTTTACTGGTGACCATACGTGTATTTGTGTAGTTAAGGCTTCTGCTCTAACTGCACCTGTTCCTTCAAACATCAGCTCTGGCCATAGTGACATGTGTTAGTTAAGTCTTGTTTGGGTTATTGTTATGTGCTCTGAAATGGCAGCAGGGGTGTGTGTGCTGAAGAAACTCGCAAATGATCAAATCTGTGAAAGTTAAACCACAAGTGTAGAGGGTTAGCTGTAAAAATAATAATAGTTTGCTTTTCACTCCCTTTAAGTGTATTGATGGTTTAATTTATTTTAACTTTTATGCAATGTAAATGTTTAGCTATTTAACTGTTGTAATGTACCACTTGGGACAAAGCTGGGATATTATTCATCATCATTATTTCATCATGCTTTAAAATAAATTTTATAGATGGGGATAAGCCATGTTACCCCACTGGAAAACCCTGTCCCTCGGTCTACAATTTTGATATTTAAATATGATTCCATGTGCCTGAGAGGTCACTCAGATGAGCACGTAGGCAGCAATGGTTGAATGATCGAAAACCAGGTCAGGCCAGTAAAATCCCCCATCATGTAGCCCCAGGAGACCTTAAGCTGTGCAAACCCATAGAACACAAAGGGTCCTCAGTTCCTGAGAAGCCGACTTGAGGAGATTAGCATGTTTGCCCCAAGTTGAACAAAATCCTATCAGGCAAGGACTATTTATGGAAAGTCACACCACAACCCAATGCAGCCGAAGATCCTGAGACCTTGGCAACACCTTATAATCTCATCACGCAAAGGAAGTTACCATTGTGGAGCTTGTTTCTCGTTGCAACACCCATTGCTCTCCCCGGGAAAGGATTAGCCCTCCAAGTACTTCCCCCCTACAAATAGTCCCAGTTTTTGACTGGTTCTTTGGATCACTCCCAGTCATCTCAGCAGACTGTTTTCCCATCCATTGAGTAATTCCCTCAGCCCTCTCCATGCTGAGCTCCGCTTCTTCGCTGTTTTTCCCAGATCAAGGACTTCAGGAAAAGGTGCAGTATTACCCCAGCTACAATCCGTTCAATATTCCCCCTATCCTGTTTCCTCTCTTTTGCTTCTTAATAGGTCTTGAGTGAGTGTGTGTGTGATTGCATTGGTGCGTGAGACTTTCATTCAATAACATCATTTTATTGGACATCTTTGTTTGGTTTTTGACTTGGCAATAATACATTAGTGCTTATACCTGTGTAACTGTTAGCAACAGGGCAGCACAAAGACACTACATATTTTCTCTCATTGTTATTCTTACAGTCTTGTATACAGATTTTATCCTTGAATTCATGATGATGCTGTGGTCTAAGCTGGATAAAACGCAAAACTGTATTTGCTTAGCATATTTCTTTTTTATCAGGTTGGCACACTGTCCACTTTCTTTTTTCTTTTTTGCTCTAACATAATCAGACAGGTAGAAGTGGCATAATGGGAATAGGAGCTGGATGGAAAAGTATTAGCTGTGTGTAATACATCTTTAAGACCAGTAAATCCAGTGTCTAAAATTTGTTAGTTACAAGGTTGATTTTTCCTGGAGAGATGTCTGAAAAGTTGTTTTGTATAATATTTCCTGGATATGCTCACTCCTGATAAATGAACATTTGGTGGAACCTAACACCCTATAATTCTAACAAAAACTTAACAACTTGCATATTGCAAAGCAATGGAAATATATAAATGGGGGTAATTTCAGTTGCTTGGCAAAAAGATTCAAATAAACTATAGAGGAAAAAATAGAATAATAAAAGTATTAGAATATGATTTGTCAAGGGACCCAGGAGGGCCAAGGGTCCCACATTTGAATTATCATGAGGGTAGAAGTGAAACATGTCATGCAAAATTTGGCTAGTCAATGCACTGTAAGAATTTGTGTAGCAGCAGAATGGAAGGATAATGATGAAGTTCCTTCAATTAAAGATTGTCTTTAAGGCAGAAAACTGGCAGAGAGCAGAAATAGTAAAACCAGCTAATTATATTAGAATAAGAAACTGACACCAGGAACACACATTTATTGAAAATTAGATAATGTTTATTCATTAAGAGAATGAAAATAGGATGCTGTCTAGCTTGCCCATTATCTAGAATCTCTGCTTTAGTAATGTTTCCTTAGAGCCTCAGGCAGTGACTTGGTGCATTTATTTCCCCCGTTACTATAGGGGGAAAAGGGGGATTTATGAAGTCTATTTATCAGTTTTGTATATTCTTTCCTTCCTTCCTTGTTTCTTTCTTATTCCAGTGTGACATAATGGAATTGCAAAAGTGTAAGTGGAAGCGAGTTAATGCTACTAGGAAGTATTGTGTGAGAGTAGAAAAAAGTCAGCATATTGTAGCATTGTACTACAACTTTGGAGACCAGGGTTCAATTTCTGACTTGGCCATGGAAATCCATTGGATGGCCTTGGGCAAATCACAGCCCCAGAAATAGGTTCACCTTAGGGTTGCCATAAGTCAAAAATATCTTGAAGGCATACAACAACAAGAAGAGAATGGATGCTGCTAACCCTAAATAGAGCGGACTGTTAAATCAGTGGGATTTACCTACATGTTGACTTTCTATTCAAAACTGGTTTAATGAGTTTTACCTATTTGGGACTGATCAAGGGGATTCAGGCCATGGCATTTTAAATATTATTATATTTGTATGCATTCTAGATGTTGGTTAAAAATGTTGTAAGCCTAAAACTTACTGTGACATTTAACCACCAGAGCAACAGAGTATTCCTTCCCTTCCTTCCCACCTGTAGTCCTCCCCACTACTTGAAAAAGAGCTTCAGAGGCTTCCAGTGAACATTATAAGGGTGGATGGGGATTGCAATGAGGGGATTGATTCCTTCTGGTTCCACTGTTGAACGGAGACCGGTTAACAGAACCATCTCTTTGGACTCTGAAAATTATGTTCCAAAGCAAAAGCCACATGAGTTTGTTATGCCAGATCAGGGAGGAGAAGGTGGCAGGATCCAAATGAAATGTTCAGACATGGTGAGGAGGATACTCAATGTATGTTATACATCTTATAATAGCTTGGGTGAGTACTCATCAATGGAAGCAAGCATTCTGGAGTTGCATTGGTTCCATCAGAAGTTCCTGCTGGGTCAGCACTGTCTGTCCATATCAATATCTTGCAAGGAAAAATGAGCCAGAAAGGGAAATTGGTATAGTAGAATATCATCACTACTGTTTATATTTGAAACTTGAGGTAGAATAAAAGATTTCACAAAGGAAAGTGTTTGTCCTATCTCAGTCCTGGCACAATTGATAAATCAGAGAAAACAAACTGAATATCTCCCAGCTTATTTACTTCCAGGCAGTAAGCAAGGAGTCATAAATAAAGTCCAATATAAATAAAGTCCAGCAGGGGTTTATGGCAAGGGAGTGTCCAAGGTCAATCCAAGCATTTGTCAAGGCATCCAGCAAGGTAGAAGGTCAGATAAGCTCTGACAATTCCTGGAGGGGAAGGATGCCAGCAAAGTAGATTCTGAGAGAGCAACACTGGGTCTCTCCTTGTTGCCTGTGTTGTGCGAAGCTGGGTCTAGGTAAGTGTTCTTCTGTATCTGAAGAGGCAGGACTCTCTGTTGGAGCTGGCACCATCCCCTGTTCTGTTTCCGGCACTGTAGTCTCTCTCTGCACAGCAGGCCCTGGCATGCCTTCTGTTTTAGCCTCTGGTGTGCCCTCTGCTTCAGACTCTGAGTCAGAGTCCATTCTCTGGAAGCAGGGCATGAGAGTATTACCTATTCCTCCCCCCGCCTCTTTAAGTTTTGGCAGTTGGCAGTTTTTGTAAAATGCTCTTTTTGTCTTATCGCCAACATACATTTTCATGAAGTTTCTCCTTTTGTTCCAGAAGCATTTCATCCTTCTGATCAGATACTCTGTTCTTTAGCCTGCAAGGTTTGAGTATGTGTATTTGAAGGTGGGTGGCTGGTACAACTTAGTATTCTGTTGGTGTACTTTATACCCTGGTGCTCAACAGTCTCTCCTTCTGAGCTAACTGGGGTGCTCTCAGGGGGAGTGTTGCTCTCTCCATGGCTCATGGTGCTGGGCGACTTCAACATCCACACTGGGACTGTGGCTCATGTAAATCATTGTAAACCTAGGTATATCCCAAGTGATATTTGGCCTGACTCAGGCTGCTGGGAATACTCTAGGCCTTGTATTCTGTACAGAATAGGATGCTGCAGATCTGGAAATGGAAGACATATCTATGTTATTTTGCTAAAGACAGAACATTTTTTTTTTTGAGGTTTAGACTTAGTGGGATTCAGGGCCTCTGCTGTGATGGGGGAATTAAGAGGGTCTACCCCAGAAGCTGATGGAGCTGGATGGTTTCCTGATGGATCTTGGGAATTTTTCTGTTGCCTTGGCTGGTGATTGTCAAAGGCCTTATTGAACTCACAAATGGAGAAATGATCAGGATCTATTTTAAAGGAGTGAAGCTTAAGTAGTTCTTTGGTTTTTTAAGAAGCTGATAGTAATGAAGTAATTGAGATGGCACTTAGAGTAACATTGGAGAAAACTCAAAGTGAATCCACCCAAACATAGGCTAAAGCCTATTTGAAGATCTACTGTGTGGAAATATGGGAACCCCTCTTTTCTTTGTCATAATTGCATTTGCAAACAGGCATCCACTGGAGCTGTTTCCAATGGTCAGAAGTCAATTACAATCGGATCCACAGGAAAATTTAAACCACTAAATAGCACGTGTGAAGAATTTGCCTGGCATTTTGCAGATAAAATAACTCATTCATTTCAAATTGGATGCTATTGTTGATACAGGTTTAGTAGATGTAACTCTGCCCCCTGGTTGATAATGGATACTTTCCAATTTCTGCAGGCCAAGAATGTAGACAGAATCCTTGGAGAGGTGGGAGCAATTACGTATGTACTGGGCCTTTGCACCTCCTGGCTTATTAAACAGGCCAGAGTGGGACTGGCTGAGTGGGTAACACAAGTAATTCATGCCTCTTTACAGCAAGTCAGGGTAACACCATGCCTAAAGGAGGCTGTTGTAAGACCTTTATTGAAGTTCTTCTCTGGATCCTACTATGGCCATTTCTGCACTACACCGTTATAGTGCTATTATTACACTTTCAACATCCTGTGGAATTCTGGGATTTGTAGTTTACTGATGCCAAAATGCTCTCTCTCCCCCCAAACTACTAACCCTAGGATTCCATAGGAAGTTGATAATAGCACTATAACAGTGTAGTGTGGAAATGGCCTATGTTGGATATTGTCAGCTAGTCTCCGCTATTGTATATTTTGGGCAAGGTCCTGGAGCATGTGATAGCTGAACAGAACATATAACCCCTTGTTGCTCTACTGGCTACAAGTACATTTCTGGACATAAATCTAAATGCTGTTTATGGCCTATAATTTGTACAGGCTATTTTTAGGACTGTTATCTTCCTATATGAGCCTGCTTGAACTCTAAAGACCTCAGGAGAAGCCCTTCTCTCTGTCATGCTACCTTCCCAGGGATATTTGGTAGGAACAAGGGAGAATGTCTTCATCATGGCTATTGTTAGATGTTGGAATTACCACCGTAGGGAGACTAGGATGGCTTTCTCCTTGCTATTCTTCTTCCAGGAAGTGAAACTCTTCCCTAGTCTATCAGGCTTTTAGTAACTGATTGCAATGGGCTTTTAATGGTGTCATGTTTCGTTGATTTTTTTTAAAAAATCCATCTTTCAATGAATTTTAAATGATTTTAACTCTATTTTAGATTTATAATTTTTTAAAGAAAATAACTTTCATGTACATTTTTACTGATGTTTGAACCTGTGGTAGTTTAAATAATTTGTAAGCTGCCTTGAGTCCCTGTATTAGGAAAAAATGAATATAACAACAACAACCTCCCATTGGAAGTTCATCGCTCATTGAATCTCTGCCTCTGTCAGTTATGGGGTCCTGGATATCTACCATGAAGTCCAAACACAGTTGCATCACTGAGCAAAATTCAGATCTTCCAAATTGAGCTGCACCATTTTCTTTGCTATGTTTTAACATAGATCTTGTCATTTTTTTTGTGACAATAGTGTCTCAGACTTTGATCAACACCTGATGAATTTTAAGACTAATGAGATAATTGTCAGAAAAAGTATTTTCCATTTTATTTTGAGTATCATCTTGACCAAAAAGTACTTGATCTTTAGAAGTCAGATTTATTTTAACATTTTGTGTTCTTTAACATTTGTATATCTCACCAAAAAATTGAGATCTACAATTTTTTGATTATGAAAAATACTGATGCTAGAAATTACTGGTAGGAGCTCAGTTTTGATCTGTATGGTTCCTAAATTTTTATAATTATATAATTACATCAGAGTCCCGTTAGCAGAGATAAAACCATAGAAGAGCATTCCTGACATCAACAATAGAGATGGGTAGTTTTACTTTATTCCACGTACTTCTGTTGAGAATTTTGGTAAATACTAATAAAACAAATAGTAATCCCCATCCTGAATCAAGAATGGAAGAAAATTTTAGCAGATTCCATTTCTATTCTGAAGCCCTTCTACACACTGAATAGCTTTTCTGGAGAGATAGATGTAAAAGAGAAAGAGACTCCCCCTTCCGTTAATGGAAGCTTGTATTGAATTGAATTAAAAAAAAAATCACCTTGGAATCTAGATCACTTTTAGTCTGAAACCAGAATGGCAGAGAGGGGAAGTTGCAACCTGCAGCCCACATCTACTGTATGAAGTTCCCCCAAAAAGTGGTGCCCACAAAGCTGAAGAATCACAGCACTAGAAGGTTTTAAGCATGTTACTTTTTAAGGCAGTATTACAGCTGGCTGATCCCATCTGGGTCTGGAAAATAATTAATGAGTATAGCCTGCAGAGATCTGGGGGGATTGAAAATGAGATGGGAGTGTCCTCCAAGCTTTCTCTGACTGGCTGTCCCCATATTATACTATGCATAGGCTATCTGGCATCACGATTTACTCTCTAGCTATTCCCAAACAAGCATTATAATAAAAGATTATTGCAACAAGATCACTCCTGTTTAATTCTAATATACAAAGAAAGTGTATGGTATCCAACATGACTGAGTCCATTCTGATCTTCTAGCTAAACAAGCAAACTCACATTATACTATTTTTTATTTTATGATCAGAAGAATCTACAGAGATAATATTTCTGACCTTGCTTCAGAAATTTATTTGATAGTTTGCATTTCTTCAATGCAAATTGATGTAAACAGTTCTGTTCCTTTTGGGACATAGCTTCAGAACTGTAGGCAAAGTTTTATTCAAGGCATCTGAGACTGATGCCACAATAAAATGTTTGTCATTTGGATAGCGTCAAACAACTCTGCTGTTCTCTTGGAAAGGATTGTTTATGACTCCCTGAAAATGGAATATTTGTTCTCTAGATCTGAATGCTAGGAAGCTTCAAGGCCCCAGAAGCTTTTGGAAGGGAAGTATTCTAACTTTAATACCAGCATCCTTTATCTTTATGTTCTGCTCTTTTTCAGATTGATCAGGTATTCATCCTTCCTTCCTTCTTTGAAGAAAATTAAAACTTGAACAAGGAAAGTTTTCTTGGTGGTTCACACATTTAGCTGAAGTAGCAGAATACTGAGGTGGCAGAATGAACTGCATCACTTCAGACTGAAAACAAATAATATCATTTTTAAAACATTTCTCCCATTTTTTTAAAATAATGCCCGCATGTAAAAAACGGGCAACTCAGGAATATGTTCTGGTAAATCTCTCTTCTGATCTTCTGGTTTTCTACTTACAGAGAAATAATTAAAAAATTAAAAATGAGGAGCACCAAAAAAATCCCTCCTGCATTCTGGAATTGTACAATTTCCACCACAGCAGCCTCCTACTTCTTATTTTCATGGTCTGTTTCACTCACCTGTATATGTAGATCCAGTCCCCATTTTGGGAGGAAGGGAAGAAGAAGGAAAGCAACTGCTTGACTTAATAGTGTCTTCAGGGTTCTAATCAAAGTAACATTAGTTTCCTAGGATGCTTGTCACAGTGAAGCCAGCTAAAGGTAAATAGCTGGAAATGTGTATTTTTGCTGCTCTTTCTTCCACACTCCACCACATAGAAATGGCTAAATGGGGGAGGGAGGGCTGCCATATTGAAAAGGTGGGCTTTATGGGGATTGCACTAAGAGGCGTGTTGTAGCTTTTTGGAGATACAGCTCCCAGTGTACAATCTCAGCCAGCACCTTTATTTTAAGAACAGTGTTTACTCTTACTCAATACAATAAGTGTAAATGTCTGCTATTTTTTCCTCCTTCCTTCATAATTCTGTAACTACTTAAAAGGATCGTCACTAAGGTTAGATGAGGAGCTAATCCATTTCTTAAAATCTAGAGCTGAATTGGAAGATATTACATTATAAAATATGATTTCTTAAAAATAGCAGTTGCTGTTTTGGGAGATATAAAGCCCTAGGCTAAAATCTCATTAGTTATGCAAAGAACCCCATAATTCAAGTGAAATAATATCGGAGTGAAATTGGATTCACCATTTCACATTTTATCATGCTTGTGGTGTACATTAAAATAAATAACATGGCTGTGTTTGACAAATCTGCCATGGGATAGAGGTAGATCTCTGCAAGACATGACTGTCTGAAAGTCACTTTAGGGCAAACTATATGAGTTTTTTATTTTTTAAGTGTTTAATCCTCTACACACCTATTTGGGGGTGCCACTGAACTCTGTAGGAATTACTTTTGAATAGGCTTAGACAGGTTTGTGCCATGGGCTATCTGATCCAGATTATGCATAAACAATAACAGAAAGCTAAGGAAGTAGAGCTACAGGACTTATGAAGAATCCCAGCCTAGAAAGAATTACAACTGGGAATGAGAAATGTAACTGACAGAGCTTGCATTAGTTCTGGCAGTCTGCATAATTCAGAATTTTTAAAAAAAATATAATAATGGAAATTCAGTTCCACTTTATATCAGACAATTGGATCAGATCAGATAATTCAGAAATCAAGGGAGTTTTTCAGCTGGGAAGAATTGTGAAATCATGCCTAGTTACAATTAGTCTCTGTCTTGAAAGTGCTCATAATGCAGAAGACACTGGTGAGCAATTATAGAGCTATTCTTGTATACAATGAGTCTTTTCCAAGTTGTGGGGTAGGATTAATTAGTTCTACAAACAAATATCTCAGATAAATGTTTGAGTTTGCGAGATTAAAAGTGAACAGGTCCTATAGCTGGTTGAAATAGATTTCTTTTCCTCCAAGTAGTCAGAATCAGCAGTCTGCTGCTTCTAAAGTCAGAAAAATAGATCTATTTAGTATTCAGAGAAGGAAAAATGGGGGTGGGGGAGAGTGAGAGAGAGGATGTAATGCAGTTGACAAGAAGGGAATCTGTTTTTACAAAAGCTGGCAGAGGATTTTAAGAGACCTTTTGGACACCAGAAAAGAAAGTATCATGCTGGGCTTTCACATCATTAATCATACTACAGGTGCCTCTTGGTAATGACAAGCTGCAAATCTGTCCTTCTGATTATTCTTCTATCACAAAGTTTTAAAAGTAGGTCTGACTGACATTTGTAATAGCGTCTCCTCCTCACTTGTAGACACTGCTTTAGTCTCAGTGCTAAGCACTCTATTTTTGGTCTCCCTAATCCTAATTTCCATTTTTCTCCATCTGCCTCAAAATGGGTTTCTGTTTCACTCTCTGTAGAGCAATGATTTTTACAGAGAAAGTGAAAAAGCCACCTCTTGCCCAATGATTGCATGAATGTAATGCCTGCCTCTCCTAGTTGGCGATAACTATCTGGTGGATGGGAAAAAGTGTTGCATAGAGCTGTATGGGCAGTAAAGTGAATAATGAAATAAGGAGCTCCTACTATGTGCCCAAGGACAGAAATATGATTCTTTCCCCCTCTCCATATGGATAAACAATTGGATTATGCAGATAATGCAATCAAATAGGGAATTTATTATTTACATTGTTAGAGACATAATTTAGCTGGCATTTCTTTGAACTAGTTAAGCATGGACCTTGGTTGTGCTTACCAATGCCTGGCTGGTTTTTCTCCTTCAAGGTGCAAGTTCATGGTGCCAATAAAACCTTTAGAAAAGGAGTGAATTACAAAGTGACAAAGCCACCCAGAAGCACTGGTGTTGATCAGCATCCACAGAAGCACCTGCCCAGACACTGGCTTCTAAAAAAAATCCAGAACCCTATTGCTGAAATGCTCTTGTGGCTTTATGCTAGCATAACCAGGCAGGCTAACATAACCATAAGCAGGCTAACATAACTACTTTTTCCAACACTGTGTATGGAGATATCCAATAACCCCTTATGCAACACTTTTGGCTTACTTCAATATCTACTTGATAGTGTCAAGCTTCAGTTCCTCTCTCCGTAGTCAGTCTTGGAAGTACAGTGGGGAAGCTCCTATGTGCTGCTTCTGGGCTGGCCACCACCATCTCTCTCTCTTTTCTCTTTCTCTCTGCTCCCAGATCTCATGATGAGTATGTTGATAGTTCTTTACACCCTGTGATCATCAAATAGAGTATTGCCCTGTGTCTGCAGAATTCTTTCCTTCAAAGGAAGTCAGACCTGAACTCACTATCCTCTCAATGTACTTACAATTTTCATGTGTGACTTGAAAGATAACTGAGATTTACTAGAAATGTCCTCCAAACAACAGATACACTCCTATGTTTCCATATTTGGTGTTCTTCAACCCTGGTAAAAAAATAGAAAATTGTTGAATTCACCCTTATTTATCACAATAGACATTTTGCATGTTCCAAGACTGTCACTGGCATCTTGTTTAGAATTCTATACATTTCTAAAGTTTTCAAAACACACACACAAATGCATGTGCCCATTTGAAATATGGACCCAATTAAAATGTGTATATTTGGGGGGAAAGTGTATATTTTTTAAAAAGGTCTATATCAGTGTCAGTGTGAAAAATAGGTAGCAAGTGCATACATTAAAATGGACACCTAAGTATATATTTTGGAAGGAAACATACTGTAAAATATGCTTGGATTTCCAAGCACAAAGAGAAAAATGACTTGCAACCCAGTGCATATCTGGGGCTAGCAGGAATACCAGTGGAATTCTGAAAACAGTGACAGTGTTTTATATCCTTATTTCTGACTTCCTAATTCTTCAGCTTTCTTATGATTGCTGAAAATATATACACAGTGCTGTACCTTTGCTTGAAAGGGAGTCCCAGTGGACCTTTCCAAAATTATATAATGCCTCTCACTATCTGAAGCTTACATAGGACTCCTCTCCTCCTTTAGACCTACCTGTCTACTGTCATTAGACAGGTAGGTCTAAAGTTCTACCTATTTCCTAAAAAGTGGCATTTTCTGTATTTAGGGACCTTTGAAAGGGATGACTTTCTGTTTGTTTCTTCCCATCCAAAGTCAGTTTAGCAGGGCTGCCATCTGAACTAAGTATATATATATATATTTTAAAAAAATCTGAGTTTAGTTAGTGGCAAATGTATTCTCACTTAAAAGCAAAATTTATTTGATGCACTGCTTCCAAAACCATTTTCTTCCCTGCCTTTCAAAGGAAAGTGTTGTTTTTACTGAAAAATTTAGAAATCAATCAAACCCTTCTAACACTACTTTGGAACAAAAACATTGTCCATTATTTTGGATAGTTTTGGATATGGGTCTGGTGTTTCTGACTAGTGATCATTTGGACTCCAAATGCAGAGAGCTATTTCCTTCAAATGCTAAAACTCCTCTTTTAAAATCACTTGCCTGCAGCCAAGAATTGGAAAAGAAAAGATCTTGGTTTCTTTTCATTGTATTTCTTTTCTTGAAAGATCTGAATAGCCAGTATTGAAATATATTCTATTGAAACTATTTAGGCTTTTGCAGTGGAAATGTTCACTCTCCTCTGCAGAATATTGATAGTCTCTCTCTGTCTTTTATTCTGTGAAAGGGAGGGAGTGACAAAAAATACATTTGTTATTTCCCACATAGAATGTATAATTCCAAAAGATTTCTTGTGGCATTTTTTTCTGCTGGTATATGGCATTCCTTTTCAAGTTTTGATTAAGGGGCACACCTTACAGCAGGAGGCAAAAGGTAAAGTCAAGAAACTACAGCTTTTCAGCTACGCTCAGAAGGAAAGTGCAGCTAGGAAAAGTGAATTATATCCCCTTTAAAGTATATTTCCTATTAGAATGACAGCCAGCGCTCAGCTAAACACTAACCTACAGATTTCAGTTGCCACATTGAGTCTCAAAACACGAGGCAAGTATTAGCTGCTCCATACAGTGGTCAAAACATGTGGAGTGGAAAGATTCCATTTACCACCTACTGTTCTTGGTAATTGACAATGGCATGAAACAATCCACACAATGAGCAATCCTACACACTGTGTGACCACTATGCTTAGAAATACTCAGTGGTGGAGAGGGTGCAGCCTTCCATAGGATGTTGAATTTAGATTTCTATGTGTCCTAGCCAGCATAGCCATAGTATTTCTGATTACTATGTATGGTTATGAAAGCAATACAGTGAAGTTAGCTGACGGGAAGAAAATGACCTTATTAGAAATCTGGTTCTAGAGAAGAGTGCTGTGGATACCATGGACTGCTCAAAAGATAAATGAATGAGTCTTAGAGCAAATCAAGCCTGAACTTTCACTAGAAGTGAAGATGACTGAGGCTGTTGCACTTTGGACACATTGTGAGAGGATGTGACCCATTGCAAAAGACAATGATATTTTGTGAACTGGAAAGCAGTCAGTAAAGAGATACCCCACGCTAGAGTTGATTGATTCAACCAAGAAAGCCACAGTTCTGACTTTGCAGGATGTGAGCAGGATAGGCGATAACCAGGCTCTAGGTCCTCATCTGTAGGAGCACCATAACCTGAAGTCAACTTAATGGCATATAATAGCAAAAACAGCATAGTCAATGTTGATAATTGATAGGAACTCTGCTAAAGATAGTGGGTAGCATGTTCCTCATCTTTACTCCCTTCAGTATGGCTTCCATGAGTAATTGCAATAATAGCATAAGCAGCTTGTTTCAGGAATCTTCTATAAGCTTAACATGCTCTAAGGGCCAGTTCTTAGAACATTTGGAGGGAGGGGAAAAGCCTCTTCATATCTTGGTATACAACTCGCTCTGTTACTTAGGATTTTAGTTAGTTTCCTTTCGTCTCTGTCCTGAAATACTGGTACTGGATGACATTGTGTCATTAAAAATAGAAGCCTGAGCTTTCGATTCTCTTTTTCTATGTGGATCTCTTAAGCCTCCAGTGTAAAGCAAAATGCCTTATGGGATTTACAACTATAGAACACTCTAAAACCTATGCATCAAACTGACATTCTGATTCTCTGGATTGGATTAAACTATAAAGATACCACTTTTGATTTGCACCACTGTGGCTGAAGTGAACATATGAAATTGCCATGTATTGAATCAGACCATTGGTTTACTGTGACGGGTAGTAATTCTGTTGGATCTCTGACAAAAGTCTTCCTCAGCTAGCTAATTCTGGAACATATACCAGAATCTGGGCTGTTTACTTGCAAAAGGCATGCTTTGCCACCTTTCCCAAAGAAGGAGCCCATGGACAAAAGTCAGTTTCATTATTTTACTTTTCTGGGAAATGGCAGTTTCATGATTGGCGTCATTCACCAATGCAGCTATTTTGTATATGGGCAAAGATGGTCATGGCAGCCATTCTGGGATGGTGCTCATGGTACCTGAGCAGCATTCTAAATGTACCCAATGATCCCAAAAGATTGGGGACGTATGCCCAAGGACATGTCCCCTACAGCATAATTAAGGCTGGTGATCACAAAATTGTTGGTGGGATAAGACTAGGGCCAGTTCTGCACTACACTGTTATAGTGCTATTATTCCACTTTCAACATCATGTGGAATTCTGGGGTTTGTAGTTTAATGAGGCCAAAGATGCCCCTCCCTAAACTGCGGACCCCAGGATTACATAGGATGTTGAAAGTGGAATAATAGCACTATAAGAGTGTAGTGTGGAAATGGCCTAACTTTTACTGAAGTTGTTCACCTGAAACCTAACCTATGTCAGTGACGTTTGGTGTACGTGAATAGTTCTAACCTACTTTTCACCCCTTGCCTCCCTTGTAAGTGCTCTGTAATTCATATTAGCCACAGAGGATATAAGAGGATGTGGCAGAGAGGATATGACCCTATGTGACTCCTGGCCTCTGAAAATAATAGTGCAAGGGCTGATTGAGGAAAATACCTGCCAGAACTCTAATGCTAACAGTTAAGAGCTGTCTTGTCACCAAACTTCCTGGGGGTGGGGGGATGCTGAAGCCATTATATTAAGTCCTGCTGAGGCAAAGCATCCAAGGGAATTTTAAGAAATGTTGTGCAAATGTACAAAGAAACATCTGTAAAATGCCCCCAAATCTGGATAATCCTGCTCAAGTAGAATATACATAGCAACTTTCAGGGAAGCCTCCAATATTTTAATAAGATTAGTGAAATTTCTTTGAAGCGTTTCCTGTGTCTTTATGCTAAATCATAGGAACTCCATGCTCAATGCAACAGTTTGTAGGGATGGCTTGTAACAATATCAGACACTTATTAAGAAATCAATAAGATATACCTCCAAGTTAATGCCTATAAGATGAATGTGTAACGGTGAAGAACTGGAGGTCTATAATTTGCAGAAGTGATCTGAAATGTGATTCATATACTTTCTTCCAGTCCAATGACTCTGTCTGGCAATTATTTCATGCTAATGGTTTCCATAAAACTGCAAATTTTCCTTTCATCATTTTTAAATGACAAATCTGATGATTATTAAAAAAAAAAAAAGTTCTGCATCCTTAATGCAGAATTAAATCTCTTTGCCATCCACTGGGCATCTTACTAATCTTACTCTCTATGTAAAGAGACATGTGGTAATGAAAGAACAGGCTTTCTGTTAACAGAGGATATATTAGCAAAATGTGATTTAGATGTAAATGTCAGTGACCTGATTTTCTTCCTAATACAGTCTGAAAGTCTATATAGTTTTTTTAAGGTTGATTGTATGTAAATTAGGAGCATATTTCAGGCTCAAAATCTTATCTGGTGCCAATAAATGGGTTTGGCTGAATAAGTCACATGAGGTTATATATTTGAACTCAAGTTGCAGTTTAACTTGTGGTCTGTGCCCCTGGGATTAAAAATTCCACAGAGATCTTCACTTCTTCTTTTATCTGTTTTCATCTAGTCATCTTTGAAGGTTTCCATCACAAAGAGACCAGAAGGAAAGAAAAGGACTGCTCTCCAGGTAGATCTAGTCTTCTATATTCTGCCAGAGGGCTTTTAGTTACATGAGTCAAGAGGAATTCTCTCTCCATAAGAAGTTAAGTGAGCTGTCAGTTCTGACCCCTGCTGACGGGGGAATGAGGGACTAACATCAGAACCCTACAAGAGCGCTTTCTTTCTGACATGTTTGGTGCACAAAAGAGATTCATTAGAACTAAAATCCTTGCTCCCCAGAAGCATTTTCCTCAAGCAGGTGCTTTTGTTCCCCAGCACACATTTGCTTTTGTTCCCATTTGGTATAACTTGTTCAACATAAAAAAAAAGAACACTGCTTGCTTCGATATGCAGGCATAAAAGACCTGTCAAGAAAAGTCTTGTGAATTAATAGAAGAATGAAACATATGCTACCTTTGTTTGTGATTATGACTACAGTACTTAAGTATTCTATCTGTAGAGTTTTAGTGACTTGGGTTGCCATCTGAAAAGCTGGGTGATAAATTAGACATGTTTCATAAGATATCAGATTTTTAAAGCAGTCTGGAAATGATGTTGTCTGATCTGCAACTCTAAATTCCATTGATCTCCTACATACATGGATGGATGAGGTGATACAATGGCCACAGAGGCTGTTTGTGCTGTCTATTGATCATTGGTTGCTGATCCAGACACCAGCTTGGTTTTAATAATTAAACATATTGACAGAATCATATACTGCTACCTGGTAGCATTATTAACATAGGTTTGTGGGATAATTTTTCCCCTGTATGAGTTTAAAAAGACAGAAAGAGAGAGAGAGGTTAGGTATGTAGCATTTATTTTTTTGTTACACACTTTTATTTATACACACTAGTGTCTGATGTTAGTAATGAACTGGAGGAGGATGAGCAACAGAAAGCTTAAACAGAAGTTCTCTTTGAATGTTTGGACACAGAACAGAGATTGATCTAATCTGCGAAGATACTGGTTTTCAACATTTCTGCATATTACCACAAGTGTACTGTGGGAAAGCGGTATTTGAGATCCATTTGTAACTGAGCAGTATAGATTTTAATGTGAAATAATGGCATACATAACATTTTAATGACATGGCCAAGATCCTACATTGACAGCTTAGTTATGAATGTGTAACCAAAGACCTTTTCACACAGCATTTTTGAAGTGAAAGAGCCCCTTGAGCATCATACATGTGTGAGGAGCGGTCCAGATGATGCACTCACATTTGCGTGACACTCCAGGGCCCAGCAGGGACTGCTCACACATTTTTTCATTTTCGGCTTGAAGCTGAAAATGCTGCATGATTGTGCATCGCTTCGGGGCCCTGTGTGCACTAACCTTACGTGCGGAGCCTTGGGAGCCAGGCCAGTCGTGCTTCCTGTCCGGTGCAGCCTGGAAAGGTCCCAGGCTACACTGCGAAAGGAAGAGGTGAAGCTCTCGTGTGAGCAGGAAGCTCGTGCGGACTGAAGAAGCAGGGAAGCGAAAGCCTCTCTCCAGAGGCTGCTCGCACGAGCACCGCACCCCAGCGCCGAAAATAGGTGAGTTACAGAAAGGGGGCAAGTAATGTCTCCTGGCCAGGCTCCCCACTTAACAGCCAGCTTTAGCTCCAAGTGATGCTGGATGACATTTCAAGCCCCATCCCACCAGCAATCTCAGAGCTATGAGGAATTGCAACAGGGACCCTGCTTCTGATTCTCACAGCCTTGCTGGCTTACTACTACTACTACTGCTACTACTACTACTAATAATTATTATTATTTATATCCCGCCTCTCCCAATGGATCGAGGCAGCATTACAGCAGTATATCAAATACATTAAAAACATTAAAATATAACCCATCCTCCCCACCCACCAACCCTTCTAACCCCCTAAAACACATTAACTATTAAAAACAAGAGGGCAGTTGATGGGAGACGGCGGAGTACTAGTCTGGGAAGGCCTGTCAGAAGAGAACAGTCTTGACTGCTTTTTTAAAGCAGTCAAGACTGGTAATATGTTGGGTCTCTTCCAGCAGGCCATTCCATAACTTGGGAGCGACAGAAGAGAAGGTCCTCTGGGTAACCGCAGCCAACCTAGTTCTGATTGGCTGCAGTAAATTCCTCCCAGAGGACCTTAGTGTGCGGGGCGGATTGTATGGGAGAAAACAATCCCGCAGGTAGGCTGGCCCTAAGCCATGAAGGGCTTTAAAGGTAAAAACCAACACCTTATACTGTGCCCGGAAACTAATAGGCAGCCAATGTAAAGACTTCAAAATTGGTGTTATGTGGCCAGTTTTAGGTCTGCCAGTGACCAACCTGGCTGCCATATTCTGAACTAACTGAAGTTTCCAGATTAAGCACATGGGTAGCCCTGTGTAGAGCGCATTGCAGAAGTCAAGCCGTGAAGTTACCAGCGCATGTACCACTGTTTTTAGGTGTTCCAGGTCCAGGAAGGGGCGCAGCTGGCATATCAGCCAAAGCTGATAGCAGGAACTCCTGGCCGCCGCATCAATTTGAAGCGGCGAATCCAAGAGCACCCCCAAGCTGCGGACACAGTCTTTCAGGGGAAGTGTGACCCCGTCTAGAACTGGCTGACAAACCTCCATACCTGGGCTAGGGCCCTTAACAGCGAGGACTTCCGTCTTATTTGGATTCAGCTTCCCCAGTCTGTTTTTCCTCATCCAGTCCATTACTGCTTCAAGGCATTCGTTTAGAGGCAAGATGCCGTCCTTAGTTGATGCTCTTATCTGAGGCATGGAGAGATATATCTGGGTGTCATCAGCATACTGATAGCACCTTGCTCCATGACTCCTGATGATCTCTCCCAGCGGTTTCATGTAGATGTTGAATAGCATTGGGGACAGGACAGCACCCTGAGGAATGCCAGATTTAAGCTCCTTTTTCGAGGAGCAGCTGTCCCCAAACATCACCCTCTGGTATCTACCTGAGAGATAGGTCCGGAACCACTTAAGTGCAGTGCCCCCGATCCCCAACCCTCTCAGACGTTCCAGAAGGATACCATGGTCTATGGTATCGAAAGCCGCTGAGAGGTCCAAGAGTACCAGCAGGGTCACACTTCCCCTGTCGATACCTAGGCGTAGATCATCCATTAAGGCGACCATGGCAGTCTCGACTCCATATCTTGCCCTGAAGCCAGTTTGAAATGGATCTAGATAATCTGTTTCATCCAAGACAGCTTGAAGCTGAAGGCCAGCAGCCCTCTCGATCACCTTGCTTTGAAATAGAAGATGGGAGACTAGTCTATAATTATTCATATCCAGGGGATCTAGGGAGGGCTTTTTTAGAAGCGGCCGTATAATCGCTTCTTTTAAACAAGCTGGAAAATTGCCCTCCCTGAAGGATGCATTAATAATATATCTTAAATGAGTCTTAATTGCAACTCCTCCCTGGACGACCAGCCATGAAGGGCAGGGATCAAGAGGGCAAGTTTCCAAGGAGCTTGTCTATGTCCTCGGTACTCACTGACTGAAACTGATCCAGTATAATCCTGTTCACGGAGTCGCCGGACACTCCATTTGTAACCTCTGCTATAACACCGGCATCCAAGTCGGTTCTTATCTGAGAGATTTTATCTGCGAAATGATTATTCAAGGCATCACAGCAAGCTACATTAGGTTTTAACAACGAGTTCAGGGGAATGGGTAATTGAGTCAGATCCCTTACCAGAAAGGGGACTAGAAACATCTGTGTTCTGCTGTGACCAGGTCATGGCAATAGTGCCATGGTCCTGACTACATAGTGTTATCTAAAACAGAACAGTTCTAGATCTATAACTCTAGGCTATGAATCCATAAGTACAATACAGGATAATATTCCTATATGTTACAAAAGGAAAAATGGGGAAGGTGCAAGTTTTGGGGTGTAGATTTGTTGTTTTATTTCAAAACACTTGCTAGAACACATAGAAATTTCTGAGTACCAGTTTTCTGTTAGTGTCCATCCATTTTGTTCTCAAAGGAGTGGTACCACAGAGGCATTAGCTCATTAGAGATTCTTTGGGAAAAATACTCCCCCAGGCTTTTGAGTGGAAGTTGGGCATATGTGTGTGTGTGTGTGCGTGTGCGCGCACACATGTGCATGTGTATGCATGTACATTTTTTATGAGACTATGCCCCATTAGACACATTCAAACACACATAGTTTGTGCTGAATGTCTGATTACAGAATTTATACACACTTCTGTCTAATTTAAGGGAGGGATCAAGTCTGAATTGATGCATGCTCATAAATATAGGAAAATCCTGCAAGATAAATATCAGCCTGACAGTTTGATGGCACTAGTTTTGTTGATGTCTAAAAAGCTATCTCAGAGGTTTTCTCCTGTGCCAATACCTACATCTTGTCTATGATATGATGGACACTCTCAAATCCTCTATGGAGCTCTCTTTCATCATAATACTCTCAGCTCTCTTTTACCGTAATACTTCAACATGACCCTCTAATATATCGTTTCATTTCATCCTTCATTTTGATAGATGAATGGTCTAGTGCAATTGAAGAGACCTATATGATCCAGTACAACTGAGGAGCTCTACATGGCTGTTAAATTCAAATCTATTCTGAACTTCTCTGCAGACTAGAATAATTGGTTTTAGTGTCCTACATTACAGTAGGTACCAACCATCTATTCAAGGGGGAGCTGAATTTTGAATGATTTTTTGAATATTTGAATATTTTTGAATGGATGATTTGTGCTATGCATCTGATCATAACTGCAAACTAGATTTCTAGCCTAGAAAGTAAGAACAATGTGTTACAGACACAGAAAATCACAAATACATTCCTCCAGCTTGGATGCTACATTCCGTACCATTTTGCCCACATAGTTGCTGATCCAGTAGTGGAGAACAGACACATGCAACCTTGAAGAGTATTTCATTCTTGCAGGATATCTGTCAGAATGTAAGATGTACTTCATGGGACTGAAAAGTATTACAGACTGGGCATGCTTGGGTGTTATTTTGATTGCAAACATATAATGCCCTCCTTCTGTGGTTCCAAATAGACTTTGCCATAGCCAGTTTTCAGAGTATAGTCTCTGCAAGTTTATAACAGAAATGACTAGTGTTCGATGGTGACTTGAACACAGGAGAAGGGAGAGAGGATGGAGAAGTCACTAAATTTCCTCACTTAGGACATAGCTGGATTGTTTGTTAGCTTGTTTTTTTTTTTTGTTTTTTTTAAGCAAGGTTTGTTTAGCCCTTTTCTCTAGTCTGGCATTTCTTTGCACAAAATAGACCCATGGGTAATCTAAATAAACATCTTGAGAACTGCAATGGTTAAGAATGTCTACAGTGTCAGAGGTCTTACTGTACTAGAAACTGCTGTTTGCTGATACCTTATTTCTTTGGAACGACTCTTCTTTTGCTCTTGCTCAGGAGAAGTGATAGAAGTCAGGTGGACTGCAATTCTTATCAATCAAGCAATGCAAATTGAAGTCAGTTTTTTGAACAAAGGGGAGTATGAATTTCAAGGTCCACCAACTTACTTATTCACTCCATTACCAGTTACCACAATAAAATAAATATTTTTTCATCCATACACTTGTTGCTCAGCTATAATACTAGAGAGTTTATGAATGAACTAAAGGTAGCATTGCTTCCAATATTAAACAACTTGTTTCCCTTCACTGGGCTAAGTCCAATACTAACAAGAATAAAGTAATTATTGAAATTATTGTTAATTAAAATAGTTGCCAGTAACAAGTCCTGTTCAGTCTTGTGGGCCTATTCTCAGTTGGACTAAAGTTTGATTTAGTTTGTTTAATTTATTCCTGTCTTTGATTCTTCTATTTTTTCCAGTGTACAAGCTGAACTGTAGATGCTAGTCTGTAGCTATGAAGTTTACACAGGAGCCTTTTGTGACAGAGTTTGTCACAAATCTAAGGGATTTTTTCCCCTGTGGAATAGAAATTTTCATGATCTGCTTTGACTAACCAATTCCTGCCTAAAAAAATAAAGTCAGGAATTATAGATGATTTGCTTGCATCATCATTGCAACAATATTGTACACATTTTTCAAAAATTTGTCATTAAATTGAACTTTTTATGCAGTCTTGAGTTCACTAATAAAATCAAAGCTGTTAAACCTCTTAGCTTTATGACTGCTTGATAAATGTGGGCAGTCTTTTGGGTAATGTTTTCCTCCCCTCTTGCCTGAAACAAATTAATTCCAGGGGTAGGACTGCAGATCAATTCAATGATATTTCACTTTCAGAAAATACGCTTTTTAGAAAATGGAAAAACCTATGACAAGCAGTTAAACTAAATGTACAAAATATGATACCCTGTTAGATGCAGGCTGCTATAAATCAAAACATAAAGGCTTGAACATTGCAGTAGTGAGTAAGCATCTATTAGAACAACTGGGTATTATTGCAAATGATATAAGAAAAATTGAAAAATTACAAGGCTTTTAAGTGGGGCTGCAAAAAGTTTTGTCCATGATAACAGTTGTGGATAGTTAAACTAGGAAACCTGGATAAACAGAGGATAAACTGATTCTTCCACATGGGATGTTTTTAAATAGCCAGGGAACATCTAGTGTGGCTTTCACCCTTACATGTAAGAGTAGTGATGTTAATCAGAAAATATTGCAAAAGAATTACGTGAAATATTTCTCTGTGATATAGCAAGTTGTTCTGGCCAAGGATCTGATTGGCTGCAAAGAATAAAAATAAAAATGGAACCGCATATGTTTATTATCTTTCTTATCATATTCCAAGCTCAAGTGTTGTCAGTCGGATAAAAACAGATCAAATGATGAAGGGACTTTCAGTCCAGGATAAATTAAGAGGAAGTAGAGAAAACCTAGTAACTCTTTATATTAATTAAAACTTTGAGGGTTAAATGAATTGCCTTCTATGATAATAAAGAAACTTCCAGACATAGGCTATTTCTGCACTACACTGTTACAGTGCTATTATTCCACTTTCAACATCCTATGGAATCGTGGGGTTTGCAGTTTAGGGAGGAGCGTTTAGAATTCTCAGCCAGAGAGCTCTTTGGCCTCGGTAAACTCAGTAAACATCCCAGAATTCTATAGGATGTTGAAAGTGGAATAATAGCACTATAACAATGTAGTGTGGAAATGGCCATAATGTCAGAGAATTATTGAGAATTCTTGTTGTGTAACAGAAGTGCCTGAAAACAGGAGGTAGTGTCTTGAGGCACTGCCATGTCTAAATGAATGAATGAATGAATAAATAAATCAGAATTAGAGGAGAGGATCCACACAGCTACTAACCATTCAGTTACACAGTGATATGTTTAAATATTTTAGAAGAGACAGTTAAACAATCAGTCTTTTATATAAGATTCCAGCAATTTAATTTGTTGTTTTGCTGATTTTCTCCCCACAATTTCTTTCCTGTATATCCTCACTCTGTTAAACTATCTAAACGCTAAGCTTTTCTGGAGTATTTATAATTACAAAGTAAGGCAAAGCCAGCATGGTTTAAATGTTTTCAGCATGAAGAAGTGGCTTGAGGAAAAAGCTGAAATGACACATTAAACTTCTCCATTGCTTACTTTATTCAGATAGATTCTCTTGTTTTTGCATCTGTCTGTCTATTTTTATCTATCTATCTATCTATCTATCTATCTATCTATCTATCCATCCATCTAGATATACATATACATATACACATCTTTGTAAATTGCATTCTTAAATTAAAGAACAAATATTTCCCCATTTTTGTCCTTGCTGTGAGCAAGTTGTTGAAAACTATACTGTTGGAAGACATCTTAAAGCTAAAGATTAAACTGAAACCTGATGCTTTTTATTGGATCTGATTGATGAACAGAATAATAAGTTGGGAAGAAGTTTTCACTACATGATCATGCAGGTGAGACTGCTACATGCACAAAAACGTAAAAGTGTGGCTTTTGTGAAGATGCTGGATTTGGCAGAAATCAATAAATTAACTATTTTTATTAAGGAAGGATTGTTGGTTAAATTGAAAAATGATTGGGATAAATTGATTGTATATCTAAGATATATATTGTTGGGGGAAAAGTTAATTGCCGGTTTTGAAGGTTAAACTTACAGTTATTAAACACTTGGCAGTAGTGTGATGAGGATAAATACGCTAGAAGAGGTATATCTTTTAGATTATCTAAGAACCAAAAGCTGGTGAGTTAGAAGTCATATATATGTATTTTTGGCCCCTTTTTAGTTTGATTGTACTTTAGTTTAATTTAGTATTAGGTTATGTGTTAGAGTTTATTTCCTGTCTGTCTTGGTATTCTGCTATATGTTGTTTTATGTATTAAATGCATGTTAACAACAATATGTTAAAAACAGAAGGAAAACTACACTGTTTTCAAAGACTAATCACAGCCCTTGATTTATTCTGTGAGAAAAATAAAACCTTCTATGCATAGAATACTATTTTCTGCCTAGAAAATTTGATATTTCTGAGCAGAAAACAATTTTCCTGACAAAAAACTTTTGTTTTAAGATGTCTTCCAACAGTGTAGTTTTCAACAACTTGCTCATAGCAAGGACAAAAATGGGGAAATATTTTTGTGCATAAATGTTATTTTGCTGCACAACTAATACTGTTTTTTTATGCAAAATAATCATGTGCATTTCCCACAAAGAATAAGTCCCAAATTGTGGAGACTCTTGTCTATCTAGGATTCTTTTCACCAGGATTTCCCAACCCTTGAGACACCCAATGTTAACCATTTCTGAAATATTCTCAAATGGTTCCTCTTTTCGTCTTTGTTAATAACACTGAATGGCTGTTCTATGTTTGCTGTTTTCTTTTTGAAACCAGTGTTCTCATCCTGGCAGCAGTCTATTAGTTCTATAGACTTGTAGTCAATGGGATTAGTATGCCTTGTTCCTGCTGAAAGCAAATGATAGTCCTGAAAAGTAAAGGAACTGGCCTCATTCTGAAATACTGGGGAACATCCAGCAGGCCCCTAAGGAAACAAAGGTCATTTCTGTACCTTACCTGATCCTGTTGTTTTCCAGTCACGATTCTGGCAGTGTCTTTGCTGGGAAGGGAGCATTGTAGAAACACTCCCCTCTGCACCCAACCAGCTCCCTGCAGAAAGGAGCATGAGGGACATGCCTCTTCCTTCCACAGCACAGCCTGACTCTTTCCCATGCTGTGCTGAGGCATGAAGCACCTTCCGCATAGCGAGGAAGGAGTGGAGCATCACCTGATCAGGGGTCATTGGCGAAGAAAGTCCATCATTGATTTACCCCACAATCACGCCAGCTGGCAAAGGGAGAAAGGTGGGACCACAATGACATCATGCAGAAGCATCATCATGGTCCCATTCCTCACACATCCCCATGCCAGGACATAGTTATCATGTGAAAAGGGTCTAGAGTCTGCTTTTATAATGTCTTAATTGTGGAAGATATTGCGTATTTTGTTTTAAAGTGTACTGATTATTCCATTATTAGGGAAAGATATACCTCTCCGTTGTTGACTAGCTTGGGAGGTCACCCTTTGAGAAACTGTGCTTTTTAGTTGGATAATTGTAATAAGTTTTAGAATGCTAAATTCTTAGCTCTGGCCTTATACTTTTTTCCAACGACCAAAAGTGATATTTGTAATGTATTTGTGTAATGACTGTTTGCTAGTTACAATAAAATTTTGACTGACTGACATTCTGAAATAACATTCCTTTCCCCTAGTAATACAATCACATGTAAATGTCATTGGCTAAGGACAGCAACGACTTATTTTCTGGGAAATCTTGGAGAGTAATTAACACTTTTCTAGAAGTATTGCCATATGAACAAATTGAGATTGCTGCTGCCACTACATCTGAATTGTTTTCCTTGTGAGTGATCTGACTCCAAGTAGAAGGTCATTGGGCCAGTTAAAGCGGCAACATCTTGAATGTTGAATGTCCTGCTGGAATGAAAACATTGGCCCCTTTCAAGAGGCTCCATCACTTTTAAAAAAGTGAATATTTCATAGGACGCAAAAAGGTGCCTCTTCTTGGTTTGGCTTAGTATCTTAGGACAGGGAACTGAGACAGCGAATTCTCCAAGGTGATGGATCAAACCATGGGTCCATGGATAGATTCAAATTTAGTTTTTTATTCACCAAGAATACATGCCACCTATTTCCATTTACTGTCATCTTATGTCAATGGACATTGTGCATGACTTTATTACACACAAAAGATAGTGAGTTAAATGTCCCTTCTGGAGCATGTAAAATGTGCCTTCTTAGACCTGAAAAAATGTATTTACCCTTAAAAAGAGTTCTACTGTTTAATAATAGCTGACTGATATAAAAGAAATCAAATTTAAAGGCAGCAAGTGTATGCCAGGATGCTGTTCACTAGAGACTTGGAAGTATTATAAGCTTTGGGACTTTCTGAACACAGAGAAGTATAAATTATGGCTGACCAAAGCAAGTCTGCAAATGTCTCACTGTGCAGAAACAACAAGCTGCTGGGGGGAAATCCAATAAAGGTATAGAGAAACTTTTAGCAGCCAATAAGTTATGATTTGATTCTTTGTAAAATGTTTAAGAAAGATGAACTTTTTTTTTTGGTCAGCATTCTGCAGACTTGCCTTTTTCTTCAGCTAACAGTTAGTGTATGAACTTCTCTGTTCAGTCTATAAACACTACTGTTGTCCTGTAAAAACCAAGGGCAAGATGAGAGATGATAAAATGATAATATCTTAATATGCTGTAGAATCAAATCTGTTTGCATAGAAACTAGAGGTATCTTCATTGTTAGGATGGGAGTCTTAGATTCTACTCCTTCAGTTCAATAATATGCAAAGTGGAAAATGAGATACATTGTCATGGAGGTGTACTGAAGATGTAGAAAAACAAGATCTCCAAATGGAAGGACTAACAAAAAAGGAGCCCATTCCCCATGTACCAGTATCTTCTATTTCTAGCTGCATAACCTCCCATTACCCAAACCTGAATACTATAGTCACCGTGAAATTCTATAACAGACTATCATTCTTTTCCTGGATTGTTTTACCAGATATGGTGCAAAGGGCAAAACTGATAAAAGAAACAATGGTTTGGAATTGAATGACAAGCTCAGTTTAGAAGCCACTTATATGAAAGGCTTTAAGGAAATCTTCTTTTATTGATTCAGTGGGATTCAACTTGTTTAAATTCAAAAGAACTTAATGAATCTACAAATTAGGCTGGAAATCTTTAGAAGTAAACATTGGGAGGTATTTTTTCACAAATAACGAGTTGGCCACAACTTCTTTATTCTAATTAAAAAATATAATTTAAATAGCAACATCATGGAAATGTAAGCAACTTCATGCAAAAATGATATTATTCAAATCATTTAACTCTCAGGTTGTATTTCTAGGAATTTGGGCTTCCCTAGAGTCTAATTCTGGGATACAGACATGTACAAGAAAGTAACCTCTGGCCAGTGGTCTACTGAGGCTCAACAGTGCCCATGGCAAGGAGGGAGGATGAGTGGCAGGCGGGGTGAGGGGCAAGTACACGGGGCAGGGGTGAATGACAGGTGGATAGGGAAGGGGGAACGGCAGGCAGGACAAGGTTAGTGGCGGCAGGTGAGAGAAGGGTGAGCGGTGGCAAGGGGCAGGTGGAGGGTCCTCTTTTTTTCACCCTCCCAACGTTGGCGCCCAGGGCAGGAGGACCAGTTTCCCCACCCTATATCTGCCTCTGCCTCTGGCATAGGAGTAGACATAGCAGTAGGACTTTCTTTGCAATTATGAAATGATCTTGCTTGAGTTAACAAATTCAACGTCTTCCTTTCTCCATTCCTTAAAATATGTCTGAACAGCAGAATCTCTCTCTCTATCTATCTATACCTATGTTTTTATGCACAGAAGAAACCTGGTTGGTATATGAAAGGTCTTCCAAGACTATTAATAGGCCAATTTTAATTTCTCTTTGGAAGCTGCCTAAAATCTTGAGGAATATCTTTGAATATCTTTGAATACCTTTCATGTTTGCAAGTCTGGGCAAAAGAGATATTACCAAACACAAAAGGAGATATTACCTCAGAGGAACAAATGAAGGATATCCGTCTATGTTTTGTCTCCTAGGGCTTAAAACCTTCCTGAATCACACTGTCAACCCAGGATTTCTATCCAAACTATCAATGGCTCTCCAAAATCCACTGTCATGATTTTTTCAAACTAAGATTTTTTTTTCTCCCTAACAGAAGAATGCAAAAGTTTGAACATTGGAACTTTGGAACCTGAAATATTAAAGAAACCAAAACTGAAAGCTTTCTCCATCTGTAGACATAGGTGATAATTTCAGTTCAGTTCATTTTGGACTAAATTTGAAAAAATGCTCAGAAACTTCAGAGCTCAACAAAGGACTGCCTGATGATAAGAGCAGTTTGACAGTGGAATACTGGAATGCAATGGAATATACTCAGTTGCTTCATAGTGTTGTGGATTCTACTTTGGAGATGGCTGGAACACTATCCTTCAGGAGGACTTTGATAGTATATTCCTGCATGGCAGGGGGTTAGACTAGATGGCTTTTGTGGTCTCTTCCAACTCTGTGATTCTATGAATCTGTGATTACATGATTCTATGAAACAGCTACAGCCAGATTGTTAACCGGTTACAGGGAGCATACAACTTCCTTCTCAAAATAGCTCCACGAGCAGCCAATCCATTTGAACATAACTCAAAATGCTGGTTATGGCCTCTAAAGCCCGATATGGCTGAGACCCAGGCTATCTGAAGGACTCTATCTCTATGTGAACATCTAAGATATTCAGAAAAGAGCTTCTCTCTGTCCCACTACCACCTCCTAGTACACTAAGATGAGTCCCTTCTTGCTCTCCTTTCACCAGGAAGTGATTTTTTTTCCTATTCCATCAGGCTTTTAAAAATTAATTATGGTGGTCTTCTAATAGTGTGTGCTTTTCTTAATTTTTAATAATTTGTCTTTTTTAAAAATGAACCTTAAATGGTTTTAGTTATATAGATTAGTTAAATGTTTTTTTTTAAATTACACACACATACACACTGATGTTTTTATATGTTTTTAATCTGTACTGGAGTTAATAATTTGCAATCTAACTTGAATCCCAGTAATGGGGAAAAGGTGTGCTTTAAACATCATCATCATCATCAACAACAACAACAACCAAATTAGCAAAATTTAAATGCAGAGGAATGCAGAACTTGGTCTGACAATCTCTTCTTCCATTGAGCTAGGGTTTCAAGAATCTCCATATGGCATATTGAACGAGGACCAGGCTCAGTTGCCTAGATTTGATTGTGCATCCTGAAATACCTGTTTCCCATTAACTTTTGTGGTATGATGAGTTATCTTACCAATATGTTATATGCAGTGGTCTGTGATGATGCTTGCAGCCTTTTTGTGGCCAAGAATCAAATTAGATTCTCTTTCTATAGCTCTCGTATGGTATTTATTCAATGAAGATCACTGACTGAGCTTGTCATGTTCCTTCCTGTTTTGTCCCATTGCTCAAAGCACCACAGGTTGGAGGGGATAAAGAATCCTGACAGCAGTCCATTGGTTCCATTACAATGGCCAAAAATCTCCAAGGCCTCATTATACAGCCCTGCCAAAGACCAAAGTAAAATGATATGCTTTCTCTGCAGCAGGGCACAAGTGTGGAGCTCCCTACTCAAGGAAGTTAAGATCTTCTCATCACTTTTAAGCTCTCAAGTGGACAGCTAAAACAGTATTGTCCCACATGGCATTTCATGTTTGAAACTGCTATTTTAACAGTTTCAAAATGGGATTCCTCGGACTGTTTTTAGACTGCTTTTAGGAGTTTTTAAAGAGTATTCTAATGTGTTTCTTAAAATGTTATCTTTGCATTGTTTTAATTAGTTTTTCTTTGTTCATTGCTTTAGGAGCACTGTGGACTGGGAGGTAACACAGAAATACTTTATATAAATAAGAAATGAATGCTTTTAGAATCCAGTAATGCTACAACATATGCTTGATTATTTTGCCTCTTAGTATTCCTTCTCCATACAGAAATTCACAGAAACAAGTTCATCATATGGTAATTGTGACATGAAATACATGTACAGTAGGCCCCATATAACATGAGTGATCCATTCTGGGATCGAGCATATTATGCCATTTTCATGTATAATGTGGAACCCCTTTGTTTCTTACCCAGCATGAAAGAGGAAGGCATTGTAGCCACTGAAAACTATCAGTATTGACCTTCCAATGTATCTAAAGGGGAAACTTCATCAACTTCATCAATTTCAATAGTAAGAACATTTCACCAGCACAAAGTAGCAGCACCCAGGTGCAGCAGATACAGTGAGTAGTGCTGCATGGCCAGCATGAGGCAGGAGCACCCAGAAGTACCAGATAGCACGAGAAGAGCTTTCACAACAAGGTAGCAGCAGCAGCCAGATAGCATAAGCAGCATGAGTAGACTGGGAGCCAGCCTATAATTGAAACAATAGAAAACAAACACCTGTTAAACACAGGCCTACTATAGAATTGAATCATCCTGATATTCCCCATGTATTACTAAGGTGCTTTTCACACACCATTTCACATGTGAAAGGTCCTCCGGAGTATCACGCTACTGCAAAGACTGTTTCACATGATGTCCTCACAATCGCGCAATGCTGCCAGGGCCAGTAGGCGGCGATTGCAGAATATATTTTCAGCTTCTTGTGGAAAATGATGTGCAATCGTGCATCGCTCCCAGACCCCACACACACTTATCTTGTGTGTGGAGCCTCCAGAGATGCGGCCCTCCTGCTTCTTCCCCCCAGTGCAGCCTGGGAAAGTACTCAGCTGCACTGGGGAAGGAAGAGGCAGAGCCCTCACACTTCCTTCCAGACAGCAGGGAGCTGCTGTGGAGAAGAAGCAGAGGGGACACGAGTGCCTCTTGCAAGAGGCTGTGCGCTTGATCACTGTGTGCCCACGTCAGGACCAGGTAAGGTGCGGAAAGGGCCTAAGTTGTTTGAATGATAAAGATTTTTGAATAAAAGTCAGAAACCCAGTTCTGTGTACTCACAGGATCATCCAACTCTTTGCTATGCTACAATAGATTTGTGATGATATCCACAGCTCCTCACAAAGATTAGCAGATCTTCTAGCAATTATTTTTCACATTCACACATATTGTAGAAACATAAGCCTTTGTAGAGATGTTATGGTAGAAGCTAGACAAAATGAACTGAATAGATTACAAAAGAGCAAAGTTCCATGAAGTTGCTCTGAAACTTTTTAACATACACTATGATACCCAGAAGGTGTAGTGGTCTGAGGGTTGGATTATGACACTGGAGACCAGGATTCATTTCTCTACTCAGCTATGGAAACCCCTTGGTGATCATGGGTGCATCACACTTTCTCAGTCCCAGAAAACACTGTGAAATATTTGCTTAGGGTTGCCATAAGTTGGAAATGACTTGAAGGTATACAACAGCAACAACAACAATGGAAGCTTATTATCTCTTCTTCTTCTTACTTTTTTTTTTTAAAAAAGAATACATCCTTGGCATCCTTTGCATTTCTTAAGCTGAAAATAAAATAATAATAATTGCATATGTGAGAGCAATATTAGATATTTTAGCTAAATGACTCCACAGGTGCCTGTTCATAGAATAACAATTGAAATGAACATTCCCCACACTGAAGATACCTCATGCTAATATTGCCACTGACTGTTTGCTTTGGTAACATTGTGAAGCAAATTGTGAAACCCCTGCCTGAGCACAACATCCAAGAAATGCTAAGGAAGAGCAAGCATTTCTGACACAGCTGCCTGCTTGCAACATTGCCTAGGAAGCTTTGTGGATCCCACTCAGGCAATTCCTGTCTATGATTCAGAACCAACTGCTTGCAAAGCATTCATAGCAGTATGGTAATTCATGCGAGGTTTGAGACCGGTGGTATACCATCTCCCCCCTGGAGATTTGGTGACCTACTTCACTCCAGCATAAAGCATGAGAGAATTTCTGACACAGCTGCCAAGTTTCTGTTGCCTTCATAAAGTAGTAGGAGAGGCACTGCTGTAGAGGTCATTTGGTCCCAAGCTAGAAATTTGCCTTCCTTGGGGGATTCCTCTCTTTAATATCAAGGAGGTTATACAAAAAAAGTGTCATAGCAGTTGGAAACTGCTTTGAGTTTTGCAAAATTCAGCCAGACTCCATTTCATTGAATAAGTTCTATCAGATCCTGCAACTTCAAAGTATAAGAAACAGATGGGCTCCAAGAGAAAGAGATCCATTTGGATAAACTGTCTCAAAACAGTCTATAATTAGTAAAAGTGTCTGGGGAAATTATCAACATAAGAAAAATAAACTGATCAAAGATTTTCTTAAAGATTTGGAGATTAGTGCAATGTGACAGTCCTGCTTTACATTCATTTTCCTTCTCTCCCTAATCCCTTAAACAAAATATTGCAAAATACCATCTGACAAAAATCAACAATAAAACAGCAAATGGGGACTGTGCCTTCTGTTTCATTAAACCAGTAGGAGTTTCCCTCATATTTTGTTCTATATATACATATATGTGTGTGTGTGTGTGTATGTTTGTGTATATATGTGTGTGCGTGTGTGTGTGTATGAATGAAACCATAGCTCGAGGCACAATTCTGGACTGCACACTTAGAAGGGCAAATAAAAACCCTTTTTTCATTTTTTTTTTTAACAAATTCTATTTTGTTGACTGGGTGGGAGGGGAAATTAGTTATGTGATGGTACCAAATTTATAGTTTCTTTAGTCATTAGTGATATGAGCATGTTTGAAGTGCAGATTATTCTTACATATGAGTGTAATGTGTGGGAACTACATCTCCTATCCAAATTGAGACATGATAGGTGAACTCTTCTTATGTCACCTCAGTGTCCTGACTTTTTCATTTTTCTTTAAAAAAAAAAGTGCTGGGAAGAATTGAGACTTTCTGAGAGCCCATAAGTAAAGATCAGGGGGAAAAAAAATGGGTGAATTAGATAATAAACCTAAAACATGGATTAGGAGGGGTAAAAACCACAATAATAGAAGAATATTTCCGAAGAATATTCCTATAACACTTATATGTTTTTAATGCTTGTGCCCCATCATTCCTGCAAGCACTCAGGGCAGCTAAGAAAGTGCTAACTTACATTATCCATGACAGAGACTCAGGTATGGTCTTGTATTTTTGTGGGTTGTAGTCATGCAGTTTTAGTAGTTAATTTATATGTGTGACCAATTCTTCTGACTTTTTCTATGAGGAAGCACCATCTACTGTATCATTTCCAAGAAGTGAAGCAATCACCTCAGTCCACAAGACATGGTACTGTCTCATGCTTTAGGGGTGTGTAGATTAGATTGTTAAAAGTTAGTACTTCTTAAGAGTAGGTGTAACTTGTGGCCACCCTGTATATTCCAGCCAGTAAAACTGAGGCCATTTCCACATTAGACTGTTATGCGCTATGATTCCACTTGCAACATCCTATGGAATCCTGGGGTTTGCAGTTTTGGGAGGGGCTGACTGGAAACGTAAACCCCAGTATTCCATAGGATGTTGCAAGTGGAATCATAGCACTATAACAGCCTGGTGCAGAAATGGCCTGAATCCCTTGAAACTTTCCTCATGCCAAAAACATCACATAAAGCAACTGAGGGGGAAAGAGGTACATTACTGTGAATTGATTTCTCTTGAGAAGTTGGTGAGGAATGCCAAGTCCAAATCAGCTCACATACAACTTTAACAGCATTCATGCTGTGTTTGATTTGTCTAATCAACAACGTTATACACCCTCTGGACCTCAAAGTAACACAGACTGCTCCTAGGTGAGCGTGACCTGCAGTGTTCTCCAGATAAGTCTCCTAATAGGTTTAAAGCAAATAACAATGAAAATCTAACCAGAAGAGAAAGTTAGTGGAGCAAAGGGTATGGTCAATAAAATGTTCACAAAGCTATATAAATAGTGCAATGCCTTCTCCCACAACTTAACCTAAAGTCTATAGTGATGGGGATTTTAGTTTAATTTGTGCCAGATTTATTTTTTAACCTTTCTTTTAAAATTTGAACTGGGTGGCTAAACAAGAGGAATGATAAATAATTCCATACTGTTTATTTAAACATTTGCAGTTTAAAAATTAAAGGTCAGATAGTCAGGCACAGCTTTCCTTATTTTTTTTACCCAGACTTAACTATGAAAACAAGTAATGCCATGCATATATTAGTATCTCAGTGCACACATCTTTAAATGTTTCAGTTCCTGATTGACAGGTGGAACCACTGCCTCACAAGTAAGAAGATGCATGGCACACAGTTTTACACCTCATATAAAAACTACAGAAACCTTTGAAGTTCAAGGTGTGTAGAGTAACAGAAATGCTGGGTGCAAAACTATATATATATGGATGGATGATTGGTGATAGATAGGTGGGTGGATGGATGGATGGATGGATGGATGGATGGATGGATAAGTAGATAGATAGATAGATAGATAGATAGATAGATAGATAGATAGATAGATAGATAGACAGACAGACACACACAAACACACACACACACACACAGATATAGAGGAAGTTAGACAGACAGACTGAAAGTTTCAGCTCCATTGGAATGGTCCATGGGATGAGAAAAGTGCTACCTGTGGACTGCCTGTGCCCCAAGGCTATATTTGTGGCCATTTTTTGAAGTCACCAAGGTTGTGGAAAGCAATTTTGGTATATTTTGGATTCCCCAGGCTCTTTTTGGCCCTGGAATTTTTTTCCCCAAAAGAAAGAGAGCCAGAATATGTAAAAAATGAGACATAACTTAAAGTATTTGAAACTAAAAAAACAGAGAAGTGGTCTCTACCCCTCTACTCAGCATCCTATTAGCATTACCTATTATTGCTCCAAGGTAAAATCCTTCAGTTCAGTTTATTTGTGTGAGTTGAGCTCATTATGTAGTGGAAGTGTTGCTACCCTGCTAGTCAGCTCCGTTTACAATTACTGCAAATTAGGATAACCTAAACTAACCAGTGGTGAGTTCTAATATATGATGACGCCAAAGGTCACAAATTCACTGTGTGATATTCCCTTTATTCTGTTCAAGAAAGGCATCTTTGAGAGCTCTAAAGAATGAGCAAATAGAAGATTTTTTGAAAGATTGGAAAACGTTTATGGACTTTTTTGATGAATAAGAAATTTAACAATGCAATAATCTGTTGTTATGGTTATTAGACCTTTTAGTGGATCTGTAGTGGTAGAATAATATGTTTTCTTTTTTATTATTATTATTTTTCCTTCATGAACATTTGACATCATGAGTCAGAGCGCTTTTGTGTTTTAATATGTTAGCATTTCATCTTTTAGTTAGTTAGTAGACAATGTTTTAGCCTAGTGTTTTAGTTTAATTTTAGTTTTTTCTTTGTGAATTAGATTTTGTGATTGAATTAAAATCAATAAATATTTTTTCCAAAGGCATCTTTGCTAGATTTTCATTGCTTTCCACCCACTACCACAACTCCATGTTGTTCAGAGTTCATTCCAACCTTGTGGAGAGATTTTTCAGGGAATGGTGTGACTACAATGTAGAGGAAATATAGCCTCTTGAATGAATATCCTATTGCCTGTGGTACTTTAGATCCAACACAAAGTTTAGAGCAGTAAAAGAAAAGTTCCAGAATTTTGGGAGTGGGGATCCCCTCTCTTCTGACCTCAGGTACGCCCTCCTGGTCAGCTGCCCTCCTGGTCAGCTTGCCTCTAGGCTATATGGGTGTCATTAGGAAAAGATCTACCACCACATAATTCTGTGTTGCATCACTTCATTCCAGAAAAAATATGTATCATAGCCCTCACTACTGGTATTGCTGTTGGACATGCCACCTAAAAGTGAACTCTGCTGGTGATTTTGAAGTTTAGTTTTGCTTCCACTTCACACGTGAATCTGTTCACCTTGTTGTATCTTTTTTGCTAAATCTGAGCACATACTATCAGTTTTGACTTGACACACATAATCTTTCCAAATAGGATACTATAGAAAAGACATTTGTTTCTACTGAATCTATAATTTTGACCTTTTCCATTTATGTTATTCACTACCGTAGGTTTGATTTGGTACTTTAATATAATCTTTTACGAGCACCATTTCAATATTTTATTTGTGACTGTTTTAAAAATTTAGAAGAAGAGAAATAAGGTGGACACTTGACTAACAGGCTTAATTCTTACTTTTTTCTTTTTTTCTTTTTTCTGTTGATAGAACACTGGTCTAGGGTCATTTATATTGTCACACATTTTCTGCTGTAAAACTTACACTTTTTAAAAAAGTTTTATTAGAGTTTAAAATATATAACTGGAAAGAAAGGTGGGGAAAGAAAAAAAGGAAGGGGAGAAAGGGTTAAGATATTCATACACTATCACGGTGGGCTAGGCATACACAGGAATTGCGGGATTACAGTTTAGTATTACAAATACACTGACAAATATCAAACATTTTTCTAAAGGAAAAGTATTATCCTGCAATGTGCAGTGCATTCATGCAGATAGGAGTGATCACTGGACATGACAACATCATATGGCACAAGATACATTTACATCATCAATACTTAAGTGGTCAATTTCTTCTTTAAAAGAACATGGCTGGCATCTTGTTGATGAATAATCTTGGTGACTCACATCTTTGCAACTCACCTTTTGAGTTGTTGCAAAGGTTGGAATTCTCTACTGATCACACAATGAGCAAAAATCCCCCCAAAACTCCTTTTCTCACCTGGACCCCACCCAAACCCAGCTGATTTTCTGATCAGTGGAAACCAGGGCAAGCATCACAGATCCATCTAGCTACTTTCCTACAGTTGACAGCAGAGCAATTGCATCTTTTGTTGAGATTTTAGGAGGACCACCAGAGCTCCCAGAAAATAAGTGTTGCTCTATATCCAGCTATAGGAAATTAACTGTATGCTTGTTTATTGTCCCTCCACTCCACTAACCTGGAAATGGCTGAGTTCAGGGAATTGCAGCTGAGAAAAGATGAGTTGCAACAGTTAAACGGAAAGCTATCATAGTTACATTTGTTAACTATGTCTCCATGTGCAGGAGTGTGGCCATAGTTGTATCCAATATCTTTTTTTTTTTGCTGAACAAAATGTTCAGCAATTAGCTGTGCAATTTACCTGACTGGCTTTTTGTCTAAAGGCAAGTTAGTGATAATTGAGTTATGCTCAGTGATTTTCATTTATATATTTATTGATTTTCTGAATATTATTGGATAGACTAAAAATATAATAAATAAATAAGAGTACATATATTTAAGATAAAATGTACCCATTCAAAATACTGCTTTTGATCTTTTTATAGTAGATGTGATTGCTGACCAACCCAGAAAACAATGAGACCACACAGCAAAGCTTGAGTTAAAATATGGGCCACTTTATTTAACTTAATCACTGTTTAGGTTTATCCCTTGAGATATGCAGTTATGGGGAAGGCCTAGTGTGGGAGCAGCCGAGGCCAGTAGTCTCTCTTAGACCTCTTCCCCAAATTCCCCAGATGAGATACCTAGGCCTCAAGGGGGAATGTCCTATCTCAGTCCTGCACAAACAAATCAAACAAACAAACTGAATATCTCCCAGCTTGTTACTTACTTCCAGTCAGTAAGCAAGGAGTCATAAAGTCCAACATAAACAAAGTTCAGCAGGGTTTCATGGTAAGGAAGTGTCCTAGGTCAATCTGAGCATTTGTCAAGGCATCCAGCAAGGTAGCAGGTCAGATAAGTTCTGACAACTCCTGGAGGGGAAGGCCACTAGCAAAATACACCCAAAGCCTGGCACAGCTATGCCTTGATTGATGGTTGCCGGTTATACATTCTGAGAGATCGACACTGAGTTTCTCTTTGCTGCCTGTGCTGTGTGAAGCTGGGTCTAGGTAAGTGTTCTTCTGTATCTGAAGAGGCAGGATTTTCTGCTGGAATTGGCACTATCCCCTGTTCTGTTCTCGGCACTGTAACCTCTCTCTGTACTGCAGGCCCTGACATGCCTTCTGTTTCAGCCTCTGGCATGCTGTCTGCTTCAGACTCTGAGTCAGAGTCCATGCTGAGGAAGCAGGGCATAACAGGGAAGCCAGGAAGTTGGGTTTCCCCTTGGCCAGCCATTTTCTGGAAACTGGGTCCAAGGATATGTTCCCCTTCTTGCTAAAAATGATGGTTAAACCCTCACGCCAGCCCCAAGGACAGTAACTTTCTGTGTCCACTAGGTCATGGAACATGTGGGGGCAGCTCCAAAGGCCTCCCCTTCACCTCCCACTACTTGCCAGTGATCACCTATTTAAAGCACCACTCTGCAACCAATTCTCCAAGTCCCCTACAACAGTGTAGGATAGGCAAACAGCTGTGGAAAAGGAAAAAAAAAATATCCAGCCCTGAAGTGACCAGCAAGCTTACACTGCATTAGAGGTAGGAGAGTAAGTCACAGATTCAAGGTAAAGAGGCAGAAGAGAGGTTGGGTCAGGCTTATAAAGCTTTTGACTCAACTTCACACAATCGCATAGGGACTGGGGGCCGATGGGGCTAGTTCATCCCTGATAGCAACTTTTTTTGAGCATCCCAGCTGGTAGCCTTGGCCCACGCAACATGGCCATGCCCTCACTCAATGTGGCCATGCCTCCAAGCATTGTGGTGATGCTCTGTGCCATAGCCCTCCCATCCTGCCCCCCTCCACACACTCAAAGCTCCACCAGTGTCCCCACATTCTTTGACACAGCAAACAGCACTAGGATGCACATATTGGCCTCTGATCATAGGAGGCCAGCAAAAGTGCCTCCCTGAAACACTGCACAGTGTAACAGGGGGAATGAATAGCAAATGGGAGTGGATATGTTAGAATTACCAGCACTGTATTATATTCCTCAAATAACATGTTAAACCATAACCATGTGATCCATATTAAACAGTACTTGGCATGCACGACAGAGCTGGAAAAAGTTACTTTTTACACTGTGGCCCTTTCTGCACAACATCACTGTCCCACTTTTGTCATAGGATGACAGCAGTGCGCAGGTCATGACATCATCACTGTCCTGCTGCCATCCTGTCACAAAGTGTTGCATTCATGTGGCATTTGCAAAACGGAAAAAAATCTGTTTTGCACTTCCAATCATGCAGCACTCCTGTACTTACCATCATGAAGAAGCTGTGGCTGCATGTTTGTGATGCCCCAGTGCAACAATGGCAAGTACCCAGCTGTGTGTGAAAGGAAGGGGTGGGGCTATCCCTCTCCCTTCTGCAGAGAGTGAGTAGGTATGGAGGGGGTTGTTGCTGATGTGCTCCCCTCTGATCCAGATTTGCAGCACCACAACGTGGAAGAGCGTTATCATGCAGAAAGGACCTGTATCTCTCAGAAACAGGCAGCATGCACTGTGGCCATGCTGCCTGTGGATTGTGAAAAGTGGAGTCCAAAAGGTAATTTTTGTAGTTCAAGTTCAATAATAGACAGGCAGATGTATGCTTCTTTTGTCTGAGTTGGTGAGAAACAGCTCCTCAGAGCTTACACAGAGTGCTGACAGGGAAGCATCACTCTGTTGTGACCAGACAACTTCAGTGGAGCAAAAAACAGTTCCAAAGACTTATTATCAGGCTCAGAGCTTGTTAGTTTATTTAAGCACACTGAGGTTAAGATAAAGTGGCAAGCTGCATACCAGAGAGAAATTAGGACAGCAGTAAATCAGCAGATAAACCAGCAGCATGCCAGAAAGCAAAGCATATCTCTCTCAGCTGAGCAACATGACCAGTTAGGAGAAAAACCTAAAAGGTGACATATTCAGCAAACTCAAGCCTTTTTGAGGGCTTATCACCACCCCGGACCTCGTGGATTGATCCAATCACTTTCCATCCTGGCAACCTTCACTTGGTGATGAGGCAAAAGACCTTCTGGTCTGGCTGGTCGTTAACAACCTTGCACCTGTGCCCAAGACCATATTACTGCACTTCTACTGTCCACTCAGAAAACAAACCCTGCATTCACCTTGAATATCCTGACATCTTGCAAAGATGACTGAATATTTCAGTGTTGATGTAAAATAGCAACATGAAGGCCATTTCTGCACTAGACATCATTAGTGTGTTGTAGCATTATAATCCTGGCATTGCCATTTGCACAATGTCATTGGGTTAGGAATGCTTTTTTCCTCACCCTTCCACCTTAAGAAGATAAGTAGTGGTATTGGCACTGGTGTTCCTTCTGCATTATAACATCCTTGGCCACTCCCTTGCGCCACCTTCACCTCGATCCTCCTCGATTGGGCTTGTTTGTTTGTTTGTTTGTGTCTGTTTGTTTGGAAACTGTACTAGCATGACACACCAGTGCACTATTGCACTTTTGCACTATCAAGCTTAAAAAGGGTATTTTAAAAAATTAAATTAAAAAATTAAAAGTTTTAACTCAAAGGAGAAACTTAAACATGGAGAGGTGATAGATTTCAAAGTTACCATGCCATGGGAGTAGCTGAAAAGCTGGGCATGCCCACACTCTATCCACTCCTGATAACAGGAAGCACTGTCAAGTGCTATTACAGTACAGCACTAAGAAAGCTCATGGGATTGAAGTGCTAAAGGAGGCTCTTAACAATTTTTTTAAAAAAAATAGAATATGGTGGTTTGGTGACACTTGGGGGTAGAACAGCAGCTGGATAGCAGCGATGCCATGAAATAGCACAACTCTTGGACTGGAAACAACCTGCTACTGTTACAGTATAGCAATGTTGTGTGGAAATGGCCAAAGTTTCAGCTTCCACAGGTTGTCATTTGTCATATGCATAATGCAGACAGTAGCAAGAACTAACTACATGATTTGCCTGGCTGTATGTAAAGCAGCCATAGAACCACATCTACTTACTTCTCTTATACCATTTTTTCTTATTTTAGAAGCCACTATCTTCTATGGCAGCAAAAAAATCTACTGTGCTTCCATACATTCTAAATCCTACACTATTACAGAGAATTGACTCTAGTCTTGTTTGGCAGCAAGTCCCCTCCCTCCCTCCCCATCCACCCATGTTCCTTAGGAGAATATTTTTATGCAGATATTGGATGTTAAATTCCAAAAATTAGAAGAGATCTAATCTTACTGTTGTGCACAGCTGCTAAATTGTCAGCAACATTTAGATGCAAAAGCAAGCATCTGCTGCTTGTTGCTGGATGGTATGATAAAACATGGAAAGTTTTAGTTATGGACAAGATTTGCACCCAAATTCAGGTGATTTTAATCTGCTCTTTTACGGTTGGATTTCTAGACAAATGGTTTGCTTTTCCACTTAGCAAATAAAGAGATTAAACAACAAAAACTGGGTTTAAACAAGAACTGTTTTATTTAAGCTATTTAAAGTTTTGGTGTGGGGAAGGAGGAAGAGCCCGGCTGGAGTGGAGTCTGGCTGAGGTAGGATTTTGACTACAACTCCATCTTTATTGTGTGCACATACCCCCAAAGCCATCCAGCCCTACATGCTAGTTACTATGTTTGCTTATACTCAACCAGCTGTCTGTAAGGAATGGGGGAAATGGCTATATTAGTCAAGAACTGCATCCCTGCTGAGGACTGAAGCAGGATGCAACAAACATTAAGGACCTTCAGAAACAGAAGGATAGAACACTACATAAACACAGAAGGTACTCTTCCCCCTGCTGTTGCTGGTTTGGGGACAAGAAGGAATGTCTGAGGGAAAAGATTATCTGCTTTACCTAAACTGAGTGGTAAAGCCTTAACTTGCAAACCTTGTGTTTCAGGGCTGGACAATTTCTCCTGAACCAGAGACACACTGCCTGTTGGTTGTTCTGGGTTTTCTGGGCTTTGAGGCAGTATTCTATTAGTATTTTCTCCTGATGTTTTTCCTGCATCTGTGGCTGGCATCTTCAGAGGATCCTCTGAAGATGCCAGCCACAGATGCAGGCAAAACGTCAGGAGGAAATATGAATAGAACACAGCCTCAAAGCCCAGAAAACCCACAACAACCTATGGATTTGGGCTGTGAAAGCTTTCAATTTTACACTGCCTGTTGTTGCTGAATCTGTCTGAATCTGGGTGAAATTGATTTGACAAAAAGAGAAGGAATCAGCTTCCACAAATGAAAACTATACAACATATTGCATGTATGTATTTTCTGTAATTTACACGTAGTCCTATCGCAGTTACTGAGGGATGTATAAATCTATCACTTTCACTTTCTCCTAAATTCTCAATTTATTTCTGTTTTATCTTTATGGGGGAAAAATGACAGTTTTGAAAAAATCCAAAAATTAACCAAAAACGTTTCTTATTAAAACAGTAGACAAATTCATGGGAATAACTATATCCAGCCTGGAGGGGACTATATTTTATATGGTTGCTCTGTATACAAAGATGGGAACCCTAATTTAGTTCTAGGAACGTCAAACCAAGCCCAGACTTTTAAAGGCTAAGGAAACAAAGCCCTCCACCCAGATGGAGGAATCTGAAAGTTTCACTTTCTGTCACATTGCCCATTTCCACACTAGACTGTTATCGTGCTATTATTCCACTTTCAACATCTTATGGAATCCTGAGGTTTGCAGTTTAGGGAGAGGTCTTTAGGCTTCTCAGCCAGAAAAGATTCTTTCTGTTCACTTTACAGAGAGATTTCCCTGCTTGGATTGAATCCTAGGAACAACAAAAACAACACATTCTCACCCATCCTTAAATATTTGAAACTCTTTTGCTACAAACATTAGCAAATTAAATCATGGCTCTATTGCATAATTGACACATTGACTCATCCATCCTTATTTATTCCTTTTAACAAATTAGAAAACAAGAACACTTCTGACAGTTTTGGAGGAAACAGACTGTTAGCAGGCAAGTGCAATGAGTAGTGGCAGAGCTCAGGGGAAAAAATCTATGAAGGAAAAATACTGAATCCTCCTCCTCCTCCATCACTTCTGCCTGGAACCGGTAGGAGCACAGTATTGCAGTGGATCAAATGCATTACCTCTCTTCCTCCATTTATGTTGTTGGGTATAAGCCATTCTTTCCCACTGTGAGAAATGGGAATGTATTAATTCAGCCCAGCTGCAGGACTGTTTTAAATTTTCTCTCCATCAATGGCAGTTTTGAGGACTGGGACTGGTTTCTTTGGATCCTACAGAACTAGGGCTTCCCTGGTTCATACACAGCATGCTTTCTGTTTCTCTCCGTTGATGGTATTGTTCCAACATTCAGAGAGCGGATAGACACAGATCTTTCTGTGAGGACAAGGAAAGGAGGACCTGAGATTTACCTGTTTTTCTAAGATCAAAATTCCATCCCAGACCCCAAGAAGATATTTATATCCCCTTCTATGTGTACTCTTAATTTGTTCTCAAATAATAAAGTGGCATAACACTCATCTATAATTCTTTTTAAAGAAATCCCTTATATAAAACAAAATAAACTTGAATTGGAGTCACTGAACATAATATTTCATGCTCTGTATTGCCTTCTCTTCCTGAAGTTGTGAATAATTTATACTGGTGGGATCAAACCCCCCCCCCACACACACACAAAGATCTTTTGAAGTTCTTCTCTTTCTTTTCTTAAAGTACCTTATTTTCATGATGGGGAAAAAAAAACAAAAAAAAAACACAAAAAAAGGTGAACATATCAGAGTGATAGGAAATGCTTTCTGGAAGCAATAAAACCTTAATTTGTGTCCTTGTATTGCAAAGCACACACAGTTTCAGTCTCTAGTCGCCTTTCTCAGTGCAGTTTCTACCTTTGTGATTGATGATAAATTGCTCTTGCAGATTCTTTCATTATTTATAAAAGGAATTATGTTGTGCAGTGAACATCCTGATTGCAAAACAGCTTGCTGATTTCCCATGAATGGCCAGTTGAACCTTTCTCTCTCTCTCTCTCAAATTAATACAGCTAACAACTGGTTTTTATCATTCAATGGTCAACCTGCATTTTAAACTCACTGTGGTCATTAGTCATAAATGATAAAAGCTGAATTTCCTTCTATTGCAGTGTGTTACAGTCTTTCTTTTTTTAAACTCTCAATTCCTGTCCATTGTTATATGGGATATGAAAAGAAGCAAAAACTGGGGAGTGTCCAATGGAACCCACAGAAGAAACAAGAGATATATCTCAAGCACAATCTTCTTCCTAAAGTTTAAGACAGCCAGAGGATCTAAACTGGAGTTTAGACCAGGGCTTGGGCAATGGTGACTGGTGACTTCCATGCAAATAGCTTGGCAAATCTGGTTTTGACTTTAGTCCATACTTCCAAGGAGCTGTCAATGTGCAGAACCTTACCTCCAAATTATGTTTGTCACCTTTTTTTAGTCTAAAACCTACATTTTGGACTAGAACCCAGAATGGATTCCATGTCACACTAACATGGGAGCCACCAGTCACTGTGCAGCTTGGGTGATGCATTCAAGAAGCAGATATGCTAAAGCATGGGATTAGACCAAAGCAAAGGGGGCAAGGACAGATGTAATTCCTACATTTTGGTGAGAAGTTGAACACTTTCTCAAACATACATATCACAGCTCTTTTCTGTGTTGCTCTGGAGCAAGTCCAAGTACAATGTCTTTCCTTGCTACATACTAGAACTCAGTCCAAATTTGTAGGGTGCTAACCACTGTTCAGTTCCCCTGGAGCTAAGTTGCTGTTCTTTAAATAGCCTCTTATCTCAGAGATGACAAGAAGGTGCAGCTGGATTGGAAACCTTTGTGAGCTACATCCAACCGTTGAGTCAAAAGCTCCCCGTCCCTGGTTTAAGCAGTATAGCAGAGATGTTTTGACATTAGCATAGCTTTTGGTTTAAGCTAATATAGAATATCTGAAAATACATCTCATCTTTTATTGTCTTTGTTTAAAAGAGAACACTCAATAATATGGGGATCTACTAGGGTATGGATTGAACCCTGATAATTTCAGAACAAATTTGGGATAACAGGATTAACCTGAGATCCTGCTCTGCAAATGTATAGGAAGTGAGTGCAACAGAAGGGGTAGCTGATATTCCAAAAAGGCTTTCAAGAGCACTAGAATGTGAAAAAAAAAATAAGTATTTGCTGCAATCCTATGCAACCATTGCAGACTACATAGCACTGGAATGATGTTACTATGTAGTGAATTCTAATATGATGCCCCCAAACTCCATTTACTGGTAAGCAATCACTAGGATCAACAGGGATCCATTCTCGTCTGGCATTTGCCTCCTCTCCCATGAGTGATCTCCAGTGTGACAGGTAGGAAAAGGCCCCCTGTCACAAATCCCCCTTGCTCTGGAGATTCATATACGGGTAAGGGGAGAACATAAGGCAGCTGCTTCACAAATGACAGATAAGGGTTATATGGGTGAGTTAGCAGAAGAGATATATACTAGAAACAGGGAGATAAAAAAAGAGTTCCTTCAGTGAGATGGTAATGAGAGTGGGAGGGAAGCCAAGACCTGTTAACCTAGACATGTGTTTGCCTCTGAATATCTGGAAGTTCTTTGCTGTTGGAAAACATTGATTTACCTAATACCTTATCCTTGTTAGTTTTTTTAAATAAATATGTTATTCTATTTCTATAAAAGCAGCATCAATATAGTGTTTTCTTCAATCTACATTTAACAACACGCTGCCACAAGTTATACCTTCCTTTAGGTGTAACTGTAAGATGCTTTACCTTTTTTCTCAATGGTTATGGTTTTAGGGAAAGCAAGAGGGAAAGCACATTGTGAAGAGGGAGTCGGAGGCCGTAATCATATAAAAGAGTTCTGCTTCTCTAGCAAAAGAGAAAAGAAAGCAGGCCTGGTCTGTCTTAGCCCTGGCTGGCCCATTGGAGCAGAAAGTTCCATCACTGTACTTACACAGGACTGCAGACAGCTAGAAATGTAGATCAGAGAAGCTGGCTTTGCAATAGATAGCGTGAGCAATTCCAGCATTCAGGTTGCAGCTTCCTGGCATATCGGTGGACCAATCAGTGGCTACCTTGGTTGAGGGGGTGCAGAGCTGTACCTAAGTGCCAGCCTAGCATGTAAGACAGACAATTCCATTGCTGAATGAAGAGAAGGAACTGCTGCTGTAAAGAATATTGTTCTTATGGTGTTCATTTGTCTAAGAAAGTTTATGATCAGTTCTCTTCATTTTGCAGCATGGCCTGCATGACTAGTGTGGGAGAGGTGAGAAAGGCTGCCAAGTGCATCTGGGTCCTTTCTGAGGTGGCACAGTGCATGCTAAGGCAGAAATGCAAAATATGACTTCCCAGTCAACACCTTTGGTTGAGGAATTGTCCACCTGGTGTCAGGATTAATGACTCCTGTCTGCTGGATGTATATTGAAATAGGGAAGGGTAGTCAGTGTAGAGGAAATACTATGATCCTTTCTAGAGTTTAGATAGAGTGCTACAACTTATCCAGTGGTAATTGATGATTGCAACAATGTATCCATTGAGAGTTTGCTTGTGTGTTACAAAGTGTATTACAATGTATAAAATGCTTAATAGCTTTTGCCTATTGCTACAATGTATATGGTGTCCGGGAGAAGAGCAGAGCAGATGAAAATGAATGTTTTAGAAACTCTTAGTGTCTAAGACAAGAATGAAAGCAGGATAAACAAATGGAAGTCTGGAAAATGTCTAAATGCACAGCTTTGCACAACTAAAACTTGCATGTGTGGGTATAAAGTCTGTGAACTCCATGTATGCTTTAGTCTCAGCAACTTTGGAAGGAGTATACTGTATTGATTGCCTTGCTACAAATAAACACTACTGTTTACTTCAGAGTAAAGTTTGTGGATTGTGAGTTACCCGGTACATGACACTTGGGAATGGTCTCACAGTAGTCCAGTAAGAGGCCTTCCTTTAGAAGGCACTTTCTTGGGAACTGACAGGTGGAACACAACAAGAGCTAGCAACCCACCAAAAAAGGATCTTTCCAATATATACCCAAATCCAGGATTTATTTTTATGCAACAGAAAGTGACGCAGCATTGTTTTATCAAGATATCTGAGTTGGGTGGTTTCCTTCAATCGCCATTTTGGAATGAGCTCTAGGCCTGCATTGTTTGGAGTTAGCCTAGCTAACTGCTTCCTATATTGCAGAATAGTGTATCTTAAATAAAGTCATGCCTGTGCTTTAATCCAATGTTGTTGTCTTGTCCTCATTGTCTGCCAAGAGAGTAATGTGATTCTCATGGAACACTGCGTCAAGAAATGCAGGCACACACACCCCGCCCCCCGCTTATCTGACAGGTTAGGGACCAGAGCACAGTTAGAAAGTGGAATTGGTTGAAAAGCAGAGCCCAATATTTCACCAGTAAGGAACATGAAGGAAAAGGAAGAAGGCAGGAGAACTGACAAAAGAGCTGACCCTGTGTTGAAAGAATGGTACATGTCTATAATTGGCAGTGGTTGAAAGAGTGGAATGTCAGAAAATAAGTTGTCCAGAAGCAGGTGACACCTGTAAATTATAATATAATTGGGTTAAACATAAAATATCACAATTATTTTTGGCAGTAGATAATAAACAATCCATTATTAATATTTTAAATGCTATTTTATGGTGCCACTGCTCTGCAAAAAATATAAAGAAACAGATGTCCTTCTCTCCATCACCTGAAATTTTCTATGCTCTTTTATCTGTCCCTTCTTTTTCTACTTACCATTTGTTTGTGTGAAATAGAAACATGATGGTTTGCACAGGGGAAACATAGTTGCAGGGTGACTGGAGCCAATGATTTGATGGGAGGCTTGCCATTTAAACAGCATGTCTGTTATTTGCACAGTGCAATGAAAAATCAAACCAGCACAAAACTAGTACAAGATACTGGAAAATCAGATTGAAAAACTGAAATGAAAGCCTTAGGGGCACAGTTCCATTTGCGGAGTGTTTGATAGGTGTCTGCTTTCATTTCTAACAGGACAAATAGGTTACACTTTTTGCCATAGCTAGGTGAAAGAATCAAGTGTGAGAACTGCAGACACATACTTTGGAGACTACCCAGTAACATATACAGAGATCCAGTTAGAAGCTGCCGGTCATAAGTGTGAACTGTTATTTATTTATCTTAATATATTATGCTGCCTTTTCCCCAAGTTCAAAGCACCTCACACTAAGCAAATATTATTTATTTAAAAATAGTGATTAAATGAAGATGTAACAGAGCTGTGAAAAGTTACCTTTTGGAACTCAGCTCCCAGAATGGCTGGATGAGAGATTATGGGTGTTGTAGATGAAAAGAGTAATGTTTCCACATCATAATCTACAGCTGTTAAAAAGAGAAAAGCTAATGATTATGTCCTAAGGTCAAGAAGATCTTGTCTATTTCTGCTGTTTTTATTCCACTGTTCTGATATGACTTGGGTTCCATTCAGTTTATCATGCAGGAAATCCAAAACCACGCAAGAAACTTTACTGCCTGAGCAGTAAATGGCACTTCCTTCCCACTGCAATCAATGTGTACTGGATAAAGTTATCTTAATTGTTGATGCAGAATATTCAACAGAGCTCTTCTCTTTAGTAATAATAATATTGTTGTTGTGTGCCTTCAAGTCATTTCTGATTTATGGCAATCCTAAGGTGAACCTATCATGGAGTTTTCTGAGGCTGAGAGTGTGTGATGCACCCAAGGTCACCCAGTAGATTTCCATGGTTAAGCAAGGAATCAAACCCTGGTCTCCAAGATCATAGTCCAACACTCAGACCAATACACCACTCTGGATCCCAGTAATAACACAGAGATGAATTAGATATTATAAGCAAATAATTATAATAAATAATTATAGAAAATTAAATAATACATATTAAATGTAAAAAGTTATCCCCTTGCCTCTATAGGTAGGTGCCTCTATAAACTGACAGTTGAGAGTCATGAAATGGCAGCAAATCTATGAATATTAAATGTATCATTTTGATTTATCATTTTTGTAATATTACAACAATTGGTGTGCACTGATGCACAATGTGCAATGCACAATCATACACTCAATGCACAGTGATGTACAACACACAATGTGTAACAATGCCCAGTGGCACCATTTGTATAACTCTACTTGCATAATCTTCTACTGAATATGGCCATTATGCATCAGCCAAAAATGCCCAGAGGCTTGCATAAGGGAACATATGTGTCTACAAGATACCAGCAGGCTATTAATAGTTTTGGGTGGCAATTTTCTCCTCAAAATATAAGATGTAGCAATGGAGTACATAGATGGAGTTCATTTTGGAAGAAAGCATGAGAAATCCTATCTGCTCTGCAAAGAAGCCAAATGCATTGCAGAAGGTACTTCACTTTTCTTGTGATCCTGACTCCCCTTCTTTAGAGGGACAAGGTGCCTTCTTTAGATAGCTTATGCTAAACCTCTCTGGTAGGAAAAGCTTCGCTCATGGAATTCAATTTTGCTTATTATGTAGCTGTGAAAGGACAATAGACCTTTCAGAAATAACTCTGACAACTCTGATACACAAACTGATGCTTGGCAGACCTAGAGACTTTGTGCTGTTTTTTAAAGTATAGAGAGTGTAGAGAGAAAGTTTGGCTTTACAACTGAAAATTAGGAATGCTAGATGATTGAAACAGCTATAAGCAGATGTACATCACTCAAAACTGCATGAAAAAAAGAACACAAAATACATAAGGGTTGTTCTGAGATTTGGTTTTCATCATGCAATCACTTTGCCTCATTCATGGAAATTTATGGGACTCCAGATGACATCATTTTCCACTTGCAGGCCTTGTGTGCCCACCACTATTCCATCTTTTTTTTCTTTCTGTATGTTATTTCCCCTCCACCCTGATTATAGAAGAAAAGATAAAAAAGCATCAAATTTCCTGGTCAACAACAGAAATGTGTTATTTTGTCAAACTCATTTCCACATTGCTACTTTCCAGTGCTATGCCCATTTCATCCTAATGCTGCATTGGATTTCAGTTTCTTTTCATTTCTGTGGAAAGCTATGTGTGTGTTTTATATGCATTTTTAAAAATATATTTATATGCAGTTTTGTGTACACATATTTCAAAAGTTCTTTTCATTTGGTTTTATGTATAATTTTACAAATATACCCATTTTTTTTAGTTTCTCTTTGAATGCCAAACATTTTTTCCCTACATATCATGAAATACAGTCATAATACAATCACTTCAGTACTTTTTCCTCCCTAACTACATGGCAAATTTCATAAATGTGTGGGTTTTGAGGTAAAACTGCATCATAGTTCATATTAATATGTGGAAAATATGATTTGCTAAGTTCACTCCAAAATGTGAAGCCATACATTTATTGTTGTTGTTGTGCTCCTTCAAGTCACTTTCAACTTATGGCACTGCTAAGGCAAATCACAGAGATTTCTAGAACTGAGAATATGTGATGTGTCCAAGGTTACTCAATGGGTTATCATGGCTGAGTGGAGAATCAAACACTCATCGCCAGGGTCATAGTCCAATGCTCAAACCACTATATCACATTGGTTCTCAAAAATTATCATACATCTACATTTAATACTAACTGTAGTTTAATATCAAAAATGGTTGTTTACCAAACAGGCCAGGAGAAAACAATGATTTATGATCCTTCTTGTTAAACAATAAATCATAGTTTACATTAGATGTGTTTTTCCCTTTAAGAACATAATCAGTGTAATTGTGGTTACTATAAAACTCTCTTCTAATGTGATAGAAGCCAGAAACCAGAGCAGAAACCAAATGTTTGTGGTCTCTTCATGCTTGCACTGGGACTGTGCTTGTGGGTATTGTCCTGTAGTGGTCTGGTCATTCCTGGAGGGACAAACTCAGAATGTGGTGCTGGGGGACTCCTGTTCAACTTGTGTGGCTTGGGTGATCCTTCAGGGTTCTGTTTTGTCCCCCATGCTGTTTAATATCTACATGAAACCACTGGAAGAGGTCATCCAGAGTTTTGTTCGGATGATACCCAGTTCTACTTCTCATGTCCATCTGATTCCAAGAAAGCTGTTTTGTATTGAACCAATGTCTATTGTCAGTAATGGGTTAGATAAGGGCAAACAAATTGAAGCTTAATCTAGACAAGACAGAAGTGCACCTGGCCAATCAAAAGGCAGATCAGGGAACAGTGACTTTGCCTGTGCTGGATGGGGTTGCACTCTCCCTAAAATCTCAGGTTCACAGCCTTGGTACTCTCCTGGGCTCAACTCTGAGCCTGGATGCCCAGACTTCAGCATTGCCAGGAGTGCATTTGCACAGTTAAAATTTGTGCACCAGCTGTGTTTGTTCCATTAGATGTCAGATCTGTCTATAGTGACACATGCCTGGATTACATCTTGGTTGGACTACTGTAATGTGGTCTACATGAGACTGCCTTTGGACACTGTTCAGAAACTTCAGTGGGTTCAAAACACGGCACTCAGAATGCTGATCAGGGCCAGTTATAGGAAGCACATAACTCCCTTGTTAAAACAGTTTCATTGACTACTTGTTTATTTTTGGGCACAATTCAAAGTGCTGGTCATGACCTATAAATTCCTATGAGGCTTAGGTCTGGACTATTTGAAAGACTGTGTCTCTCTCTACAAACTTGGTAGAGCCCTAAGATCTGCAGGAGAAAGCTTTCTCTCATTCCCACCACCATCCCAGGCTCACCTGCTGAGGACATGAGAGAGAACCTTTTCAGTGGCTGCTCCCACCTTGTGGAATTCTCTTCAGCAGGATTCTAGGCTGGCTCCCTCCCTGCTCAACTTTCATCAGCAGACAAAAACATTTTTCTTTAAGCAGGATTTTATGTGAACTGAGGAGCTTTTTATTTATTTATTAACCTGTTTTTATATTGCACATTGCTGCAGGTTTTTATAATTGTATGTTTTTAATGTTTTTAACTGTTTTAAATGTGTTTAATGTTTTAAACTTATTTTTGGAAGTTGCTGTGGGTCCCATTCTGGGAGAAAAGTTGGCATACAAATATAATACATACATACATAGGAAATAATGAACAGAAGAGGGAGAATTACTTAGCTGAAAGTTGAGCAGGTTTGTTCACATACCATTAAATTATTGTTATCTTGATCCAGATGGGGAACTGATCAGGTTATAAAAGAGAGTTTTATTTTTACCATGTGAGTATTATCAACGAAATAATTGATAATAAAAATTTTTCCATATTTCCTATTCTGAAATGAAAGCTTTCTCTTTTTGTGTATCTCAATCAGAAGGAACAAAATCTATATCCTGTTTAGATGAGACTTACAGAGTTGGGAGGAAAACAAACAGTAAGGATTGTAACAGGCATATGTGATATAAAGGAAAAGAAGCAACCTTTCAAGTGTGGATCAAAATGAAACATGAGTGTTCATTAAGCAGCAAACACAAAAAGCTTAGCATTGTGAATTTTCATTTTAAGCCCATAGATTCTATTTTGATTAGTCTGAATGGCAATTTAGCATGGTGTAAGCAATTACAAATGATGCAGACAGGGAAGATATGAGAAAAACAGAAAAGCAGTCTTAGTAATAAATCTTCCAATGTAAAGATGCAGTTATTGTGTCTCAAGAAAAAATAATGTCAGTTCCATTTTAGAACAAGATAGTAGAGGCAGTTGTCATCGCTGTTGCTACCACTGTCTGTGGTCACAAAACTAAAAGATTGTGGAAAATGTTATCTTATGTTGGACCAATTCTCAATCAGAGAGGAACATTCAGGCTTTTCACTTACATATAATTCAAAATTGTATTGCTTGCATTCTCCATGTCAAGTGGGGACTCTAACAATTCATTCGGAATGGCGAAAGAAAGAAAGAAAGAAAGAAAGAAAGAAAGAAAGAAAGAAAGGAAGGAAGGAAGGAAGGATTGTTAAGTAAGGTTTTGCTTCAGATCCATGGGCAACAGTGCAGTGGGGAGCCACACACTGCTTGTTTTATATTTCATCTCTGTCAAGATGTTTAGACTCATGAGAATTGGCTTTTTTACCAACATGATTTTTAAGGTTAATATGCAATCCTCATTAAAAGATGTGCTGGTGTAAGGTGATAGAATTAGGTACAAGCATTTCTTGACAGCAGAAGTACATTTCACAAGAAGACCTGCCTTCTGTCAAATGAATATGTAGATCTAGTGACAGGGCAATCTGTCACAGAAAAGCCAAAGAGGGGAGTAGCAAAAGACAGAGGGAAGGGGCATGGGTCGATTTATGCTAGATTCAGTGTAGATCATGCAGTGTGCAGAGTGACTACGACCATTATTTCACTCCCTGCCATGGAGGCAGACAAGGATGCTAAGAGTGGAGCAGATGCGTCTGTACTGAAGATGGCACTGCCTGTTACCTCTGCCTCTTTCCATCAAATTTGTCTCCATCCTAACTAATGGTCAGTGCTGGATTTAGCTGGTTGCTTTGGGCTGAATAAGAATTTTTTTTGCCTCCAATGGAGAAATAATATTTCAAGCGGAGAAGGGGTTCTTTTTGAGTTAACTTTCGTTCATGAACAAAGAGTCATATGGAAATAAAATGAAGTGCTGTTAATTAGTTGGCAATATTGGCCATTTCCACACTACACTATTATAGTGCCATTATTCCTCTTTCAACATCCTGTTAAATGAAGGCAACTGGAAGGCATACAACAGCAGCAGCAGCAACAACAATAGAAACAACAGCAACAACATTTATCAGTCTTCAAAACATTTCAAAAATAATTCATTCCTATAGTCATATAGGACTTTTCCTCACTATACTGTTATAGTGCTCTTATTCGTTTTTCAACATCCTATGGAATTCTGGAGTTTGTAGTTTACTGAGGCCAAAGAGCTCTCTGGCTGAGAATTCTAAAGGCCTCTCCCTGAACTGCAAACCCCAGGATTCCATAGGATGTTGGAAGTGGAATAATAGCACTATAACAGTGTAGTGTAGAACTGGCCACTGAATGGTTAATGTACGGAACTGGACTGTGATGGTCTTCTTGGTAAGGTATGGCAGCTGGCAGTCATATGGGCACTGGGTGTAGGAAGACTTGTCCATGGTGAAGAGGAGTTCTGATAGACCTCAGTCTCATTTCCACTTGCATTGTTTGACTTCCAAAAAGACCTCTGTAAACAGATAAAGAAAGTGGTGAAGGTTACCAACTCTAATCTCCTACACCTTCATAGTGAATATGAAACTTCCTTCAGTTCAGGGACACAGCCATAACACCAATGACAAGGTGAGCCAGGTTGAAAGTAGATTTCAGTAATTTCTCACGTCCCTAGGCTGAGAGGGGTTTGGATTCAGCACAGTATCAGCCAACCTATAAATTGCTATGCTTTTTTCTGTCTGGACAGCAGATACAGCCAAATTTCACATATGAGTGTTTGGAGAGTAGTGAACATAATGGCAAACTCCAGTGTGATTAGAACAGCACTGGTTGTTTCTGCTCCACCATGAGCCTGGGGAGAGAACATAGGCTAGAGCACAGGGTCCTTGCTGGAATCAACATCAGAATCCACTTATGGAAGATATATCACCCAGTTCTGATATCTAGGCCTTGAATCTTGTGATTTCTGGCAATAGCTTCTCCAGACTATCCCTCTCTGTATCCTTCCATCTTTTTTTTTCCCCACTTGGCCTTTTCTTATTTTTATTTTTTTGATTTCTGGATTGTTTTGACTCACGCCAGCTGCATTCCTCACTAAGTTATTTATAATGACAGTGCTGGCTCAGCTGCCCCAAACTAGGATTTCCCTGTTAGGATTGCATTCTGAATATTCTGCATACCTGCTTGATGCATGCCTTCTTGATTTCTGCAGAAAAAGATCCCCTCAAAAGATGCTATGTTTGCCATTACTGAAGTTGTCACTTTCTGGGAGCTTTTCAGAATGCAGTTCTTTTCAAAATTAAGCAGCATGTATAATGCATAAGGAAAGCAGAGGTTTTGCCACGGCAGCTGCAGTAAATTCATTGGCAGGGTATAGCCTGGTGGCAAAAGAAGTCCAGGGAGTGATTCATCCTCTGAGCCATCTATAACCCCCTCCTCTTTTAAAGGATTGGCCTCTGTACATCTGCAATGAGTTTCTATACTGGTCTACAGGACTACAGAAATCACTTTTAAAAGCAGAAAGCAGAATAGTCCATGTGTTGACTAGCAAGGGATTCTTCAACAATTTGTTGAGATAATATAATAGTATTATCCTGACAACCCAAAAGGTAACTATTTGGCATATTTATTGAAACTGATGGACATGCAGGGTAAGGTTGATATAAACGGGATGGAATTTATTTGGTGTCATGGAAAGAAACTGAGGCATTAGATGTAGGTATTCACCTGACCATTTTTATGATGATAGCCCATCTATATGTGAAAAGTAGGATAGATCCTTGGTTGGGAAAGATCCTGGGTTATTAAAAATAGCATCTTTTCATTTGACTCTTGTGGAGCCAAAGCAAGGCATTCCATGGAGGCAATAATGAATGTTTCAGCATAGAGATATATAGATATTTTCTGTGGCACATTCTGAAGATGATCCCTATACTACTTTAAATACTAATCTCCCAAAGAAAAGCAAGCTATACAATGGTTTTCAGCATTTTTGCAATAAAGCACATGCCAGCTGTTCAGCTCATTTGCATTACTCCTGGGTTTGCTCCTTGTTGGTTTGTTGATGCAATTTGAAGTTGATTTCGTTCTTTACAAGAGCTGTGAGAAGCATACTTTCAAGAGCAGTGGGGAAAGGGGTACAGTTTTTATTTTGAACTGAAAGCTGAGCTTTCAACAGGCTCAGTGTTAAATCCTTCTTAGCGTACCCTGGGGATAGTTTTTAGAATGTCCAGTGAATTTGAGGTATCTTTGGTAGTATTTTACATGGTATCAGTACAATATTTTCTAGAATAATTTTGTGCTATACAGTGTTATGTCCTTTTTATTTTAGAAAATTTTAAAATAAAGATAGTCAGTCAACCTGCTGGTTACTATGTTCTAAATTCTGAGAGGAACAAAGTTTTCATTCCATGTTATATAAAGGATCCACATTTTTAACCTCTAAAATTTGAATTGGTGCTATTTTTCACTGTTACACTGCTCCTTTTGAGAAGGAGAGGAATTGACTCTGGTTTGTTTTGTTGTTGTTTTTTTGGTTTTTTTTGCTGAGTTTATTGTTTGTTTTGAAAGATGTCCGAATTCTTCTTGTGTTGTAAACTTCATTGAATCCTGTCAAAATGGCTAACTTCCCTCAAAAATTTTATAAGTGCTCCAAAATTATCATAGATTGATTCAGAGTTATGGAATGTCCAGCCCCTAGATATAGTTGCCATAGCCAGCATAGCTAGTTACAAACCATAATGGGAGTTGCAGTCCAAAGACACCTTGTCTCCATTCCTAAACTTACGATAAATTGTTTCTTCTGTCTTAACATTCACGCTACACAATTATAGCATTTTGATGCAATGTTAACTGCCATGGCTTCATGGATTCCTGAGGGTTGCAATTTTATTAGGTATATATGATTCTCTTTCAGAGAGCTCTGGTACCTCATCAGACTTTACATACTAGGATTCTGCAAGCTGAACATTTGCTGGGACTATGGACTTTAGAAAAAAAAATGCTGGCATTCAACAAGGAGTGATTAAAACAATATATTTCCAGACTAGTTTATAGTCAACATTTTATATCTCAAATCGGTTTCTTTTTGATTATAATTAAGACACTGGTATATTATGGTAATTGTAAACATTTAGTTATAAGCCAGAAACCTTTAAATATATTATTTAAATGTGTTATGTTTGAGAAAAGAATTCATATTTCTGATAACCACTGAGAGGAAAACTGAAGTATCAAATATATTGGAACATAAAGCTATGCGATTTGTCTCTGTTGGGGTTATGGCACTTGTCTAATGTGGCACCATTACTATACAGTTGAAACTTCACATTTGCAAGTTTCACTTCCATGGATTTGACCACTACCTCAGGTGGTCAGGCTGCACAGCCCTTTAAAAACCTGCCTCTGAAATGAAATATTGAAGGGTACCACAAGACAAATATATAAAATACTATCAAAAGATGAAGATGAATATCTTAGAAAAATATGGGAGGAAGAATTAGCACAAAAATAGATATTCAAGACTGGGGAAAAATTTGGAATCAGTGTCATTTAAAAAATGTATCCATAAAGATAAAAGAGAATTATTATAAATTGGTTTGGAGATGGTACCTAACACTGCTAAGGTTAAACCGCATAGACAAGAATCATTCAAGGTTATGTTAGAGGGGTTACCAAGAGATTGGCACATATATCCATATGTGGTGGAATTGTGAAAGGTTATAGAATCTGGCAAATGGTGTTTAAAGAGATAAAAGAGATAACAGGAATTGATTTACAAATATGTTCAAGTATAGTGTTATTATCTATATTTGATAAGGTTAATTGTACACAGACAATGAAGGAGTTAATTACAAATTTATTAACTGCGGCAAAGTTAATTATATTGAGAAAATGGAAAACCCAAGAACACTTTCAAATAAAGGATTGGTCTAAAGAAGTGTGGAAAATTGCGATCAATGATAAGTTAACATGTCGAATCAAGGTTAAAAAAAGAATAAGAACAGGAATGACTTTGAAGCAATATGGAAAATATTTGTGGAAAAGGCTTTAATAAAGGAAGGAAGTGTCACACCTCCACAAGAAGAATTACAATTTTGGGAAGCAGAGTAAGCTGAAATATAATTGGCTCTGGGAATGGACTCACATTTTGGGTTGGAGTTTATGATTAATAACTGGATCATATATAGTGTTAGCAATAGGTTAAATACAGTTGAAAAGAATAGATTTAAGAATTAGATTATTATAGCAATAATAAATATAAGAGAATGAGATTTAGACATATGAAATAAAAATATATAATCAATATGATACATAATATGTTGAATAAGTATATGATGATAAAGGATCTTGAGAGAAATAGTAATGTAAGCTATTTGTGTTGTAATTTTTCTCTTTTTCACGTTTATGTTATTCACATGGTGTTTTTGTTTTGTTCTCTTATGTATTGTTCTTTTTTTCTTTATAATAATAAATAACAACAACAACAACAACAGCAACCTGTCTCTGATCCTCCTCCTCCTCCTCCTCCATCTCCTGCCTGGCCAGCTAAGGAGAGCTTGCAGCCCAATTTCTCCATACCACACACCCTCTTCCAATACCCCTCCCATATATAAGGAAGAAGATGGGTGAGAAAGAGGAAGTATCAGGCCACTATGACAACCTACTCCTCTTCCCTCTCCTTTCCTTGATCTTACTTGGACCCCGGGTGCCCATTTTCCCCACCATGCCTCAGCCCCCCCCCCACATGCTGATATTTGTGATTTTTCCACTTTTCTGAGAGTCCTGAGTCCCTACCCCTGGCAAATGTGGAGGGCCAACTATACTTATGTGAAATATTTTTCTTTTAACATTTTTCTTTTCCTTTTGCATTGGTTGTTATAGAAAAATCAAGAGTAATAAGTTATATCATTCAGATTAAATTAACCCCTCTCCCATTATTATGGCATGGATATATCCTTTTGCCTTTATTTTACAGTAGAAAGCACCATTTACATTGAGTTGTGAAAAAAATACCTTTTCTTAGTGAGCTTTAGGCTTTAAATTGTTCATGGTTCCTTACTCCCTGCTTTATACTCCCTGTTCCTCCCTGGCTCCTACTTATTCTTCCATTTAACTGTTGTGGCTCACCTTCAAACTTGATCATTATTATTTAATAAGCGAATGTTCCCCTTCACTTCTAGCTGTTTGCTGGATCGTGTCCTTGGTATGTATTAACTTAGAAGTTTCGCTTTATGTATCTGTGGTCGTATTTTTTCCACTGTGGACCCATTCCAGACTGCAGTCTATTAATATATATTGAAAAGTGATACTACTGCTTCAAAACAGATGGGGCATTGTATACTGTTCCAAAATGTATTGCTAAACTAGAGCTCTTGTTTCACTGAGGGCCCTACACACAGAGACACTTATTCATTCAATAATCGTTACGTTGACCACATTTACAGTTCTAATTCAGTATTTTCTTTTGAACTCATACTATATTAACATTACTTTTCTCACTTTATAGTTATCTGTGCACTCTTTGACTTTTCCTCCCTCCCTCTCCCACTCTCTCACACACACACCAACATAGATGCCTGCAATTCATTTTCCTCACCTCACCTAACTTCTCTTTCCACTTACAATTTTCTTTCTGGCATGTATTTTTCAGGTATCCTGCTTTTTCTTTCTTCAATCCCGTATATGTCTCTGTACCCTTGGCCATGTTAACCCATGTTAACCCCAAGTCATACTCTCTTGGCCTGAGAGGAATGCAAATGCAAACCTCCTCTAAACAAATCTTGCCAAGAAAACCCCTTGAGGGGTTCTCCTTAGGTTTGCCATTAATCTGGAAACAACTTGAAGGCACCCAACAACAATCCCCATATTGCTCTCCTTTCCCATTAGTAATCCATAGTTTACTCTTATTTCTCTACACTGCCATTGATCTGTTTATCAAAAAGTCTTGGAGGATCTATTTCTGTCCACGATTTCTATTCTTCTTTGGGGAGCTGAGTGGCATTCTAAGTTTTCAGTAGAGGAATCTTGGGAATAAGTGAGCAAGGGGATTTTTAATGTCATTTCCAACTGTATCTTTCTGTGAGTGAGGTGTTGGTTGCCAGTTGGGTACTCGTAATGTCAAATGGGAGCATTAGTTGCATAATTCTTCCATAGTAATGCCATGTGTCTATTCTAGTGAGCTAACAAATCTGGGACTTAAGTCCAGCACTGTCAATTAGAGCCCTCCAGTTCCAAATATGTTTATTATCATTGAACATTAGCTGTAATGATGGTATCACAAAAGAGACAGTATACTTCATGTTTCAAACATAGTGTGCAAAGAGAACTTGTACCTCTCTCTTGTACCAAGGTATTTTTGAGTTGGATCTGGCAATGAGGCTGTTTTTCACAGCTTCCAAGTGACATGTGAAGTTCCTCTCAGTGAGTGGGTCAAGGAACTCCGAGATAACCGAGGGTTAATTTCCTAAGGGCGTTAGACTATTGTAAGAAGAGATAAAGCCAGTTATCTCTGTTAAGTTTATGAATTTTGATATCCAACAGAGTCAGGCATTTTACTTCTAAGCCATTCTCTGGAAGGTATAAAGCATGGGTTTCTCTTTGAGGGGAAAAAGGGGATTGAGTGATCAAAACCAGAGTATTTCTGTTTGACAAGTTCACCCAGAGACAGCAGGTTTTTCAATACTGTACTAGATTTTTAGATGTGAATTAATTAGTGATTCTCAGGGTTGCTTAGCTCCACCAGCTTAGTTGCTCACCAAGCATTTTATGTGTTGAGATGAATGAGCATTTGACTCTGTTTTAAAATGATTATTTAATGAGAATCATGTGCATTAGTCGGAAATAATCCTGCTGAATGAAAAACAAATGTAATGGCTTGGACTGTTATGCTTAGGATAATGCTTAATATTTATGCATTGAATTTCAAATGTTATTACAATAATGCTTAGAATAGCCTTGTAATTATGACCAGTATTATGATGCCTTTGTTACACACAGGGCAGTGAGGATATGTATCTTATCAAAGGACTTCTGTTTTGTGTAAGGCTGATGTGAAGCTTGAACTACAGACCTCTTTGTTCATGTTCTTAGGCTCTAATCTTACAGCCACTTACCTGGAAGTAAGTCCTGCAGGGAAGAAATCAGTGCAAGCAGAGGATTTTGCTTTTAATTGCAAATACATTCGAATGGAACTAGTCAGAGATAAAATTTCTTAAGTGAGTTTGGGGAAAATATTTTTCCAAGTTCTGAACATAGATAAATTCTCTCTACCTCTAGTAGTACTAAAAATCCATCATTAACAAACAGAGAAGAGAAGATTGTGGAAGTATACATATATATATATATCTGTACACACAGAGAGAGAGACTGAGAGAACAGATACAAATTGTCCATGGGCCTTTTCACACTACACTGTTATAGTGCTATTATTTCAGTTTAGGGAGGGGCATTTGGCCTCAGTAAACTACAAACCCTAGAATTCCACAGGGTGTTGAAAGTGGAATAATAGCACCATAATGGAAAGACTACAAATGTTGTTGTTGTTGTTGTTTGCCTTCAAGTTGTTTCCGACTTATGGTGGCGTTTTTTGAGATCAAGAGTATATGACATGCCCAAGATCATTTTATATTACTGCAGTTACTGAAATTTGGAGGTCAGCTCTGATGAGATACTGCAATTATTTGTCTACAAGATTTGGGAGTAAATTGAAAGAACTGGTTCCACCAATGTTTATTCTTATTTTCCAATATTATATGTTCTTTGAGAGTTTACACTCCAAATTGCCCAGCTGACAAAAACTAAACAGATGTAACATTGCCATTCTTTCATATAAAATAACACAAACTGCCTAATGGAAATATAATGAAGCAGGTGTTTATGGAAGAAAATAATAGTTTTTAAAGCTTTCCCTTGAAACAATGTCTATTTAAACAACTGGAATCTTCATATACATGGCCATTTGCAGTTAACTGGATGTAAGTTAACTGTGTATGTTTGTTTGTTTTTTTAAGAAAAAACACCTGTTAACAAAACCATACAATCGCAGTATAGCCCTGGCATATCAGATGAAGAATGCTCTCATCCTGCAACCAGTTTCTACAACAAACATCAAGGAAGGCAGGAAACCAAGAGGTGCATATTAGACAAAACTGCACATTTAAAAATTCATATCAGAGGAAAGTAAACACCAAAATGCTTTATAGTGGGGAAAATTATTGCAAAAATGTATATAACAAAAAGAATGCATATAAAACTGTGTGCACTTGGGTATATACAAACACACACACATACACACACACACACACACACACACATATATATATACACACACATATGACAAATGATGAGTGGTTAGGAAAGGAACCAAGTTCAGATATCTGAATATGGATTTTGGGAATAGGGAATCATATCTACACCAATATCCTGAGGTTTTTAGGAACATGTCCAGTGGACCCTAGTTTTAAAAAAAAAGAGAAAAAGGATGTTTGCTCAGATCCAGCTGTTGCGCTTTACTATGCAGTTAAGGAATATTTGAGCATTTTGAGTGTTTTTTTTTTTCTTCCACAGAAAGTAACACAAACAGATAGTAAACCTATGTATTTTGTTTCTGAAAGGAAGCTGCCTGTTTTAAGAAGGTGAGAAAATAAAGAAATAATTTAAAATAAATAAATAAACTTGAAAGCAGTCGGACAACATGATTTTAGACAATCCTTAAAAAAAATTGTCAGGAAACCTTTCTCAATGATTTAGTTGGATCAGACTGCACCTACAAGACATTAACAATGTAATAGTGATTCATTTCCATCAGATTTCTGAACTTAACAAATTTATCCAGAACAGAGGTGATCTATCTGCATGTATGTCATAAAACTTTATGATTTTCAGCTTTATGATCTACAGCTCTGAAAAGCTTGTGTAAAAATGAAGATAACAATAAAACAGGATGAGAGCAGAAGTTCTCTCTTCATTTTTAATTACCTTTCCTCCTGTCAATGAAAATAGGAAAGGGTGGAGATAAAATGCCTGCTGAAATTTAGGAAATTATATACAAAGATGCAGGTTAACTTGCTAGCGTTTCATACCATGGCGTAATGACGGCCACCAAAGATATTCCGTTTATAACATTTCTTTTGTAATACTTAATTACTTAGTCTCTATTTACTTAATTGGAGAAGAAAGTCTTTAATCAATTTCTTAAAAATGGAATGAAATGTGTTCATTATCAGATAAAGAATTTATAGGACATCCTCTTACTACCTGCCTGGACATGATAGAATAAGGGTACCGTCTTTGGTACACAAAGAATTTTTCTTACAAAGAAAGCTTGGACTTGTTCAACAAATCTCATTAGAACACATGAAAGCTCTACCATATCAGATCTAGCCAGTCCAGATTTTTTTTTCTTAGTGGCCAGCCAAATTCCCAAAGGAAGCCCACAAAGATAGACATAAGCACAAGAAAGCCCTGCTGGTTCTGCTCTCCAGTATCTAGTGCTTAGAAGTATACTGCTTCTGACACTCAAGGTAACATATAACCATCATGCTTATTAGCCACTGATATCTTTATCAAGCATAAATAGATGTAACCCCATGATAAAGCCATCAAGATTTTTACATGTCCTGGAAATGGAGTTTCCTGGAAGTGAAATTATGCATTTTGTAAAGAAGTACCTTCTCGCATCTTTCACAGTTTGGTTCTAGTCTTTTTAGAATTACTCTAATCTACCCCTTTCTTTCTTTCTTTCTTTCTTTCTTTCTTTCTTTCTTTCTTTCTTTCTTTTCTTTCACACCATGCATAATTTTATACACCTCTGTCCTGTTCTCCCTCACTTACCTTTGTTTAAACTTTAAAAAATAATCCAAATGTTGCAGAATTCCCTTGAGAATGTTCACCCATCTTGTTAATTGGTATGATTGCATCTTTGTTTAGCTTTTCCATCCTTATAATATTTTCTTTTGAGTGCAGTAACCAGAAGTGTGTATACCAGCCAGTGTTCAAGTGTAGTCTCACTGTGTATTTGTGAAAAGGCAGATTTCAGTTCCTTTCTTAATGATCTCTATTCCATAATTTGCCTTTTCCACAGGAGTCATACACTGGGCTGACACTTCCTTTGAGCTATACACCACAAATACAAGATTTCTTTCCTGATCAGTCTCTGCTAGCTCAGGTATCACCAAGTATATATACTAAGTTCAGCTTTTTTCCACCAATGTATATCTCTTACATTCACTTGCATTGAACAAAATTTGGCATAGAAATCCTATCGGATTTATCCATTTTAATTTAATTTAATTTAATCACTTGAATAATTTGGTGCTCTCAAAAAGCTTGGATGCTTTGCTTCTCATATCTGTCTCCAAATCATTTTATGAACAAGTTATAAAGCAATAATGCCCTAATACAAATCCTTGGGAGAGTCCACTATTTATATCCTTACGTTTCCTGAATTCTCCATTTATTCCTACTCCACTGTTGTTTAACCATTATAAATCCATAAGAGGACCTCTCCTTTTATTTCATGAACTCTGAGATTACTCAGTTGTCTTTTATGAAAAGTTTTTGGCCCTCTGACTAAAAATATCAACCAAATCACCTTATTTCAATGCTGGTTGACACTCAAAAGAATTCTGAATAGTCAACAAAACAGGATTTAATTTTTGCAGATGCTGTATTGACTCTTCCTTTAGAAAGATTTGCCCTTTGTATACTCAGGGATTTTATTTTTAAACAATGCTTTCTACTGCTTTACCTAGAGTTTATTAGCAGCTTGTATGAATCTTGGGAGTTATATTGATATATTTCCAGTCTTCTGGTATGGAAGAGACATGCACATCAGTACATTGTACATGTGTTTGTCACAAGATCAGTGTATTAAAAACTCTTGGATAGATACTATTTTGACTTGGTATGTTTGTTTTCTGATTACCAACAAGGTCTAGAACTGAGGGTTCTACACAATTGCCACTTCATGGAAATGCCAGTTGAGACAAAGAGATAAATTGCACTACATCATCTGCAGTGAAGACGATACAAAATATTCATTGTGTGTGCGTGTGTGTGGTTTTTTTGGTTGGCTTTTTTTATGTTTCCTTATCTCTTTCTTTCTGCCTTTAGCAATAATTTAACACTCTTCTCATCCAGAGATCTGACCATCTCTGTAGCCAGAAATTTCTCTACCTCACACTGAAACTTAGATGGATGCCTCTGTTAGCACAGCATTCATAGCATTCATGGGATGACACAGTTGCCTCCTATTTCATGTCTTCTATCCTTGCAGGAAGGAACAGTTGCACATATTTCAGTAGACCCATAGATGTCATCCACACACTGTCACATATATGGATGACACTGGTAGCAGGGAATGGGGTGAACCTGTGCTGCCTTGTGACCCCCACCTTACATTCTTTTATCTTGGGAGGAAAGTAATCTGATCCTTCTCCCCATACGTTTTCTAGTCTGGTACATTCTATTAAGCTTAGTTCATTCTGGTGCATGTATATAAATCAGTCTTTTGGCTTATGCTCAGTTAGAGTTGTCGTTAGACCAAGTTGTCTTTGCATTAGTTATTATAATGCTGAGAATACTGTCTGAAGGATTGTCTATGTTTGGCCCCCTCAATTCATTGTAATTAATGACGCAATGATTGCACAATCATCTAGTAAGCAAACTCTAGAATCTAAATATGTTTGCATGCTTTTTGGCAATTCTCCTTTCAATCTGTAAGTCAAAGTAACAGCATTATGCCTGGAATTGTTTTGTTATCATGATGACATTGCTTAATGCATAGTCTGCGAAAATTGATTAGTACTGAGTGGATGCTTATATTATAGGAAGCTTACATTGCAATCATATACATCTCTAGTCAACTGAAAGTCCTGCTGCATTTGAAAGAACTTACTGCCAAGTAAGTAAGTATATATTTGCATCTTAAGGCTTTAATTCTACACCACTAACTAGGTAGTAAGTCTCATTAGACACAGTATATATTTTTTCTCCCCTCAATAGACAGATAAAGGATTGCATTGCAAGTCTCTTTACATGCACTCTACTGTAGTTGGTATGCTTATGCAGACACAAAATGTCATCTAGAGCAAAGAAATATGAATATGAAGTGTATTGTAGGAAAGGTCATTAAAAACCTAGAGCTAAATGGAAACCTATTCAAATTATATTTTATGAATAGATGTCTGGCAAGAATGTACCTCGTTAGAGGACAGAATGAAGATGATATATTAAGACAGCAAGCTACCTGACTTATGAACAGAAGTAAAGCATTCTAAGACAAAGTTCTACTGTACATGATCAAAGTTACTAGCCAGAAGCATGATCCAGTAAGTCTTTTTAAAAGTCAAGAGATGAAAGGTCAATGTAGTAATTAAAACTAAAAGAGATTGCGGATACTAGTGACTTTTGAATGCTGAACCCCTGAAAGTCAACAGTTGCCAACTGTTCTAGGGTGTATTGCAATTTCTTAGAATCTAAGTACGTACCCTTTTATGTTTTAAGTAGTTACACATTACTGCTGCAAGAGCATTACCCCGGGGCATGCTGGTAACTTACATTTGCATCCCATCTGAAATGTGGTTGTTAACTGACTGACTATATAAGCTGTTCAGTAGCAGATGTAGGCTGATGTGAAGTGAGATGGAGGGCGCGATCATTGATCAATGGATTAAATTATGTATTACAGCTGAATGTATCAATCATTTCTATTGCAAAATGTTGCTCAGGCAAGTAACTATACCATATGCTGTACAATTGGACCTGAACTACACTAAAACCAGATCATGTTGAAAAGTAATAATGGCTGAGTATGATCTTGCACGCATATATATATATATATATATATATATATATATGTATTCACATTTGTTTGGATTAGCTGCCCTTTCAATATTAGCACTGAGAAATAGTGCTGGGGAAAAAAAATGGAAGCATGCTTCAAGTATTACCAAGCATTAGAGCTTTGTATTGGAGTGTTCTAAATGCCCCACGAAACTACAGATCCCAGTATTTCATAAGACAGAGTCATGACAGTTTAAGTGGCATCAGATTGCTATAACTCGTTTATGTACATATACTCTTGATTTAGTTTGTTAATTCCAGCATTACATTATTATATTAGAATAAGGCACCATTTTCCAGCCTGCTTCCCTCTGGTCTGTTGAAATACAACCTACACTGTCCCCAGCCAACATGGTTATTATAATGGGAATTGTAGTTTGATACATCTAGAGGGCTCAGGGATTGAGAGGATAGGAAATGGCCTGAGAGTCCTGGCAGAGAGTCCCAGCCGGTCCATCCCTAAACTGCAAACCCCAGGATTCCATAGGATGTTGAAAGTGGAATAATAGCACTATAACAGTCTAGTGTGGAAATGGCCTCAGTAGTTGGGTCACTGTGCCGTGCCTTGGGAAGTATGCTACTGAGGCCTAAGGAATCTCAGACTGACATCCTCCTGGACAGAAAGGAAGGCCTTACTTCAACAACAAGCCCCCCCTGCCAAAGCTCTTCTAGGTCAGAGTTCAAAAGTAACTTTTCTGAATACATTCCATTGACTGGAATGTATTATTTTGGATAGCAATGAGGGAAGGAATGGGTGGCAAGCTTTAAGTAAAATGCAACACAGTGGATGAGGTGCAGACAAAAAATGCTGCCTGTCATTTGTGCTTGGATGGTACGTGTGCTCAGTTTTCATATTATATGAGGTAGCTATAAGATATGTCAGAGAAGTAAAGGATCCTTCTACTTGCAAGCTAAAGTGATCTTTCGACCTGCAAGCTAAAGTACAGTGAAATTAAGCAACACCGTAGGCACCCTCCAGGGATTCTGGCTGGCAGCCACCACATTTTTCAAAATTGATTTGCTTTTGGATCCCACACTTCTATAAGACACAGGACCAATTTAAATGTTTACAGAAGGAAAGAACAAAATGTAACCCATCATCCATGTCTCTAAGAAAGCCAGGAGGCTCATTCGACTCTTTCTTACCCCTTACATCTACCATTATGTTGTCCAAAAAAGGCCAAATTGCATCCTCTAAGGATGTTATTGGCTATTTGTTATTTTCGCTATGGTGTGGAAGGAGTCTGGTTTTAGGCCTACAGTAGTTTTTGGTTTTTTTAACAAATGCAGAAGTGACTATTCAGTGGGCTAAAACAGCTCTCCTCAAATTGCACAAACCAGGCAATTCCTTAGAGATCACAAACAACCACTGAGGGCAAAGAAAGTGCAGTTGATGGGGATGAGGGGGTTATATGGGTGGATGTGGTGAGTTAGGCCTCTGCCACCAGGCAGATGGATTTTAGATTTGTTAGCACCATGGCCAAGCCCTAATACATTTTGTATGGCATGAAAGAGTTAACTTGTACTAGTGATTTTGTATTTGTACTACAATCCTTCCTCCATATTTGCAGGTTTGATCTTCACAAATTTGACTATTCACGAATGTACATGCCTCCCCCCACCATTCTCTTCCTCCCATTCCCTGGTGTTTTGCCAGGCACAGAGAAGAAAGGCAAGCACACCTGAGGACAAGGCAAGGGAATGGGGGAGGTACACATGTGTGTTCTCCCTTCTCAAGTTTCTCTCTCCCATTCCCATGCATTTGGCCTTGGCGTGGAGAACTCACACTGAGGCAAAATGCAAATAGAGGGTAGTCTCATGTGACACCTCTGGAGCTTCCCCTCCCATTCCCATGCATCTTGCCTAACCACAAACAGTGCGTGCCAAGGCAAAACACAAAGAGAATGGGTGGGGGAGCACCAAAAGAGTGTGAGGGGTTATTCCTGGTTTTTCCATTTTTGTGAGGGTCCTGTGCCCTGAACCCTCTTGAAAGTGGAGAGGCCACTGTAGTGATATTTTTTTGCATTCAGTTTGCAGTTTGAGTTTGGGAAGACATATGAAGGATGTGAAAGGATGGGAGGGAGTATCTGTTGCTAACCTGTTTGTACAGTTCTCATAGCTATTGTTGGAAGGAGATGGTTCACACTTGTGGATTTTTGTTTACCTTGTTTGTTCTGTACTATATAACCGCATGGGAAGCCAGCTTCCATTGGCCTTGCCCTGGGAGTGAATGCACCCCATCCCAGTTGCCCCATATATGTACAGTGATGGGTGTCTGATTTATGATGTCTGGGTAGAAATTTTTGAGGACCCAATTGTATCGTTGGCTGTTGGGGGTGCTGGGCCTTATCAGGAAAAGGGGTGGAATGTTTCTCTGGTGTATACCATCTCTATATCATTTTATCTCAATAAAGCTTATGCAATAGCCGTAATGTGTGTCAGCTTTCAGCACCAAAAGAACCCTTGGAGAGGCTTGTAACTACACATAGGTCCACAGTAAGACATTAGACAAAATATTTAAAATCTCATGAATGGTTGTGGCTCATGGAAACAAAGAAATGACATACATCTGGTATAAACTCAGGAAACCTATGCTACCTTCATATAACATGAGATACTTCCACAGCCATTGTGGTGTAGTAGTTTGAGCACTACAGACCAGGATTCAATTTCCCACTTGGCCATGGAAAGTCACTGGGTGACCTGGGGCCAATTACACATTGTCAGCCCCAGAAAGTCCCACAATTGGTTCACCTTAGGTTCACCATATGTCATAAACGACTTCAATGCACACAAAAACAACAACTCTCCCAGAACTCCTTCAGCCTTTCACAAAAATATCTGTACAATGTATTGCTGATGAGGAATACAAGATGCCACTTTCTCCTCCTTCACTACCACAAGACATGCAATGATGGGGAGGGGAGGGGAAAGGAAAAAAAAAAGGAGGAAAGGAATTGACTACTTTTTAGGGTAATGTTCCAAGCTCTAACTTTGGTTGTGCTTCATTTTTGACTCTGGCTTCCTTCTTGATCTTGCCTCTTGCATATGCTTTTTGACTTAAGCCATTGGGCCCAGTGCTCCTGGCTGCCCTCTTGATAAACATAAGAATTGCATTGCTTCTTGTGGCTGAATCCGGGCAAATCAACTCAGAGTTCTTGAGGCTATGTGGAACTCTGTCTAAAAGATTCCACCTATTCACATGAAGCAAGAACTGGAATATGGTTCAAGGATTTCCAGGAGACAGGATATATGCAGAAAACAAACCCATAAAACTTTTTAATGTCACTGCTGTCACTTCCCTGGTTGCTTCTACACTGTTTCCTCTAAAGTTTACCCCCTTTTACCATATGGTTAGGTTTGGTTACATGGTTATGCCTGTATGAGTATTCCAGTTTCAAGTAATAAGGTCTCAGAATTCCTCAGTTGTATTTTAATCATAGTAGAAAATTGCAACTGCTATAATCTTAGGTTGGAAAGATATTATGACTATATAGCATCTGACAACCTCAAGTCTTCAGATATGGACGATTAAGTAAGCTTTAGTGTCTGTTTAGTTATACACATAAAACTTTCAGCTGCAGGAGTAATCTGTGCTTATGAGGAATGAAGTAAGCATATTTTTTTCTTGAGAACTCGGATAGATAGATCCATATTGCAAAATTGATGCATTTTTTAATATATAAAGAAACTAGTAAAGGTTATCCATTATTAAAGCAATGGCTCCCTTAAGGAAGTACCATACAGTGAATTTTCTCCTTTTGCAAATTATCCATTTTAGAAAGTTTCCATCAAAAATATTCAGCTAATACATGTTGCTTCCCTTTTAAGATGAGCTGTGTTGTAGTTTGGTATTAAATGGAGCATCTATTTAAGGTCCTATGAAATATGCAGCCAGAAAACACAATATATGGTTTCTTGAAAACAACAAGCATGGAACTGTTAGGAGTTGTCTAAGTGGTCATTTTGAATAAGTTATCTGGGGGTGTTTTTGGATTATTTTGTCTAAAGTAGTTGGAATAAATCATAATGCAACGAGAGCAAAATAATGTCGTCTCACTTTTCATCCAATTACAAACAGTCTGAAATACCATTTAAATTTTTTTCTAAAGTATTACATAAGGTTCTTCCCCAGTTTCAGATGAAGTGCCCTCAGTAGTTGCTCAAAGATATGTCCCTCCTTTCCATGGCAATCCAACACATGTCTACATAGAAGTAAACTCTCTGGAATTTACTCCAAGGTAAGTGGTTATGGACTGCTGATTAAATATAACTATATAACCATTGTCTCCCTCTGTGTTGTACTGTTCTATTCTTTCTTACAGTTGGACATGGACACTAGGCATTGTTTTAATTCTCCCAGAATAGGGATGATACACAGGACCTATTTTAAATATTCACAGAAGAAAAGAACAAAATGTAACCCATAATCTTTGTCCCTGAGGCTATATGTACTTCCCTCCCAACTGTCCTTTTTCTGGTCCAAAAAAAAAAAAAAAGTTATCTTTTCTGGAAGACTACAGGACTGGTAATTCACCTTTTTAAACAGCTTTGCAATCCCATCAAAATACACAAGTTAACATTTCAAAATCCATTTCCTCCTTTTTCTTGTTTTTGGCATTTTGGGTTATCTGTGTGGCTTTGTGAAAGCTGGGGGACAAACTTGGTCCCCAGATCTTGCAGTTAAAGAAAAAATTGTCACAGTATTTTGCTGATTATATTTTCAACCCTCAAAAAAAAAAATATCGGGGGGGGGGTCAAACAAGACATCCATTCACAGCGTAAGGAGACAAAATACAGACCATGGTGTACTGAGGAACTGTGATGGGTCTTCCTGGATTTGCAGGAGCAAGGGGATAAAAACTTCTGACATGACTTTCTTTGTTGTGAATTGCTTATCTCTGGTCTCAGTGTCCTCATATCTAAACAGGAGTAAAAACTGGATAGTTTTGACTAGGTATTTGTTACAGTGCTGATTTGGAACTCAATTCATGTGTAGATTTGTATATATCTAGGTGAATGGTTCATAGGCTGCAGCCCCTTGAATGTTCTTGCTAGCTCTCTTGCTCAGGATTATAGACCTAGGTAGTTGTTATTTGCCCTCAAGTCAGCTTCTGCTTATTGTAGTTATATTAATTGGGGGACTTGAAGGCCCTTTCCGCACTACACTCTTAGAGTGCGATAGTAGTAGGGAGGTGTAGCTCCTGTCAAAAGTGATTTATGACCCTCAGATTTGATTGATTTATGACCTGTCAAAAGTGATTGATTTATGACCTGTCAAAAGTGATTGATTTATGACCTGTCAAGAAATGATTGACACCTATCAATCTCCCTCCCCCGGAAGTGCTTGGGCGGGACATGCGAAGGGCAGTACCCCTCCCCACCCACGTGGTCCAAGCCGTCCAATGGGGCGAGTATCTCAACTTGGGTTCCATGGGGCCCCAGCAGAGCCTCCACATGACCCCCTCAGATCCACGCGGGCCAATCACGGGCGACTTCCGACTCGAGCTGCCATTGGTCCAGCGAGGGCCATGTGACCCCTCGAATAGCCCGCCCCACCACCCTTGAACCAATCCAGGACGAGATGGACCCCTCAGAACACCGTGTGTCAAACCGGCCAATAGGAAGGTGGCCTTGGGAGAGATATATCGTGGGGGAGAAAGACGGCCATTGTTGCATGCCCGGACAAGTCCTGCGAAGACAACATGGAGGCGCCAACCAACCCTCAGCAATGCAGTATGGATGTAGATAAAGAGAATTGTCCACCAGAGGAAGAGTCCCAAATGTGGCACACTATGTTAGACTCTCTCTCAGCAGAGAGAATGCTGTAGCGCAGGTAAAAGGGGAAACATCTGTGGAGAGTTCGGGGCTACCTTGGGGAGACCAGAAACAATAATCATTGTTCTCAATTTTCAGGAACCTGGGACAAGCTGTGTTGAGGTACAAGTTGCTGAAAGGAATGCCCAGGAGCCATGCACAATAGCCTTGCTGAAGCTGGCAGCCATAGAAGAAATACAGGTTTGTGAACATATATGAGGGGTCAGAAGGTGAGACATATTGTATGGGCCATATTTTAAAACTCTTCCCGTTGAATTTTAGGACTCTGTAGAGCTGGTGACCACACAACCTGCACATGTCAGAATGCAAAGGATCTTGGGCCTGGAAGCAGAACCATTTCATCAAAGAACAGATGGAGAGCAATGAAATCTTGACAAGAGTCATCCTTTATGTGATTATAAATAAAGTCCTTGATGAATATCTAGAGAGGAAATGCTGGGCTTGTCAAGAAAAATCTGAGGGTCAGCAGTCACACACCTGTCTAATGTGGAATAAAAAAATCATATCTAAACATTTGAGGAAAATATGCAGTAAAATAAGCTTTGCAAATGTATTTCAAGAAAATACATCATACTAGGATATTCCTTAAATATTCTTGAATTAAAGGACAAATCTCTGATAAGAACGTTTGAACACTCTAACCAGCATGATGAGGGCTGAAAAATCCTATCAATGTCTCAAAAATCTGCTGAAGCCTACTGACAAAGAATATATAGATTATGTCCAAACTGTAATTAAAAAAGAGACCTTATAAATGGTTCCTAACTGTTGAATAGAAAAACAAACCTGCTGTAACCTCTGTAAAAATAAAAGTGTTGATAAAAGAAAATCATCTGTTCTTTTATTTGTCTTTTCCAAATCCTAGAATCAGGGATCAAATTTCCAGGCCTTTCTGTCTAAACAGATTTACTTTAACATTAAAAGAGCTCCTGTTTGTAAGATGAGTCCTTAATTATGATGCTTATTTATGGCCTATGCAAGAAAAAGATAAGACAGACCTATTGATAACACAGGAAAAATATAAGGAATACTGAGATCTCCAGGCTAACAGACTTCTTTAACATTAAAAAATTACTGTTTGTAAGATCAGTCCTTAATTATGATGCTTATTTATGGCCTATGCAAGAAAAAGATAAGACAGACCTATTGATCTGAAAACAGGAAAAATAAGGAATGCTGAATATTTCCAGGCCTTTCTGGCTAAACACTATAAAACAGCCTTCTTGTGCTTATGAAAACTTTAAGGAGGTGCTAAACAAGAAACAGCTCCCTTCCAGGATAGGTAAGCATGTTCATATTTTAAGCCTGTGCATTTTGTGTGGGGAAGGAACTCTATTAATCTCTCTCTCTCTCTCTTCTATTCCATTAGAGTTTTTGTGGGGAAGAAATTATTCTATTAATTTCTGAAAGCAAGCATTTCATTCATTCTATCTCTTTAAAATGGTACAATTTTAATATATTTTTTCCATTTGTGTATGCTCTGTGTGTGTGTGTGTGTGTGTTTAAAATGGTACAACCCAGATGCATGTGTTTGTCTAGATTTTGTGTTAAACCAAAAAACAGTTCAAATACTTGAATATTTTTTATTTAGAATTGCAATAAATCATTTAAAAGCAAAACTAAAAGCCATACTATAGGTTATAAAATTTTTCATCGGCTAAAAGCCTATCCTTTACATAATGGGTTGGCGGATGTTTGTGTTGTTCAAACATCATGAAAAGCCCATCTCCCTACAAAAAAGAGAAAAAGAACATTGTTAAGTACTGTACACTAATGTGGGTCATTACACTTTACACAAATAGAGTTACCTTTCTGCGGTTTTGTGCAGTGCAGGTCCTTTTTTTCTTATCAAGCATTCTGCATAATACTGTGAAAGATCTTGTAGCAATTCACCTTGCAAAGGGTTTTTCTTCATTCTGCAATAAAGTCTTAGTAAGAAATCCAGCAAACCCCATAATAGTTAGAATTCTTCCCCCAGTTGGTCTGTCCATCTTCAAACGTTGTCTCCATCACTAAGTGAAAAGTACGCTGGCAACATCAACTGAATCTATTTGAAGGGAAATGGCTGTTTTTTGCTGAATTTCGTTTTGAACCATAGAAGAAATTTGTTGTAAAAATAAATATTCTTTTTGAAGGTGCCTTGGGGGTGAGTCTCCACACACCATACGCAAATAACATTCAAAGAGACTGAATGTTTGCTCCTCCTTATCTGAGTCTGTTTCTAAAAAGCATGCGGCACTAGCTTCTTCCTCTGGACAACTTGAGCATGTCTCAGCATGCCTCTCTACAGACTGCCTGTTGGAGCCACATGTCCATGCAGGGTTCCGTTTCCCCTCTGTGTTCAGGCTGTCCCATGTTTATTTTACCTTCAGATTAAATTAAGCATGATATGTCTCACTACATCACTTCTCATTTTGGTTGTTCTTTCTGACAAAGGTGCATATTTTGTTGTTGTTGAAAACTTCCAGGACATTGACACAATTTGCAGTGTCATCTGAACAAGCAGGTAAAAGTGTTATGTTTCTTTTTAAGGGTCTGTTACTCCCCAAAGTTGTGCCCCTGCTAAGCTAAGCTAAGCTAAGAAAAGACAGGCTCTAATATTTACCCACCCACCCCTTTTCAGTATAGCTCTGAAGGGTCTGGAAAGAGAAAGCATGGAACTAGAAGACTCTGATTTTGGTAAAACAGAAACTTGCGTTTATTGGTGTGGGGTTGGTGGTTAAGAGGTGTCCTGCCAAAAGCATAAGAATTTACTAATAGGGCTCTTTGCTGTTGCAGTTATTACCAAGGGGCCTTCGCTCCAGCACAAAGCTGAAAAGAAAAATAATGCGACCACTGGTGAGTATGGTTATCATAAGCCTGTGCTTTCAATCCCCAAAGTTGTGCCCCTGCTAAGCTAAGCTAAGCTAAGAAAAGACAGGGTCTGGAAGAAAAAGCATGGAACTAGAAGACTCTGATTTTGGTAAAACAGAAACTTGCGTTTATTGGCGTGGGGTTGGTGGTTAAGGGTGTATTGTCAAAAGCATAAGAATTTACTAATAGGGCTCTTTGCTGTTGCAGTTATTACCAAAGAGCAAAGACTTCGCTCCAGCACAAAGCTGAAAAGAAAAATAATGCGACCACTGGTGAATATGGTTATCATAAACCTGTGCTTTCAATCCCCAAAGTTGTGCCCCTGCTAAGCTAAGCTAAGCTTTAAGAAAAGACAGGGTCTGGAAGAAAAAAGCATGGAACTAGAAGACTCTGATTTTGGTGTAACAAAAATTTGTGCTTATTGGCGTGGGGCTGGTGGTTAAGGGTGTCCTGCCAAAGCATAAGAATTTACTAATAGAGCTCTTTGCTGTTGCAGTTATTACCAAAGAGCAGAAGACTTTCGCTCAAGCACAAAGCTAAAAATAATGCAACTGGTGAGTTATCATAAGCCTGTTTGGACAGTAAAAAAGTTTAATAAATGATGAGAGAGATGGGGGAGGTTCAATTACTGATGCTCGGGTTTTCCCTCTGTTTTAGACAATAGTGAAGAACCAGCTCATAAAAGACAAAGACCTGAATCCTCAACCTCTGCAATTGATCAATGTGTAAAAATGGTTGAACAGGATATGTTGAAGTTTGCAACAATTATATGTGTGTGCTCAACAGGTGCTGAGAAGACTGAAACATCATGCTAGCAGCTCTGCACAAAATTACAGTACAGCTCTGAACAAAATTACAGATCGTTTACAATGCGGAATGGAATCCATTTGATGATACTATTAAAAGCCAGTCTAACTATTTGGTTCCTATTGATGCGCCTTTTGAAAATGTGCAAGTAGGGGGGGGCAATCCTCACTTTCAAGCTCCAAAAAGTAGGAAACGAAAAAAGAAACCTAACAATGAAAAGAATTCTTGGAGAAAAAGGTCTATTAAAATAATAAACAGAGCAAAAAAGATACTTTTATCCTCCAGGAAGGGAGCTAGAAAAAAATTAAAAAACCTGCTGGTCAAATGATGCCCTCTCAGGAGGCTTTACAACAATCTGTGCCAGAATTCCTGGATCCTGAAGGTGTTAGTACACCCCCTTCCCAAGCACTCCAGAGCCAGCATCCCCACATAACCCAGAACCGGCACCCGTCTCCCCACCCCCACATAACCCAGAGCCAGGTCCGTGTCTTTGCAGAGAGGATTGGAAGATGGGAGTGGTTGGAATGAGAGGTTCCAGGCATTACGTATTGCTGAAGAATTCAGATTTGTAAATTTAAGCATAAGGTTATATGCAGAGGCTGTGACTGCGCTACACCAGGCTATCCAGCAAGTTCTGGATAACGCTAATGCCAGATTATTTCCTGGGGACTATATTCAGTTCAATTCTGCAGGCTCCTGGTTTAGCAAATCCCTCTGTATGGAGCTCTAAGAGCCAGGGATCTTTTGAATGCTGAGGCTTTTTTGTCTCACGTAAGCAAACTCCTACAAAATTGATGTGGGAATCTGTGCAGATGGAACACTCAGTCTGGTTGTCACCATTGTGCGTGCTCCCAGGGGAGGGGGGGCGTTCAAGAGCCATACGGTCTATTCCTTACAGCTCAATCATTGCTAAAAAAAAGAAAAAACCTGGTAGACCCAACCAATGTGGGAAACAATTTGTGCTTTGCTGCCAGTCTTGTGGCAGTAATGGCTAGTGAAATCCCCACTGATGCAGAACTGTTTTTAGAGATGCTAGCAAACTGCATCAGGAGTTAGGTTGGTCTGACCAGAAAAAAGTATCCCTTAGTGACATTTCACTTGTTGAAGAGCATTTGAAGGTCAATATCCATGTTGCACATTATTCTGACAATGGCTGAGGTATTTTTTAAAACACAGAACCCGGTATTCAAAAACATACACTGTATTATTGCATGAAGGTCATTTTTATGGGGTACTCAATGTGAAAGGTCTTTTTGGAGCCCGGAATCTCTGCACATATTGCAATAGTGTATATGTACATACCCATAACTGTATGCACTATTGTCGCATGTGTCAGGAAACCGATTGTGCCTCTACCGTGGATAAAATGGAAAGATGCTATAAGTGCAAGCTATTGTGTAGATCCAAGGCCTGTCTAAACAGACATAAAACACTGGCTTTGGAGAAGAAGGTCACATGTTCTCCTAGGAAGTTCTGCCAGAAATGTGGCCGTTATGTCAAATATGACCATTGTGAGGGTGACTGTAGGGAGACAATGCTCTGTGTGTTGGGGAATTATTAAAAAGGATGAAAAACATCTGCTGCTTCATGAAACAGCATAAGTACCCTAGTACCTCCCACCAGGTACATATTTTTTGATATTGAAACCCATCAATGCACAGGTGTCCATGTTCCTAATTACTGTTTTGCTAAAGCCTTTGAAGGGAAACTGTAGAGTGTTTTAAAGAGGGTCTCAAATCAAGTAAAAGGAAGAAAAAAAGGGGCATAAGAATGAGGACCAGGGGGAGGAGGAAAAGCCCACATGGCCCCCTGCTGGCCAAAACATGGGAATTTAAGGGTCAGGGATGTATGTCTGAGTTTATCAAGACTACATAACAGATGGGCAGTTTGCTGATACCACATTCATTGCCCATAATTCAAAATGTTACGATTCTTACTAATTCAGGACATTGATCAAAGAAAAACTGGATGTAGATATTATTGCTCAAGGAGGGAAGCTGATATGTATTACAGTGAAAGGGTTAAACTTAAATTCATTGATTCCCTCAGTCACCTGCCGATGGCCCTAGCTAAGCTTCCAAAGGCCCTCGGGACTGGTGGCTCCAAAGGACATTTCCCACATTTTTTCAATACACCTGAAAACTGGGATTATGTTGGTCCTATGCCCAAAGCTGAGGATTATGGTGTTGATTTTATGAAGCCTGGGGAACAGGAAGCCTTTTTAGCATGGTATGCAGAAAACAAAACAAAAACTTTTGACATGCAGAAAGAGTTGGCATTCTATTGCCAGCAGGATGTGAATATTCTCACAAGCTTGTACCAAATACAGACATGAAATCATTAATCTGACAAAGGTTTACCAGAAGTCAGAGACGGGGAGAAGAAGCGGGTAGCCATAGACCCTTTACAGTACCCTACACTGGCTAGTGTGTGTTTTGCAATGTACCGCTTTATGTTTTGGAAGAGGATACCCTTGCAATCCCACAGCCTGATAGGTACCATAATGAATGTAAACGCTCTCAACCCCTGCAATTCAGTGGCTTTCATACCCTTGAACATAAAGAAAACATTCAGATAGACATACTATCTGTGAAAGGTGAGGTCCAAAGCTTTGGCAAATATTTTCTTGATGGCCACGCTGTCATAAATGGTAAAGAAACAGCTTTTGAATTATTGAGATTTTTCATGGATGTGTCCTGTGTTACCCACCAGAGGACTGGAACCCTCTGGTGGGGAAAACGTATGAGTTTCTTTACAACTCCACACAGAAAAGGGCTGCTGAACTGAAATGTCTGGGGTTTGAAGTCAGAACAATCTGGGAACATGAGTGGAGAAACCAGTTAAAAACAGATGATCAACTCAAACAGTTTCTTGCTGAAGCTGAGTTTCCAGAAGCCATAGAACCCAGAGATGCTCTCTTTGTCGGTCTGATGCAAATACAAGTCTGTCTGTATTACAAGCCTAAAGAGGGTGAGGAGATAAAATATTATGATTTTACCAGCCTATACCCCTTTGTCAACAAAACAAAAGACTATCCTCTTGGCCACCCCAAAATTATCTATGAGAAGTTTCAACCACTCTCAGAGTACTTTGGCTTCGCCAAGCTTAAAATACTGCCCCCTCGTGGGCTGTTTTTCCCTGTTCTTCCTAGTAAAGTCGGTGGCAAACTGTGCTGCTATCTGCAACTTGTCCCCATACGCCCAGTTGGACCCCTGCAATCACACAGATGAGAAGAGGGCCTTGGTGGGAACCTGGTGTACTGTCGAACTGAAAGTGGCTATAGAAAAGGGTTACAAAGTGATGAAAATCTATGAAGTGTGGCATTTTCAAAACAGGAACAGCTCCTTATTTGAACAGTATATTAAATTACATCTGCGCCAGAAACAGGAGGCTTCAGGATCCCCACTGGTGTGTCAGTGAAGAAGATAAAGATAAATATATAGATGATTTTCATGAAAAGGAGGGGGTGCTTTTGCGCAAGGAAGAAATTGCTGTGAACCCTGCAAAGAGACAAATTGCCAAACTGTTTTCTAAATTCATTGTGGGGAAAATTTGGGCAGAGAACGAACCTGACTAACACACAAGTGGTGAGGGGGTCCTGATGAGTTCTTCCACTTTTTATTTTCTGACACTTACAAAGTTTCAATGTTTGAATTTATTGATGAGGAAGCTGTGTGCGTGTCGTGGAAACGTTCTGAGGACCGCATTACAACCTCAGGTAGAAAGAATGAGTTCATAGCTTGCTTTACCACAGCTTACGCTCGCCTTGAACTCTACCAATTGTTAGATAAGCTTCAAGACAGAATTCTGTACCACGATACAGACAGCGTGATATTTGTGAGTAGGGAGGGAGAATAGGAACCCTCCTTTTAGGAGATTACTTAGGGGACCTCACCAGTGAAGTCCCTCCAGATCAATATATCACAGAGTATGTGTCAGCAGGCCCTAAAAGGTTTGGGTACAAGCTTTCTGGTGGTACAGCTTTTACATGAAGGTCAAAGGGATTACCCTCCAATGTTGCTAACTGTGAAAAAATTAATTTTGACAGTCTTAAAGATCTGGTGTTTCTGACTACGTCTCAGACAGAAACGGAGAAGGCACTCATGAGATAGTTGTGCAGCAGCCAGGTATTGTAAGAAATAGACGTAATGGTCTATCCATACAAAAGAGCTTAGGAAAACTCAAAGGGTGGTTTATGACAAGAGGGTCATTACTGAAGGGTTTAAGACTCTCCCTTATGGTTATTGAATATGGATACACGCTGGCAACATCCCTTTTCAGCCATTCTAGCAGGACCAAGCAACTGTGGGAAAACTGTTTTTGTAAAAAATATGCTGGATAATGCTTGTAGTATGTTTTCTGTGTTACCTGAGAATATTCTGTGGTGCTATGGCTGCTGGCAACCATTGTAGAGGAACTCCAATGTAAATATCCCTTTATTCAGTTTGTAGAGGGTTTGCCTGATAAACTTGATAATGAAGATTTGTTACCCCTCAATAAAATAAACTTCTTGGTGATAGACGATTTGATGCTGTCTGCCTCTGATAATAGTGAAGTTGAAAAAGCCTTTACCCAGTATGTACACCACCGGAATCTGAGTGTTTCATCACACAGAATATTTTCTGCAAGGGAAAAGTATCACCATCAGCTTAAACGCAAAATACATGAGTGCTATTTTTAAAAACCTAAGGGATAAATTACAAATTGCTACGTTGGCTCGTCAAATGTACCCCAGGAAATACTAAGTTTTTCATGGAAGCATTTGCTGATGCTACGAGCAAGGCATATGGCTACCTTGTCATAGATTTACAGGCTACTACACCAGAATCTTATAGGTTACCAACCGGCCTTTTCCCTCCAGACTGGCCTGCAGTATACACTGTGAAGAAGGGTCAAGCTGCTTACAAAAGGGCTCCCCTTTAACTCCCTTCTAATTATTGCTTCAGCAGCTCAGGTCAACATGTCTGGGTGTGTAAAGAAACCTAGCTCTCTTTAAAACTGCTCATTAAGATGCCCCCATCCCAGAGGAAAGCCTTTTTATGCACAGCTAGATGACCTGGTGGCAGCCATTTCAGAAATAGCTCTCAATGCTTTAAAAGGCAACATTCCTCTATCTCCCCACCAGGTACGTGTATTGAAAAAGAATCACCATCTAATAAAAACACTGGGTAACAGGAGAGTCTCTCTGAGAAGAAAAAAGTACTTGGTGAAGCAGCGGTGGATTTGGACCCTTGTTAAGTTTTGCTGTTCCCTTAATAACGAGTCTTTTGGCCAATCACTAATGGAACATGCAAAAGATGTATTTGGTCCCTAGCCATCAGCTAGAGCAACTAAAGGGATCATTTCCTAAGGAGGAGAACATAGGAACTTGTCGGCCATTTTATACCCTGGATGCAGAGATGCAGAGGATTCTTCAGAGGACTGACTTAACAGAATATGAAAAAGCTAAACAATACGAGGCTTTGCTTCAAAAGTATTTAACACATGTCAGGCGGAAGGAACAGAAAAGGAAGGCCTGAACCTGATTGCTGCCTCATCCACGGCAGTCACCTCAAGATGTGGAAAGCCTAAACCTGATTCTACCTCAGCCACAGCAGGCATCTCAAAATGTTTTGGAAAGCTCCTTTGAGCCACTACTTCAAGAAGTTCTGGAAAGCCTGCCTGCTTGGATACCAAGAATGCAGCAAAGGTGTTGTTAAAGAAAATGAAGCAAAACCAGAGTATTTCTTCATGGGATGACAAAGGCTCATTTGTGTATAAAGGGGAACCTGTAACGGGCTCAAATATGCTGGATTTGGTCAAGGGTATTACTCAGACGCACGCCTTACCAGCCAAACACACTCCAACAGGTGGATGTTTTTATGAGGGCCATGGCAGAACTAAATGTTCCATCATCTGTAAGTGGGGAACCCTGCCAACAGAGAAGTTTTGGACAACCTTGAAGGAACCCAAATGCATCCACGCCACGACTGATTCGCACACCCTACCTCTCCTGCAGGACTTTGAAAAAACAGAGACAAGCACTCCTACATGGCTCCACTTATGATTCTGCTGATGTTTTTCAGAACGTAAAATAAATAATTATTAAAATATATTTTGCCGTCTATGACTCTTGCTTTGCGATAAAAAACACACATACACAAGAAATTCCTTTTAAAAACCCTTCCTAGAGGGTATGTTTATTGGGAAGATTGCTGTGGAGAAGACATCTCATGTTGTACACCCCTGGGCAGGTTGAAACATGTTTGGGACAAGCCCGGGCATGTCTGAGACATGCCTGGACATGTTTCTCTTTGTTTTTACATAATCTACAACCATTTCATCGTTTCTTTGCAAATCATGAGAATATAAGTCTTGAATATTTTTAAATGTCAGTCCTTTACAGCGGTGCTGCAGAAAAAACACACAATGGTATCCCACAAAACCACAGAGTCTGGGTCTTGCACCTGTCTGGGTTGAAACATGGTTTTGCTGGCATTTTTTCTTAAAAATTTCATGATGGTTTTCAGAAAGGAGGGTCATGTGGAGGGTGTCCATCAGAGTCAAAAAATTCACCAGACTTTTCTTCTGTTAAGTAGATAGCTAGCCAATTCTTCCAGGAACTGTGAGGGTGGGTGTTGATGACTAGGCAAATAGGCTTTTGTAGCAGCTTCTCTCTAGGGAGCATGTCACAAGGGAAGACTCCATCAATCACTTGACGTACTACGGATTTGAAAAAGAAAATCCAGGCTTAATTGCAGGCTGTCCATCTTACATATAAGTCAAAAAGGACATTTCGCCTGTGATTTATCTCTATCACATTGTCGAAGACAGCATATGATCATATTTACTGTAGTGGGCAAGGGCCTGAGCAAATGGAATTCCACTCTTAGGTTTCCAGTTTTGAGATCAAAGAATAGTGATCCCCGCCTTCCTGATCTGGAGTAAGGTCAAATGCAAAAAGGGTATAACCTCTCGCATATTCCTCACGGTTGACTAAAAGAGACCGGTCTTTCATACGCTTGCCAGCAATCTGCACCAAACTCATGTATTCTCTGACACAGTTTCCGTCTTCAAAATTGGGCTGAAATGGTTTTGTTGGGATCTGCTCTCCATCCAGGTCTAAGGCCGCAAAATTGATGTGATAATGTTTAAAGTTAAAAGGGTTTTTGTTGTAAACTCCACTTGAAGGCATCATTATCAACCAGACCTATAACCACCTGTTTGGGTAATTGGCCCAAAAAGAGATTTTCCTGATTGGAGACACGGCTTCCTCTCGGGATGCTGAACACTTTCATGCTTACACGGTCCACAGGGTATTTAGCATTGCATGTCAGTAGAGCTTCTGCATGACCTAGCCGGACTCCTGGTGCCACTCTCACCTTCTTCACAAAAAGGGAAGCTGATAAAATTTGTACTTTGTACTGGCTGTTTGCTTCATCAGTCATTAAGATGAAAGCATCTTTGTTGCGGGTAAGTTTAATTTTCACATCAACTCCATTTAGCAGCAATTTTTCTTGAAAAAACAGGTCAGTGTGGAGATGCCCCAGCAGATCTACCTTCGGCTTTGAGCTGTCAGGTTTGCTCTTTTAATAAAACCCTGATTATTCCCTTCCAGATCTGCCGATTCATGTTCTCCAGCCGTATCTTTGTAAAATAATCCTGCAGAAAATTGGCTTGCAAGGGTGTCTCGCTGTAGTTCAGCAGAGATTCAATGAAGGCTCTGTAAGGATTAATTGTCCTTCTATGGCTGATGAGGCGATCCCCCAAAGTCACATCCAGCTAGCTAAAGATAGAGGCTATTGGATAATTCACAAGCCCTACTTCAGCATCTCGGGGAATGTTTGTATTATCTTCCTTAACAATTTAAGAGAAACATAAAGGAGAGAATCATTAAGGTCTACATAGTCTTCGCCACTTCCTGCTATAAAAAAATACTAGCGGTGCCAGTTACTAAGACAGAGCTGTCGGTGGGGGCACCTCAATATACAAACTTCTCTCGATACTTGTCTGTGTGGGCCCAATAGTAAATAGGTCTAATTCAGATTTTTGTGCATTCTTCAGAGCCACTGTGGATAAAAGCCATGATTGTGTTTAAAATATATCTGTCCGCCAGCTTGCCTGCTCCTCCTCTTCCTTACGGTTCTCCGGTTCTGAGTTTTCTTCTTCCCATGCGCTTCCTTTTAAGGGCTCGGGGAGGCCCTTTAACCTCACCCGTGATGCTTTCTTTTTTTACCCTTCCTCCGTTGAACATACATAGGCCTGATCCTTCTTGTGGAGCTGTGGGGTTCATTTTATTTATAACGGCCTGAGTCACTTCACCGGCCACATCTTTAGCAATATTATGAATAGCAGTTTTAACATGGGGTTTAATGATGGTCAGGTCTCTTCTCAAAAGTGGAACTGCTTTTCTGAAAAGGCTTCTGAAAATCCCACCAAGCCCCGAGACCCATACATAACAGGGATACCCTGATACCCAGGAAGCCCATTTCCTGCCTGGGCCCTGTAGTAATCTCTATAAAGGGCCGGGTCACCATAGGGTTTCAGGATCACCATCTTTAAAGATTCAGTATTCTCCTGGGATGGAAGTGTAGCTTCACAAGCACCTTACCAAAGCGAAATGGCACTTTTTGGTTCTGGTCTGTCTTTATCTCTATGGTGATGGTGTCTATGTGATGCTTACTTACAGGGATGTGCATAGGTTTGCATAACCAATATTGACACATTTGTTGTTCTGCCCCTGCACAGGAACGCAACACAGCAAAGGCACATAGAAGTCCCCGACTAGCTGATGTTCCACAAATATCTGTGTAAATATATAAGGTGTTTGAAACCCCCAGTGATGTCTGCTGCGAAGGGTGGATTTTTGGCTTGCTGATTGTGAGGTAATCCTAATATGTGGGCTAGTCTTCCTCCAGTTCAGTTTTGTTTGTGACCAGGTCTAATTTAAGCCTAACCTTTCTGGTCACAGGATCGTAATGTAGAAGCACTTCAGGGGGGTCACGGTCCAGTTATCAGGTTGTTCATGTTTTCCAACAGTTCAGGAACACTGGAATAATAGCCACGTTGCAGGTTGAAGGGCCATGTCTTCTTCTCACTTGCAATCACAAATTTGGTCTCAGAATTGATAGTATTCCAAGTGCGTGGATACTGTCTTTCAGCTAAACCTACTTCCCAGGCCCCAGGAAGTTCCAGGGGCCTTGCTAGAATAGTGAGAGCCGAAGTTGTATTCTGTGGAAAAACTGTTGCACAGGCATTGCTGGGGAGTGTGACATAAAATCCGTTTTCCCCATTTCCCAGGTCTCTACACAGGTTCACCAACTTCAGAAGCAAGCACCCAACTGTGTTTTTTTAAAACTGCTCCACCCAGCCTAACCATTTCACTAGGTGCTGCTTTCTCTTACCCCGGCCCTTTAGTGGCTAGGATCTTTTCAATCCTGTACACTTGATCCTGTTTTGCATTAACCTTCTGTAACTCTTAGGATAAAAGCTCCCAACTATGTCCTCCCCGTGATAATCTTTGGGCCAAAAAATACGGGTCTATTTATATTCTGATAACTTGGTCCACAATAAATACTTCTGTAGTGAAGTTCTGTTCATAGCCCTTGGCAAAAACACCCTTGCTTTTAGAAATCCTCACATGATCTCCTTTTCTGAGTGAAGGAAGCTCCTTTTTGTTTGGGTAGTCTTTCCATATACTGTTTTCCACACTGCTAGAGAATTGGACTCATTAACATCTGCAGGCCTCGCTTTGATTGTTCGGTGAAAACTTTGATTATAACTTTTTATAAACAGGGGAAGCACATCAAATATAGGTAAAAGTATTATTAGCCGTGAAATACCTCCACATTTTTGTTTTTAAAGTTCTATTAAATCGTTCCACAACCCCTGCCTTGACTTCATTATTGGTAACAAAATGATGAACCCCATGTTTTTTTAATAGACCACTTATGGCCTTATTTAGAAATTCCCGGCCACGATGGTCTGTTAATTTGTCAGGTTTTCTTCCATCTTGCACGAAAATGGTGTTAAAGGCTTTGGACACTTCTCTACCAGTTTTCTCCTTTAAAGCTAAAGCCCAGGCGTATTTAGATAGAATATCTATGACTGTTAAAATATACTTATATCCTTTGTTGTATTTAGAAAAATGATGCATATCAACTAGATCAGCCTGCCACTGAGAATCCACTTTAGATACAATAATCTTGTTTCTCTTAAAATGAGTTTTCGCTGGTCTGTGTAGCGTATAGCATCTTGCCCAGAAAGCCATTGGGTGACCTTCCCCTCTCCTTAGTTTCTGGTTCTGTTTTTTTGGCTTCCTGAAAGAGGGTGTTCACTCCGCCAAACTTGCCCAACTTCCCCTGGTGAATAATCTGTCTATCCCTTCAGGTTTCATGCCCTCCATTTTCCCGGCTAAATAAGTATGAACACGCCACAATAAAAACCGTTTTTATTGTTAGAAAGACAAGAAATACATGTTCACTCCTCGGGAGTCGGTGGAACATTTACAGTCACACAACTCTTGTCAGGTTGTTTCTCAGCAATATCAGCGTGCAGGTCTTCCTGTGTGGAAAACAGAGGGGAGAGAAATGATCAATACATATTTGATGATGGTTTTGAGAAAACAACTTATTCCCCTTTCTTCTTGGCAACTTGGTAACCCGCAGCAATTTAAAAATAATAATAATAAAGCTCTTACCTTTAAGCTCTCATAGCCTGAATCAATTTCCATGCTTTCATTCATCTCCTCTTCAACCAGCGTAGGTAGAGTTAGGGATCTGCCACCATCGCCTCTTCAGTCTGAGTGGCTACACCACCATCCACTTCATCTGGGCTCCGTGGGGTATTGGGAATTCCCTTCTCCCCTATCCTCTGGATAACTCTTTAAGCCCAACAGCAATCGCATTAGAATGGGTCTTGGTCAGCAGTATCCATACTCCAGACCGTGGAGCATATGTCAGGGTCATCAAATGTCAACTGCCTTCTAGGTTGAATATCGAAGGTGAAAGAGGCCAAGTATAGCGCGCAGGACCGCGTGCGTTTTCAGGGTCATTAAACGGCGACGGTCTTCTAGGTTGAATATTCAAAGGTGCAAGAGGCATAGAAAAGCCCACAGGACCATCATACCTTGGGAGGGGCGCCCCCCATTCCCTCGCTTATGGGGAGTACCCTCCATGTTGCCTCCGCAGGACTTATCCGGGGCATACAACAATGGCCACTTCTCTCCCCACGATATATCTCTCCAAGGGCGCCTTCCTATTGGCCGGTTTGACACACGTGCTTCTGAGGGGTCCAGATCCATCCCCTATTGGTCGAGGGTGGTGGGGCGGGCTATTCGAGGGGTCACCCCGGCTGGACCAATGGCAGCAAGGTGGAAGTCACCCATGATTGGCCCGCGTGGATCTGAGGGGGTCACGTGGCTCCGCTGGGGCCCAGCTGGGAACCCGGTTAGAAACCGCCCCATTGGACGGCTTGGACCACGTGGGTGGGGAGGGGGTACGGCCCCTTCCGGATGTCCCGCCCTAGTACTTCCGGGGGAGGGAGATTGATAGGTGTCAATCATTTCTTGACAGGTCATAAATCAATCACTTTTGACAGGTCATAAATCAATCACTTTTGACAGGTCATAAATCAATCAAATCTGAGGGTCATAAATCACTTTTGACAGGAGCTACACCTCCCTACTACTTGCGATTATTCCACTTTCAACATCCTATGGAATCCTGGGGTTTGACATTTAGCCCAGCCCTTCCCTAAACTGCAAACCCCAGGATTCCATAGGATGTTGAAAGTGGAATAATCGCACTCTAAGAGTGTAGTGCGGAAATGGCCCAAGAATTCTAGTCATCAGCAGTCCTCCTCAGGTCTTGCACATTCAGGAACATGAATTGCTAGATTGCCGCAGTCCCTCAGTATTGTGGCCTTCTCCTTTTTCTACAGCCTTCAACTTTACTGAGTCTTTCCCAATTAGTCATGTCATCTCCTGATGTGTCTGAAGTACACATTTATTAGTTTATTCACACTGATTGCTAGTGACAGTTCAGGATTAATTGCTCTTGGGTCCATTTGTTTTGTTTTTTTGGTGGTCCATAGTATCCATAGAAATTTCCTCCAACACCATATTTCAAAGGAGTCAATTCTCTTCCTGTCAGCCTCCCTCACTCTCCATTTTTCACAACTGTACATGGAAATCAGAAATACTATGGCATGAATGATTCTGACTTTGATACTCAATTATGTAGCTTTGCACTGATGTGTGATATATCTTTATGCCTAGTCTCTGTAGCCAAAAAAAGAAAATAGATTCCATAAGCCAGGCAGCTTTACAGCTGTACTATATATGATTCTCTCATCCTGTTTATTCTTTACATTTTTATTCTTTGCAACAGCTGTGAAGTAAGTTGGACTGGAAAATAGTCAGTGGTCAAGTTTACCCTGAACATTATATTGCTGAATGGAGAATTGAACCTGCATCTCACTTTGTCTGGTGTTTTCTGTCTATCAGTGATATTCTGAGGGTGCAACTGGGTTATATGCAGAAGACTAGTTTGTTGATATGATTGCTGTTGTTACAGACAATTTTTATAACCAAGGATTATGGAAATCTGAGTGGTTTGTTCCTGAGAGGCTCTATATGGGTCTTCATCTAGAACTTCTAAAGCCAGGTACCCAAGAGCACAATACATTAACCTATTCAGCTGAGAGTCATTCTCCAAAACAGTCTGCTAAGTATTCTACTTAAGCCAAAAATGGCATTTGTTGATTTAAAAATATCAATTGAACACCACAATAATCCTATTATAGACCTTGAAAAGAGCATGAAGAAGTTACAGACTAGAAGAGACTTAATTTGTAAGCCATCTGAGGCCATATTATTATTTAAAATATCTGTCTCTCTGCCTGGAAAGCTTTACTATGTCTGATAGGTACAGTACCTTCAATGAAATAGGATATTCATTATAAAGTTAATTTGGAACATTTTATACACCTGCAGCACTGTGCTCTGCTCTTAACAATGGTAAAGTTAAATTTTTAGCTCAAGTAAATGGAGGCTCTGAAAAAGCACATCAGGCACAATGGAGAAGAATCTTTACTTAACCGTCTGCATTTTTTTCCCTTGGGCATAACAGCAGTTAGATACAGTGGAAAAGCAAATTAATGAGGGTTGAGAAAATATCCCAGTCTTGATTTCACTGAGTTATTGAGAGCCCCACTGCATTTTCTTCATAACCTTGTTTCATGCTGGGCCATATGTTGGATTTTATTTCCCACACTGAAATTCATCCAATTTCATAAATTATTTTTTCCCAATTTGCACATTTCTTTGTTCAGTTTGTCTAAGTTAAGCAACCTTTCCTGGTTGATTTTAAAAAAAAATCATTATGTGTATTTCAGCAACTTGTTTTTTGAAATATGTTCACTGTTTTGTTCGTGCTTTATTTATCATAAATATAAGACCTGCAGATGTCCAAATGTTCAAGGCAGGATGCACATTTTTTTAAGCATAACTCCTGCAAAATGAAATAAGGTTATTTTTGTCAAATGTGTAGAGTCCAACTAATTTCTTTCTATTCATAAACTGAATATAAGTCATTATGGCCTTGCATTATGAAAGCTGTTTTTGAAAAATCAAACCTAGACCTGAATGTACAACTTTAATGGTATTAGGCTAAACCTCACTTTAGTTTTATGTAGCGTAAAGTCAAGTACTTGTGACTAAGAAATCAATTTTAGTGCCTCTCTATCAATGGAATTAGACCTCCGTTCTCAAAAGTGCTCTGATAATGAGGGAAAAATGAAATAGGAATTGTGGCCACAATGGAATTTTCATTAGAGACTTGAAGAAATACACATGCATGTGCAGAGAGAGAGAGAGAGAGAGAGACACTATTTGACTGAGTGCTCTCAGCTTAGATGAGAATAGAGAGTCCATTAGTCTGTTAGTCCTAGAAAAGATGGTCTTTTCAAGTCTGGATTGTGATTCAGCAGTGCAGAACAAGGAATATCTACTAATGGAATAATAACCCCCCCCCTTCCCTTTTGGCTGAGAAAAAGTCATTCTGGAATTGTCAGGCTCTGAATAGATGGCATTAAAATGTGCAATTTTGCAGGGAGAAAAACATTAATAGGCATGGCAAATATTTTTCCTGTATACATCTTTAAAAGCTAAAGAGCTATTTCTTTGCCCTTTGCAGTGTCTGTCCTTTGAAAATGGCAATGTGAATTCAAGTGGCAGCTGAAATTTTCAAATGAGTTAGAAAATATTTCTAGCTGTGGGTCTACTTTGACAAAAAAAAATTAGCTTATGTGTTCTGTCCCATTGTTCAGTTCCCTTTAGGTAATTAAACTCAATTTTAGATAGCATTAGAACTAAATTATGTTGGTAATTATAATACAATGATAAAACCCCAGGCTATTGATCCTAGTGATATTTGTACTTATCTTTTATTCAGTGCACTGTTTGAAAATGATTTATTACTGCCTTAGGCCGTAGTTAGTGAAATGAAAGCTCTGAATTTAGAATATCTATTAATACCCATTGGGGATCCAAAAGGCTCTGTCTTCTATCTTTGCCCTAAGATCACAGTTGCATATGGACTGAATGGAATCAGAAAGATTCCTTAGCTCCATTTTTTCACAAATAACCAAGGTGTCATTGTATTCTTTTTATGCACCATCTGTGCAGTATCAAAATGAGCAAATCCAGACTGCAAAGAAGAAAGCTGTTTAAAACAGTCAGCAGCATTCTTCAGTAATTGTTGTTGTTCCAGACTATGATTGTGCTGATAGTGGCATGAGCCTGCCTTCCTTTCTTTCTTTCTTTCTTTCTTTCTTTCTTTCTTTCTTTCTTTCTCTTTCTCTTTCTTTCTTTCTTTCTTTCTTTCTTTCTTTCTTTCTTTCTTTCTTTCTTTCTTTCAGATGCAGTCAAACCTTTTAGGGGTTCTGATGCAGAGACACAGCTTTTCACCAGCACATGTTTTAGTGGTGGAAAATGTGTCCTCACTGTGAAGTTAGAGAGAAGTTCAATCAAATATTTTTCAGGTACTAAAGGAACAAGGAAAAGGATATGGGTGATGTCTGCTGGCCATGCTCCCACACTGCTGATGGGCAAACCAGTCTTGTACCCCCTGTTAGCCACACAGTCCACAAGTCTGAAGGGAAGCATATGCCTATAATGTAGTAGAGGGTTTGCAGGGTTGAAGCACTTGGAGACATTGCTAAGCGGGAATGATGGCACCATTTCTATCCCCCTTTCCTCATCTTCCCTGTCCCACAGACTTCCAAATGCAACTGATGGCTAATATTGATGAACCAAACATCTTTCACAAGAAGAAGTGAGAACATAAAAAGTGTTATCTTCTACAGGTATAGACATAAAGGATGAAAATTGCTTACTGGTAGCATTTTATGGGGTTATTTATTTGAACTCAGTCAGACTTACTTTTGAGGAGACATTTTTATGATTGCACTATTGGAAAATAAGTATTAGGTTCCTAAGTATTAGGAGGGACTTATGTAGAAGAAAGTAGTCTTAAGTTGCAGCATACTGCCCTGAAGTAGCAGTACTATCCAGGATATGGGGATAGATTTGTGAGAAAGATGCAAAAAAACCCCTAGGACTATGGAAGATACTCTGCACCCAATTTTGTGTAAGCAAGAGCACTTGTACATGCCCACAAATGGTGTATCCAAATTAGAAAGGCAAAAAAGCCATTAGCCAATTTGGGCCCCATATTGGAAGAAAGGAGGGAAATAAATAAGGTGTGCTCACTGGCAGTAAAAGCAGCCCAAACTAGCCATCCCCCACTTTTTTAAAAAAAGAAAATTCTATTGCATTAACTTCATAACATACAAAAGGCACTGCTTGAAAAAAACCCAGAAGCAGCCCCTTAGCTGGGTAATTGACTACTTTCCCAATAGGCAGAGAAGAATTAGGCCATCTGTGCTATTGATGCTTACTTGGAAGTAAGCAAAATTTAAGTTGATTGGACATACTCTTGGTAGACCTGCATTCCATCATGCTCTTCATTTGTTTTTGTTTTTTAAATTATATTATTCTGTCTCAAGAGACAGAGCTGAGAGCCCATTGAAGCATGAGCCAAAAGACTATTGTGATAGACCCTTATTTCTCCTCGGACCGATTTTGCAGTTCTCACCTAATAAAGTGCTTTGACACTTCACCTTTATCCCTGATTCAACTCTTTAACTACCACCTTTTTGTAAAAGGCCCAGTGTCTTAAGTGTTTCCTCAGAACCAAATAGTTTATTCATGGTGGCATGCTCTTATTTATTATCAGTTACTTTAGACAATTCAAGTTGACTCAGTAACTATAAAACAAACTGTATCTTCTCTTGTAATAATACTAAAGAATAAAGTATCTTATCAAGGTTCATGCAAAGTGCAGTGTTATTACTTTAAACAGTTCAGATTTCTGACAGTCCATGCCAACAACACACAGCCTTAGGCAGCAAGTCTCTGTGTGTTTTCCTCACCTGCTTAAACAAAACCTAGCAAAATCTCAGAAAAAGCTGTCTTTTCAAACAGGCTCTCTGCCCTATATATAATCCCTATCACCCACAAGCCCCTCCCACACATAGCACTGGGTGAGGTTGCGCCCTTAAGGCACTACTCCTGTTGCCTAGCAACACACCATCAAGTTGCACTTGTATTCCAGCTAAACTGTCTCCCACTGCAACTTCATCAGAATATCTATCGTTTGAATGGGTCTACTGAAAACAAAAAGAAGGGATAAAAGTACTGAATGTTTCACGAACTACAATTCATCAAGGAGGGGCAGCCTGCCCACCCACAAACAGTCCAGTTTTCTAAATATATATTTTTTATTAAGATTAACAACAAATTACAAACATCTCAACAAATTACAATATTTACATTATCAATAACCTTAAATTCTTCACACAAACAATAGAAAGAAATATTCCCCGTTTCTCATTATCTCTTTCACTTCCTACGTTCTTTGACTCAGTTTTTTACATTACATTAGAATCATTCTCGACAAACATTTATCTTCCCCATTAATCATATTTTAAATGTACCTTTCGCTCTCCTGTCTTTACTACCTTATATCTTACCCTAGTTCTTTCATTACTCATTACAGATCTTTTCCCAGTTTTCCTCAATATATCTCTTAATTTCTATCATTTCAGTCTCTCCCCCCTCTTTTTTCTCCTCTCATCGCGCTCGATAGGCTATCTAAAGTTACATATTCTTGAACTTTAATAAGCCACTCCTCTATTTCTGGAACTTTATTCGTTTTCCAGTAGTTAGCATATAAAATTCCTGCTGCTGTTACCATGTACAGTATACTATTCTTGTATTTATTTTGTTCTTTTGTCATTTGATGTAACATATTCATCCTGTTTTCAATGGATCTAGAATTTCAAGTATCAGTTTAAGAGGAGAACTAAGGCAAAGACAATGGGATACTACACTTGATCTTAGCCAAAAGGCCGAGAAGCAAAATTTGGAAAATTTATTATAAAAGCTGCCTACCTGAGAGATCTTTTTATCACACAAAATGGGGTCCCTCGTCATGGCGATGAGCTTATTTAAATGCTATGACTGAATTTTTATACTTGCTATTTTATTTTTCTTGTTTACCATGCATTTTACTTCTTATATCAAATTCACTATTTATTAAGTCTAAGTTTATATGTTTTAATTATTTTAGTTACTTTTATATGAATTGAGTCCATTTGTGTACATAATTTCTGTATCTGCATTTTTGTATTATGTTTTTATTGTCGATATGGTCAATTGACTAATCAATAAACAATGATGACGACAACAATGGGAATGGAAAGGTCTACTTGGAAGAAAGATGGCTAGCTAGTTAGAAGACTGAACAGAACAACTCCACATTGCAACATTTTATTGCAGATAAATATTTATTCCTGAACACAATGCATCCTGTTATGAAGAGTGTGCTGGACAGAGCAAGAGAAATAGTATTCTACAATTCTAGATCTAGCAATGCCTGGCAATAACAGGAAAAAATATTTTTAAGTAAAGGGATTGAATTTCCTTTATCTTTGTTCACATTTCTTGACTAAATGCAAGCAAAGAAGAAAAGCTCTGAACTTTCCTGAAGAGCAAAATATTTTGCCTACCGGTAGTTTTCTTGCATAGATTTGGATATATTGGGCTTTCCTGGCTATGTTGGTTTATTTTCTTTACACAGCTTCCTCATTTAAGGCAGGTGAAATCCCATGAAAAGGATTTGTTCATTAGGAAGCTCTCAATATTACTGTATATTTTCATTAATTTAAGACCAAAGAAGCACTCTGTGGCCACAGTAGTAAGTTAATGAACAGGGTTAATAGTAAGCAAGCTTTCATTTTATAGGTATTTGCTCGGCTTTGGGACTCATCTACAAAATGAAATTGATGACATACTCTTTGTGATAGTCTGTGGATATATTTTACTGCTTCTTTCTGACAGCTGTACTGGATATGGGCAAAATTAAATATATCTCCAGAAGTTTTAATGAAGTCTGATGGGACCAGTGCATTACCAACATGGTATTCCTACAGCCAGCCTTTGTCTTTCAGCTACAGGAACTTATATCAAGAAGCTATTCACTAGTTGTTCCTTTGCACAATCATTTTTTTTTTTTTAAATCCTGATTTGTATGAAGCAACATTTTGGTGTTTTGATATTTATGTGCTTGGTTTTATTGCATTTTTAAAGAATAATGGAAGTTAGTTAAGAATGTGATATATGTGGAGACCAATTTTAAATTAAATCAGCTTATAGGAGCAGATGGAGAATTTTTGCTATTTCAATATTGCACTCTAAATATCTTTTAGCCTCTGATGTGGTATAGCAATATTTATGATTACAACACTTTGAGGTGCATACATCAGCTATCATTTCTTAGTGCCTCAAGCATTGTTGAAAATACTAATTGTATCCTCAGAAAAACTGAAACCAACAATTGTAGTTCACAAATGTTTGTTAGAAAGCACTAAATTTGGTATCTGAGAATGTATAATTGAATGGGACTAAATTTGTATCCTGCTCATCAACCAATGTAATGTGGTATGTAATGCATCATAATCACATGGACCAACATTAACTACAACATCAAATTTTTGAAATATATGATCAATATTCTTAATATACAGGGAAGCTGAATATAGGCAAAATAACATTCCCTTTTTGAATGTTGTTTACATATTCTAATAAACAATAAAGGGTGGAAAAAAGTTTCTATGAGCAGACATTTGCTTGAGCGATCAGAGCAGCAAATTATGAAAGTGTACAGGGAGCAGTGAGAGGAAATGACCTCCCCCCGTCCTGGTTGTGCTGACAGAAGCAACTCTGTTACAGGAAAAGCTTCATTGGAATTCACCCAGAATATATATATATATATATATATATATTTCCATGTAAAAATTATCCACACTGAAAGATGTATTCACTTTCTTTCTTGCAATTGTGCAAGATACACAGGGCTTTTTTGTTTCTGCAATCTTCATGCATATCTCAAATTTCTGTTTACACACACACACACACACACACACACACACATGGTTAGGCCTGATTAATGGCAACTCTGCCCTAAGATTTTCTTGACAAGATTTATACAGATGAGGTTTGCCATTGCCTTCCTCTTAGACAGGTTGACCAGAGTAAAGAGTCTCCCAGCATCCCAGTCAACATTCAAACGACTACACCATGCTGGCTATCTCATTAATAAATAGGTACATATTTCTTTTCTCCTGAACCCCTTCTTGATATTGATATTACAGATCTTCAAATATTGCTAACTGGTAAGTGCTCTCGTTGTAGAAACATTTTTATGTTCATGGTCCACCTGTGCTGTCCTTTCTACCAGCAATATTGTGCAATGAAGTGTGCATTGTTCATTGCAGTTGCACACTGTTCCTTGTAGATGTGCACAACAGCACTAGACATTGAGATGTGTTGCACAATGTTGCTCTTCTGCATCAAGGCTGCATAGTTTTGGCATGACATCTTTCTGGATCAGATATTTACACTACTTTAAAGAAATGTTGGATTGCAGGCATGGGTGGCTTCAATATATGCATCCTAAAAGTTAGCTTCCAAAGTTAAACCTCAAATTAGCTCCACATAGGAAACTGGTGTATTAGGAAGAAGGCTAGGCTAGAATCCTTCCCTTTAGCATAAATATATATAACTGTACAGATGGGATTTTGTTTCATTTACAACAGAGAAATATACAGCTCTGTCTATTCCTATTTCCATCCTGATGTAATATATAGGTTTTCCTTTACCTTTAGTATACCTGCACAAACATTATACCTAAGTCTTAGACAATGTTGGGAGAGGACATAGGCCCTTTCTGCATCCTACCTTTTTGTGGCGCCCTCCAGTGGGGGTCCTGGCTCTGCTGGGAGGGGAGTGCGACAGGAGCGCTGCCCTCTGCACCGGCTGTCTCCGTCATGAATGAAGTGCCATGGCCACACCTCTTCCTTCTGCAGCGCAGCCAGGTACCTTCCCAGGCTGCGTTGGGGTAGGAAGTGCAATCACTGAGCTTCCTGGGCTTCTGCAAGACAGGTAAGTCAGTGATGGTGGTGCAATCCAGGTCATTGATGGGACAAATCCGTCAATGATTTAATTTGTGATTGTGCTGCCTGGGGATGGGAGAAGATGGGACTACAATGACATCATGCAGAACTGTCGTTGTGGTCCCGTCCCTCTCCTGTCCCCATGGTGGGTTGGGAGGTGGTGCAGAAAGGGCCTTCGGTAAACAGATGTTACTATCTCACATCCAGGAGTACATTCTATGCAATTCAGAAACCTGTTGCTTACCTTCATCTAGCTCTGTACATTCTGCTGCCTCATTCAGCCTTCTTCGCCTTTCTGTATGATAGGGAAAGCTTAATCCCAGGTGAAAGCATGTTTACCTTTTCCCACGAAACTATCATCCCAAACTGAATACAGGAACTTTCTAGTTCTGAATGTGAATTCCTGGGATACAAAATAAATAAGGATTGGAAAGGCAAGGTGAAAGGGGATTGCACATTCACAAAAGGAGATACTTGTGGAAGAAAGAAGCAGGGAACAAGAAATAGTATGATTCAACAACCTAGAGATGTTCATTCAAGATCAGGGCTCTTTTAGAGTCTGAGAAGCAGGGAAACTGGGTACACGATTGGCTGAGAAAGTTGTGTTTCATATAAAACTACTTGAGAAAGCTGTGTTTAAAATGAAGCACATGATTGCTACTTTTATAAGCATATTCTAGATATGAAGCACTATTTAATTGTTCCGATTCCTATACCTCGTCCCACTTTTCTTCATTTTCCTGCTGTAACCATTTTAGGAAAGATTCTAGGCATAGATTCACTGGAAGATTCAGTGGATGATTTGCAATTTGACAAGCCCTCATATTTCCTAATAATCAGCTCAGTGTTTGAATGCCAAACCTGTCCTTCCCCAACACTCTAGGCGAATATGAATACAAAGAGGTAGCACTTAAAAGCAAAATGATGAGAAGTGGATCCATATGTTATCTACAAATGAATTATGAATATTTATAATCTGGCATTATGAAGTCATTGGTGTTTCCCTAGTAATTTATGCATAATACATAGCAGATAAAGCAGCATTGGATAAAGCACACAAAACTCCAGAATGGTTTTTATTTTACTGTCATATGTTGCATAATAAAATTTATATAACATCTCGGTGATTAAATAAATCCTCATCCTCTTAATTATTTTTTCACCTCATTAAGCATTTTACAACTGCAGCTAATCAGAAGAAATAATCGATAATTCCCAGACAATTGAAATGGACTCTTATTAAGTTTCATCATAGTCTGAATCGACTAATTCATTGTACTTTTAAATTATGATTTATATTTTCTGTTCTTTATACAACTAATATGTATCAAGAACTAACTTAGCATAGTTCTAATTAAGTTTTAGCCAATGACTTCATTATAGCACACTAAGAGTACATTTAAATGGTATTGCATGTTCACCTTCAAGTGAATTTGAGAAAACACAGGGTAACAGAAGATAATTTGAATTTGAAACATAAAAATAATGATTCTGTAGCCTAAAACTGTCCTCCAAAGCCATAGAGGAGGAATGGAGAAGAGTGTTCTGTAGTTGGTGTGTAGTTTTAGAGATCCCTAACTAGATTTCCACCCAAAGCAATGAAAACAAAACAGCTGTGCAGTTTCTTTTAAGAGGAGCAATACTCTGGCCCTTTCCACACGGGGCAAATAAATCGTTTCCTGATGGTTTATTTCGGGTCCGCCTCACAGCGGACATTATTTTGCCACGCTCCACACGTGTGCAGCCTGTACCGTTGTAGTGCACACCCCAAAGTACACACGTTGTTACGACCACTTTTCCCATCCTCATCTCATCATCCCCCGCAGGCCACTCCGCAGCCTCCACAAACCACCAAACCCCCCAAACCCTGTTTTCCCACGCGGAAGCATGTACCTGCAAGCTTTTTCCCCTGTCCTGGCTGCAGGAAAACGCTTTCTGAAAATGCTTTCTGAGACCAAAAAACATGGCACCTTCCTGCTCTCTGTTGGGGCGGAGCAACCGTTGACGTTGCGCTCACCCACGGCCCGCCCAACAATTACGTCACGCATGAATCGGCCCGTATTTTTGCTTCCACACATCTGGGAACGATCGGTATAGAGCGATATGAAAAAAACACACCACCTTCTCTCCCGGTTTTTAAAAGACCGCACGCTGACTGATGGTGCCGTCTCCGTGCGATTTAAGATGTGGAACCTCAAAATTATGTCCGACCCAGTGCACTCCAAGGTGTGGACTACGTCCGTCGGAGGTCGCCCTGCTCCGATTTATTTGCCCCGTGTGGAAAGGGCCTAAGTGTCCTCACCACTTGGTACAGACATGGGAGAGAGCCTTCTCAGTGGCTGCTCCCGTCCTATGATGCTCTCTTCCATGGGAGGCTAGGCTAGCCTCTCCATGCTTTCCTTTAGCTGGCAGGCAAAAACATTTGTATGAATGAACATTTGTATGAATGAACATAATGTATGAATATTTCTTTTCATTTTTCATTCATTTAGCTTTTCATTTACTCATTCATTCATTCATTCCTTCATTCATTCATTTAAAATTAGAATGTTCTATTTATTATTTAAAATTTTGTACAGTTTTATAATGATTTTATGTTGTTTTGTATGGTAGATTTTAAATGTTAAGGTGGGGAATCTCAAGCTTCTCCAGATGGCCATGATTCCTTCCCCATGTTTTCCCACTTTTTCCTCATTCTAAAGGTATGAAATTACTCTCCTAAAGCTTAGCCATTGACGGAGAAAGCTTTACACTAAAATGGACCAGTGGAAGGTGGTCTTCAAATGAATTCAGATTTCAAGCTGAAAATTGTTAACAAAACTTGCTCTTTTTTTTGTCTAACTTTTAGTTGTTTCTTTATAATAAAAGAAGTTACAATAACATTCTCAGGCCATTAGGGACATAGGTATATGTAGGTCATGCTATACACATGAGACCATACTCATCATTGTGCAACAGATATATTCTGCTGATAGCAGTGGAAGGGAAGTTGCACAGACAGGATGTTCCTTTTATCTTTGAACATTGGCATTGTGCATTGTGTGTTGAAGTTTTACATTGAACAATGCTTTTGTACATCATCTATTTCACATTGCAGTTGGATATCATTTATTGTGCACTGAAGTTGCACATTACATATTGTATGTTCTACAATAGCACCTAATCATTGATGTGTTGTACAATGTTGCTGGTCTGCATGGGGGTCGTATAGTCCTTGCATAGCATATGCACATGTGCAAATATTTCTGCTACATGGAGGGGATGTTGGATTACAGTCTCTGTGTTATAACTTCATTTCTTATAGAATCATGGAATCATAGAGCTGGAAGAGACCACAGCGGCCATCCAGTCCAATCCCCTGCAATGCAGGTACCCACATCAAAGAATTCCCAACAGATGGCCATCCAGCCTCTGCTTGAAAACCTCCAGGGGAGACTCCACCACACTTAGCATATTCCATTGCTGAACAGCTCTGACCATCAGGAAGTTCTTCCTAAGCTTTAAGTGGAACCTCTTTTCCTGTAGTTTGAACCATTGCTCCTTGTCCTAGGCCCTTTTCGCATCTTACCTTTTTGCGCGACGGGGGAGGGCATCTCGCGCAAGAAGCCTCCTCCGAAACGCTGCCGCTTCACCCCCTTCCTTCCACAGTTCGCTTCCTGTTTGCGCGACTGTCGCGTTAGCGCCCTGCCCCTTCCTTCCGCAGGGCACTGTGGGAGCTGTAGGCTGCGCTGGGGAAGGACACGCCACCTGCCCGGCTTGCTGACGCACCGCATGCAGGTAAGTGTGCGAGGGCGGTGCGAGCATTGCGCTAGCGCGGGGCATTTTTGGCTTCAAGCCGAAAATAAAAAAATGCACGCACGCCCCACTGCAGCCTCATGAGTGCTGCGCAAGTGGGAGTGTGTCGTACAGAGTGGTGCTCCCATTTGCGCAGCGCTCAAGGGGTGCTCGCGCTAAAAAAAAACGTGCAAAAAGGGCCCTAGTCTCTGGAGCAGCAGAAAACAAGCCTGCCCCTCCTCGACATGACATCCCTTCAAATATTTAAACATAGCTATCATGTCCTTTCTTAACTTTCTCTTCTGCTAACTAAACACACCCAGCTGCCTAAGCCGCTCCTCATAGGGTATGGCTTCCAGACCCTTCACCATTTGGTCACCCTCCTCTGGATATTCTCCAGTTTGTTGATATCCTTCTTGAAATGAGGTGCCCAGAACTGAGTATTCCAGATGAAGCCTAACCAAAGCAGAATATAGTGCTACCATTACCTCCCCTGATTTAGACACCATACCTCTGTTGATGCAACCAAGAATTGTGTTGGCTTTCTTGGCTGCGGCATCACACTGCTGACTCATATTCAGCTTTAGGTATAAGCCTTACACATTTGTCCTCCCATATACCTCAAATCCAAACTCATATATTTCCTTATACTAAACAAAATAAATGGAACCCTGGTGGCACAGTGGTTAAATGCCAGTACTGCAAACCACAAGGTTGTGAGTTTGATCCTGCCCGGCTCCAAGGTTGACTCAGCCTTCCATCCTTCCACAGGTCGGTAAAATGAATACCCAGCTTGTTGGGGGCATGTATAGAAATGTTTCGAAATACATGCTATTTGTAAGTTGTTCGCCGCCTCGATCCATATGGAGAGGTGGGATACAAATAAATAATTTAAAAAAAAAATACCTCTAGTACCTTTACCTTACTCCTTGCCCAGTATGAACCAAAAATTTTAAAAATCCCACAGATGAAGTTTATTTGTTAACAATACAAATATGGCATATTATATTCCTTTTCTTCTTCAAAACATGCATTTATGTACAGTTAGCTAAGCAGTTGTTGCTTCATAAATGAGGGCCAATGGTCTGCCTCAGCTGCATAGGTGTATTTAACTTAGTCCTTATTGCGACACTATTGCCATAATCAGAACTCCCCTCAACCTACTTTACCAGACATCAAATACATGGGGAGAATGAGATCTATTTTGCTGGTGGTCAGAACACAGATTAAGGATGTTTCCATCAGGTTTGAGAGCACTGGGCCAGAAGAGGTTACATAGTTAAATGTATTTAACTAACTAGCTGATGCTGTCTGTTAATTTGTGTTAATTTTTGTTTTTTGAATGAAGTTTTTACATACAGTTTTCCTGAAGGTTGTTTTGGATAACAGCTAATGTAGTGAACCTAATAGATTATAAACCAGTACACATTTACTCGGGAATAATTCACATTTAAAGAGCCAGTGTGGTGTAGTGCTTTGAGCATTGGACTATGACCCTGGAGTTCAAGGTTTCAATTCCCTTCTCGGCCATGGAAACCCACTTTGGGAGTACTACACACTCTCAGCCCCAGAAATCCCTGTGATAGGTTCTCCATAAGTTGGAAACAACTTGAAGGCACACAACAACAACGACAACTAATTCACATTGAACACAGTGGGAGTTACTTTTGAAGAAATATGGAGAAGATTATATGGTAAATGGAGAAATTCTATAAAACTCTGTAAGAGCTTTTTAAATTTGGTAGATAGATAGATAATAGATATTTTTTAAAAAATTCTATATATGCCTGCAGTGAAATCACACATCTGAGACTAGGCATTTTGAAACAATCTAGTTTTATGATAAGATAAGGGCACAAATGTTCAGAGGTAGGTGAGATCGTCTACAGAATGCTGGCAAGTGACAGTTCAGGTTTCACTGTATTTATAACATGTATAATGCTGTACAGTGGGTTGACCTTTCGTATAAGAAGAGGCACTAAAATTGATGGTCCTGATCGGAGGAGCTTTATGCATGTATGCCTTGTGTCTCATAATAGCAATACTGATTTATATTTAGGTCTAAAAGCTATGAATGTGGTAGCTTCAGAAAAAAATATAACCAATGTGACAATTATTAATTTTATGTAGGTTGGTTCTTTTGTTTAATAATGTTTTTTAACTTTTAATAATAGACAAGGTTGCTATTGTAAATTAACTCTTACTACAATGAGACAATTGAGTTCCCCAGGGTCATATTCTGTTGCAGAGTCCATGCCATTCTACCACCTGGTTGCCTGCGCTGTTGTAAACAATTGCCCTTGATTTCAGTCACTTGTCATGTATAATTTTTTTTCTTGAAATGAAAAATTACTAGGAAAAAAATAATAAAAATCTATTGATTTTAGCCACTGGAGTAGTTTTTAAAAATGTGATTTAATGTCTTGGGACAATTTTGTTTTATTTATTTTTCTGACAAAGCATAATGCAGTGAAGCAGAAGTCATGTTAGTTGCCAGTAGGCTGACATTAATATCTGTATTAGATGTTCTTCTTTTTAGCCTGCCTGTAAGAACAATCTGGTTGATGGGTATGAGAAGCAGGACCTTTTCTTTGGTGTTTCCCCCCTCCTTTTATTTTGGTAATTTCTTTATTAAAAACACTTAGCCAAACCTGATATAAAAGGAAGACCAAGTCTCAGGAGGTGTGTGTGTGTGTGTGTGTGTGTGTATGTTTATATGTTTTATATGTAAAATTAGACAAAATATGAGGAATCGTGAGAGTCAGTCTCTATACATCAAGGATCAAGAAAAAGGATTTCAGAATTTGGGCTGATGTATACAGGAAGATACAATCTTTCAGATAGCCTGGAAACAAACTGTGTAGGGCTTTATAAGCCATAACCTGGACTTTGAATTTTGCCCAGTATTAGAACCATAGTCAGTGAAGCTCTTGTACCAATGGAGTTACTAGCCCTGGTCACCAGTGTGGACCTGGTGAAGTTTCTGAAAACTTTCCAGGAGCAGCTCCAAGAAGACCATGTTTCAGAGATCCAAATGAAATGTAATCAAAGCAGATGTCACTGTGGTCAAATCTGACATCTTCACAAATGAGGGCAACTGACACACCAATTTTGATTGTGCAAATGTCTTTCGGGCTGCTACTAAAATGGCATTAAAAATCCCCATATTAAACAATACAAAATAATTTAAAAGATGTGCAGAAGTTAAAATAATAAATGAAACACACAAGTTTCTTAGTTTACACTTGAAAAAGCCACTTAAGCAAAAAAGTCTATAAATCAGGGAAGGGGCAGTCTAGCCTTCTGTGGAAGGGAGTTCCGGAAGGTGGATGCAGCCACTGAGAAGACTTTCCCTCGTGTCCTCATCAACCAAGTCTGTGATGATGTCAGGAACAAGAAAAAGCCATCCCCTGTAGATCTTAAAACTCTGGCAAGTTCATATGGGGAGATACAGTCTTTCAGATAGCCTATTTCTAAGCCACATACACATAGGATTTTATAGGTCCATAACAAAGCTGTTTTATCAAGGGAATTACCGGTATGTGCTCTCTCTGACTGGACCTGGTCAGCATTCTGGATGTGCATTTTGGACCCTCTGAAGTTTCTGAACAGTTTCCAAAGGCAGCCCTGCATACAGTATATTATAGTAGTCCAAAAGGAAAGTAATCAAGGCATTTGTCACCATAGCCAGATTTGACGTCGCTAAGGAATGAGTGCAGCTGATGCACTAGTTTTAGCTATGTAAATATACTCCTGGCCACTGTTGAAACCTGGGCATCCAGGCCGAGAGCTGAGTCCAGGAGAACATTCCAGCTGCAAGCCTAAGACTTCAGGGGGAGTGTAACACCATCCAGCACAGGGGGAGTCTCTGTTCCCTGACCTCCCTTTCAACTGACCAGGAGCATCTCTATCATTTGGACTAAGCTTCAGTTTGCTTATCCTCATTCAGTGCATTGCTGACAGCAGACAATGGTTCAGTACTAAGACAGCTTCCTTAGAATCAGATGGAAAAGAGAGGTAGTGTGCCATCAGCATATTGGTGATGTTGAGCCCCAAAATTCTGGATGACCTCTCCCAGCAGTTTCATGTAGATGTTAACAATGGGGATCAAGACAGAACCTTGAAGGACCCCAACAACAATGGCCAGGAGTCCACCAGGCTCATCTTTTGAGTTTCTCCCTCCATAAAGGACTGTGCTCCCAAGTCCCTTAGCAGAAGGGGTAGCTTCCAAACAATGGCATCTGAAGCCATTAAGAGGTTCCACTGTACCATGTCTTTTGTAAAATAATAACTTCAAAATGTTTTAGGAAGTCCACAAACTGCATACTTTATTGTTTGGAGTACCAACCTGCAATGTTTTACGACAAAATTTTTAATCCTGGACCACTGAAGGCCCTATATCTGACAGCTCCACATTGATCCCTATATTGAACATCCCCACATTGTGTTTGTTTGTTTGTTTTACAAACAGAACCCTGCTGGGTTTTTTTAATTATTTGAAAGGCAGTCCTTTTTGGAGTGTCCATATTGTTGTCTGTTGCAGCAGGCAGGCTTCCTAATCCTGTTGATGTTACAGCTTAGTATCTCAGCCAGTGATTTGAAGTAGCACTTCCTGGTAGGCATCTTGCCCCACAAACCAGTGGTAGTTGGGTGTACAAGTTTGAATCTATAAAGTTTAATGTCCCAGTACAACCTACTTTTTTGGATGTCACAATTAGATGAGGTAACCTTAAAGTATGGAGGAGAACTGGAACTGTATTTCCATCTATAAGTTCGTTAGTCATACTGTTACATGTTACTTGGCTTAAGCTGTCATTTAGCTTATTTATTTATCATGTTGTATTGTTCATTATCAGGAAGTCTGGAAAAGGTAAATAACAGTATGAACATGAATATTTAATTTAATTAACATGAATATTTAATTAATAGTAAGGTGGCCAAAGTTTTTTGCCCAGATTGAGCAGCAAAATCTGTTCATTTTCCTTCGAATGTTTCTGTCTAGATATCACTGACTTCAAATGGTTACAAACTCCATCAGAAACTGTTAAGTATATATAGCCACAAATAGCTATTATATGTGATTGGAGGAAAATGGAAGTCAGGTTATATTGTCTTTGCTCAAATTTAATTTTGCTAAAGACTTGAAAGAGAGAATTGTCCATCAATTCAAAAGATCAATATAGCTGACATCCAATTCCTAATGTCCTTTCCAGTTCTAGAAATCTCTGATGAACAAAGGGATGTTGTATGATAGTTTCTGGTAATTTAAAAGAAGTGCTCAATATATACAACACTGGGTCCTTTAACAACTCATTCAGACTCCTTTTGTAAAGCAGAACAACAATAACAACAGCAGCAGCAACAACAACAACAACAACAGGAAGCCTATTGTTTTCTTTTATGACTTGAGACATAGTTGAGCGAAATTTTCCTGATGCTGAAAAACACATTGAGTACGGTATATCCTGCTGTTCTCTTTCTTTCCTGATTCAAGAGGTGAATTTATTTTTGCTGTTGGAGGCAGATTTCTATGTCTGATTTCAAGCAGGGACATTTAACAGTTTGACTGATCTGGTGACTATGGAAAGATTCCAAGTACCTTGAGGGATAACTATGTGTCACTATACCTAGTAATACATATATCACCATACCACCTCTCATGTTCCTGGAGACCTAGGTCATGACTGGCGTGCATGAGCAGGAGGCTCACCTGCCTGCAAATGTGAATCTTTGCTCCTGTATGTCCCCCAATATATGTACATGTCTTGTTAAAATAATAAAAGCATTTGAATGTGTCCTACCTGGGTTGTCTCTTTAGGATCACTGTTTGTATTTATTTTGGATTGAAAATGTGAATTAAAATGATTGCAAATGAACTAATTCTGAAAAAAAAAAGATTCTTTTGAGCAGTGATGTATTTAAGTCTTTCACTCCAAGTCTCAAGTCAAGTCTCAAGTCTGGAAGCCAACTTTATACCTTAACATATATTCCAGAATTTCTGGACAGAGTCAAATAAAGTCAATTTAAGCAAAGTCAGCTGAGTCAGCCCTCCACATTTGCAATTTTGGCATCTGCAGCTTCAGAAGTGGGGAATAGGATCCTTCTTACTTCCCATTTCCAAAGCTGGAGTCTTTTTTCAGAAGTGGGGTATAGGATCCTTCTTATTCCCAATCATTGAAGATTCAAAAGCTTTAGAAGGAAGGATGCTTCCTTCTCAAACCTGTTGCCTAACACATTTGCTGTTCACTTCTGAGAAATGCACTGTGCGCTCTAGAGGTGAGTCTTATCTTCTGCTCTTAGGAAACATTTTAGAAAGCTCCCCCAATATGCAGCAGGGTCACACTGCTGAGCAGACCTCAAGCCTACCTCAAGCCCGTTGCCTAATCTGTTTGCTGTTTCCTTCTGAGAAATGTGCTTACACTTTGGGCTTGAAACAGATTGTCATGTTATCAGTAGGCAAAAAGAGATGGAAGTGTTGTTCAAAGTTGTAAGGATTCTAGATGAATGTGTTATGTTACTGAATCAAAGGCAGCAAGTCAGTCACTAAAAATATACAAGTCTTGAGTAGAGTCAAGTCAGTGCATCATTTGTTGCCGAGTCGAGTCCAAGTCGAGTCACTGAAGTGACTTAAGTCTGACTTGAGTCCAAGTCAATCTACTCAAGTCTACATCACTGCTTATCTTTCACACACATACTTTCAATTTAGCAGCCAGCCAGCCAGCATCTTTTTGGCAGTATTGAAAAAAATGTAACCAAAGATTAGTGACTGGAGGCTAATGAGTCAAAGGTCCTTTCCGCATGTTACCTGCTCACGGAGGTGGGGGTTGCCATTTGCGCAAGCAGCCTCTTGTGTGAGGCACTCGCATCGCTCCTCCGTTCTCCCGCAGCTGGGTTGCCGGTCGCGTGGCTGTCGCACGAACGCCCCACCCCTTCCTTCCGCAGTGCAGCCTGGGAGCTGTAGGCTGCACTGGGGGAGGAAGCACGACCGGCCCGGCTCGCCCAATGCACCGCAGGGCAGGTAAGTGCGCGAGGGCCCCGGGAGCATTGCGTGACCGGGCAGCATTTTCGGCTTAGAGTTGAAAATAAAAAAATCTGTGCACGGCCCGCTTTAGGATCTTGAGCATCACATAAATGGGAGTGTGTTGTACAGACCACCGCTCCCGTTTACACGACGCTTAAGGGGCTCGCTCGCAAAAGAAACTGCATGCGAAAAGGACCAAAGCTAGGGATCTCAATTTCTCCAAGTCTCAACAGCTCTCAAGAAGAATGAAACAGGTTTTGTCCCACAGCTTTGGGACACTTGGGATTTTCCTCACCACCACTATCACCAATGACAGGAAACTGTGCTTTTCCATCAAAATGTGTAGCTTCCCTCCAAAACTGCACAGCTTTATGGAAGCTATGCACAGAACTGCAAAGCCTTCGCTGAAAACTGTGCAGTTTCCAGTATGGAAAAGATTGTTTTCAGATAGCCCATGTGCATGTTTTGTCCAAGACTCCATTTTTTTATAACACAAACAGCAACATGGCTCAACAAAAATGTTGCACAATAAAAAATATTGCACAGAAAACAGCAGTGTTATACAACATAGCCACATGGTTATTTTGTGCAGCATTGTTACCTTCTATATAAAAACAATGTTGCACAACAAAACCATCTGTCTATTTTTTTGTGCAACAATATTGGGTTTTACATAACATGTTCATTGTGCAACATTGATGTTTTCTATGTGAAAAGTAATCTGACACAAGTTCTGATAAAATCAATATTTCTAGTGCACTTTGGAAGCTTTCTTCTTTGTTGTTTTGCTGCTAGTGTCTTTTGTCATTCTCTCCTACAACAATGATAGTATTAACAAAGCATTCCTTTCCTGTTCTTGGCTCAGCAGTAGTTTATATCATAAGCATCTCTTGGTAAAAACATCTGGCTTTTTTTCACTGCTTGTTTATTATGAAGAGTTTTTCATAGCATGTCAAGTCTAATTACAGATCTTGCCTATGTTATCACAGCTTTTTTTAAAATCCAAATAAAAAAAATCATTTTTGGAATTCTCATAGGAAACTGAATAATCCACATTCTATCATCTCATGAACATCAGGATTGGTTTAAGACATTTTTCAGTATCAAGTGCAGTAGTACTTGATGATCTCCTTACATGTCAAATAGAATAGGTTAAGTAAGTTTTTGTTGTCTCTGAAGCTTAATATCCTAAATGATAGATTAATGCATTCCCAATAAAATAAAATAATTTGATGAATTAAATAATTCACAGTCTTCCATGACTGCCTAATTGGCCCTGATACTCTGCCTAATGGTAAGGCCAGCTCCTGATGGCACAGTTATACACACACTTCAAAAAGCAACCACAGTCTTGTGGAGGCTTAGAGGAAATTGTACCATAAGATTCAGTTAGTAAGACTGGGCAGGTCTATGAAGTTTGATCACACAGAGGTTCCTATTTTTCCTCTACCAGCCCTGAGCTTTCTGGAGGATTACTTAGCATTAGGCAGAGGGAGACAACTTTTCAGGAAACAGATTTTGAGTATCATGAAAAGGTCACAAATAGTTTGGTACTATTATACACACACTCATACTTTCTATCAGGGGTGAGTTGGGGTGCTTCTAGGATATTCTGTGCCACATACCAAAAATAAATTGCTTGGCTTTTGCTACAGTACACCTTGACTTCAGAAGGGGAGCATTTGCTATTTTTCCTTAGTCAGCAAAAAGTCTTCCTCCAATTCACAATCTATCTTTTTCTAAAGTATTTTCCATACTTTCAGAGTATAAACATAATAATTTTAGAGCACTACATATCCTTCATGATAAGGCAGTTTGCTATGTCTCCTGTTTCACCTCAAACATGAAAACTGTAATTAATATAAACTGCAGGCTAAACTGAAATTCACACATATATTTTGGGTTTTTTTCTCGACTTTAGAGGTTGTCTCAGCTATCATGTTTTCTCTGAACAGTTTTGTATACTTACTCATTTCTTTGCACACTGAGTAGATTATTTATATAAAATGAACATTCCATGACACACTAAGCTTTCCTCACTTTGGTTTGAACTAATAGCAAATCTTCTGTAGGAAGCTCTTGGATTCTTCTCCTCTTCAATCTAGAACTGTGTTTCTGATTCTTTCTGTTTGCAAGCCAGCGCCTGCAACAGCTTAACCAAGAAATATTCCCCATTTCAAGTTTGATAAAATGTTACACCTTGAAATGCTAAAGTGAGTAGTCTCTCTCCCTCTCTCTTTTGAAAAGAGAACTACACTTTTGTCAGGAAACTGCATGCAAGTACGGTACTGTAAATCCATCAGTGGCTAAGAAATGTGCTCTTCTCCACCCTAATCTGGGGATCTCATCTTCTGATAAGTGCAACTAGTAGGGTATTTGCAACATCACAGCTGTCACTGTTTGCAGAGAATCAGAATTTCATCTCAGGCAACAACAAAAGCCCTTTTCTGATGATATGATGGAAAACTCCTCACAGCTGTATAAATCACAAGCAATGTATTCGCTCAGGCAGCTCCTACATCCCTTCTTCCATGTACCTAGCAGACCCCTGTAGAAGGACTGGCTGCATCAATCTTCCAAATGTACAAAAATGTACAATTTCTACTGCTTACTCATCCACTGTCTTTAAACTTTCTTTTCAATATATAAGAGACAGTGCACTTGAAGAGAAAATTGTTCAGCAGGGCAATAAATTTCTTCCTTATATCTGGAAAGGTTTGTGCTTCAGCTGTTCACAGCCAGAGATAAAGCTTTTGTTCACTCTGATAAGTTAAATTTAACTTGCAGTCCCACTTTAAGCATTTTTTATTTAAATACATTTTCTTGACTCAAATGTTCTACTGTTTCCCCTATATTCATATTGCTTGAATGTAAGTTGTCATCACAAATTTTGTGCATCATTCTGCCTGCTGTTATTAAACAAGTGGGTTTTTTTTCCTCCAGGCATATATACGAAATATATGCAATCTGTTCTTCTTCTTAATATCAGTTCCTCCACAGCACAGAAGTGAGAAGAAACTGCAGCACTACTCCCTGCACCTGCATCCCAAGTTGCCAGATGCAAGTCTACCTCAGCGCTATGATTATGCTAAATTTTCCCAGTCTCCGGTGTAGAACAGGTGATTTGTGAGACTTGTCTTGAATGCTGAACCTAGCTATGGTTTAGAGTCCAGACACAGGAGAGGAGAAGAGAGAAGAGGAGAGGACAGCAGAGAATCTTGTCCTTCCCTGGAGACTCAAGACAAAGGGAAACTGCTACAGTCTCTCCTAACTTGTGTGTTCTTCCCCATTAAGAAATTTTGCTATCTTCACCATATTCATGTATCCTGATTTTCATCTGTGAAATGTTGGGGAAGGGTATGGTGTTTCTTTCCCTCCCTAAAAACGTCTGATTCATTATAAACTGGCTTCATATAGTTATATTTTTCTGGCATGGGTTACACAGTGAAATAATATGACATATGCAGCCAGGATAACCACCAGTCACGTAGGGATGGGGGGGCGATACGGGCGGTTTACCCTGGGTGGCAATGTTTTTGGGGTGTCCTGGCCCATAGCCATGCCCCTATGTGCCCTGGCCATGCCCCGCATGCCCTGGCCATGCCTCGCGCACCATGGCCATGCCCCACGCACAATGGCCCTGCCCCCCTCCCGCGCCCTCCACATGCTCCAAACTCTGCCACTGATAATCACTGTCATAAATGACAGTGATGATCAGTAAATGGTTAGAACTCCACTGATGTGAGTACTCTTGAAACTGTACACCATGTTAGTGATAAAGGTACTTCTGATTCACGGTTCTAGATGACAGCCTCTTCTTCATCCATATCTTTCCTGCAGAGGACAGGTTGTATTTCTGAATCACAAGTAGACTAAAACAATCATTTGTTTGTCAATGAATCCATCACTGACAAGCCAGGTGATAACACCACTAATCAAGGAATCTTATATTCACTATATTTGTCCAGTCTTCATCCTACAAGATCAGTAACACCTTGTAGATATGCAAAAGGTCAGAATGAGATGGATGAATTCCTCACTGTGTTGTCTTGGAATTTGCTATTGATCTGTCCATGTCTATAACCAAAAATTACAAAACAAAGCCTACTCATCTAACTTTGAACAAGTAAATGTTTTACAATGTAAAATCTGATAAGTGTTTCTCCACAAACAGTAATTATTTTTATTCCTTTTATATTTTCTTGCACAACAGCAGGTAGCTGTTCTAGTTAACAAAGAATATTCAATTTCTTCTCAAAGGAAGGAAAAACAATATTCTGTTATCTTTCAAAGTAAAACATCTCTTGTTCCATTTTCCTCCATTATTCCAAGACGGATTTAGAAAATCACAACATATACACTCTCAGTTGGCTAAACCTTTAATATATTATTGAAAAATTTGTAATCATGTAACAGCAGTGTTGACTCCTGGAAGATTTCCCAAATACTGCTGATTTTATTTTAATGACACTTTCATTGATATGTAATAGGGTTATGGAAAAGGATCAACGTTTGAATTCATTCTGTTGTTTCATAATGAAAACAAGGCTTGGGGGAAAAATCATAATAAAAATGTTCATTGGCTTGTGTTTTTTAAAAGTAAATTGCTTTTATTCAAACAGAGAACATGAGACTTTGATATAAATACAAAGAGAGGGAAAGAAGGCAGCAAAAATAAATACAGAGAATATAATCTGCCACTCGAACTCTGCTCATGTAGATAATGAGGTTTTAAAGCTGTTTCTTGGCAGTAATATTTTCAATTCATCAGCCTCCCCTGAGGAAATTATTTTCAGATTTCTGAATCAAACTCACGTTTTCATTGCCACTGAAAGATGTTTGACCATCAACTCTTCCCTTAAGAGTTCCCCTCATATAAATAAATATGAGTGGAAGCCAGTTGACTATTTGTCCTCTTTGGCCTTCCTAGTTCTCCTCATGCCTCCAAATCCCTTTTTGACTTTTCCCCTCACAAGCAAGCATAGAACATTATCAGTCTTGAAGGCTCTTCTAGGTTCTTTTTAATGTCTCCTTTTAAATGAAAGCAAGCACCCAGCCACCACCCACCTTGCCATATTTGATGTCTTCTTGTTATCTATATTGACCTCAAAAACACATAATTGTTCTTACCACTACATGAGATCTCTGCTGTGTTTGACATTTTTATCACTGTATGTAGTGTCCTGTCCTTGCTGTCCTGTGTAGGGAATCCTACGTACACCATCATTGTTCTTCCTGCTGCTTAGGGTGTCCTGTTACCTGTTATCCTTGTGGCTTCATGTGATGGCCTGCTAACCTTGTTATCACTCCTGTTGCTGTGTATGGTATCCTGTTGCATGCATTCCTGTTAATACATATGGTGTTCTGCTAAACCCAACATTATTTCTTGTGTGGCATCCTGATTGTCATTCCTATTGTTGCACAACGATATATGGTTATTTTTAACTGAAAGCTGTATGTTCCTCTACATTAGTGTATAGCTGGAATTTATATAGTGTTCTATTTTTGAGTACAGTTTTCCCTCCACATTTGTGGATTTGACCATCACAAATTTGATTGTTTGTGAGGCACGTGTTTGCCTTCTCCCCCACGTTTTCCTCCTCTCATTCTCTTGCATTCTGTACCCAAGGCTTACAAGGCTTGTGTTTAAAATGGACATTTTTTTTCCCTTTTGGATGAGCAAAGCCTGCCTACCCCCTGCTGGAGGCATGTTCTGTCTGCCATGTGGTTGCACATTCTGCTGTGTAAAAGCTGTTGATTGGTCGGGTACTCTCTTTGCTCCTACCTCCTTCTTTCTCAAGATGGCTGCTGGAAGTAGCTATAACGCCAGAACTCTGTTCTTCTCTGTCTGAGGGGAAAGTACAAGTAAGCCCTTTACCAGCCAGAGGCAAAGGAATGGGAGGAAGAGCTCTGGAGAGGATTCATGGGGAGAATTATTTGTGGTTTTTCCACTTTCATGAGGGTTCTGTGCCCCAAACCCTCGTGAATATGGAGGGGCTACTGTAACGGTGTGTTACATGAACAACTTGCACTTTTATTCTTTAGCAGTGGTAAAGGAAAGGAGATGAAGATAGCAATGGTGGAAAGGCAAGCCTTCTGGGAAAGGGGATTCTTGGAGTCAGGTGCTGATGCACGTGGCATAGGTTGTTCTTCAAGTCACCTCTCTCCAAGCGAACAGTTCTCCCCCCCCCATGTATCACTTTAATGCTTACTGACACACAGAAAGGGCTTCCTTCATCAGTTGAACATGCTATGCAAAATGCCTAAACTTCATTGCTTGTTTTCACATATTTGCCCATCTCGACATCTGTAATTCTGACAAAGTTCTAGAAAGTTTGTTCTTCAGTCACTATGGCAGACTGCACAGAGACACACTGAAAGACCTTCCTTTTGACATCCTCATTTCCCGTGCACCTATGGACACAGCCTTAATTAGTCTCGGTAGGTCTCAATTGATCTCATAGAATATACATGATGCATTGTCCTTCTTATCTTTCAGAAAGAACACATTTACACTATATGGTCCTGTGGTCACTGCAGAATCCAGAACACCCAAAATTTCAAATAAGAGTGGGATTTTTTCAGCACACAGTTCTGAGGAAACTCCTCCCCAAACCAACCATTACAGAAACAGACTGCTCATAGTCAGCACCATTCCCCTCCTGCTGCTATCAGTATTTTTGCCTTCCTTTCATAATTCCCACTGCACCCATGACCATTTTTGTCCTGCCACAAGATACCTTTACCTTCACCAGAGTAGTTAAGTGTGTGAGATCACATACAGTAGACTCTCATTGTACTGTATCTCTGTATGCAGTGTGCACCTGCATATATTAATACATAGGGTATGCTTGTGTGGGGTGGAAGGAGCTGCCATGCTGGCATTACAAGCTGTGTCTTAAATTTAAATGTAGTCCAGAACTGAAATACACATTGCTCTCAATTCAGACTCCTTTGTCATGGCAAATCTATGTCACAAGGCAGCATCTGACTATGAATGATGGCTGACATGATTAAAAGCTTTTCCATGCTCCCTTTTTCAATACACAAGCAGAAGATCATGTAGCCTAACCCCCCCCCACCATTGCTAATGTGAAAAATGATGCATTAAACGAAGAATTTCCTGTTTACACGAATACTTTCTACATGAGCAAGAACCCTGGAAAATAAAAATGGAGAGAGTGGTACTGAGTGCTCTCCCACATGATGAAGAAAGAGATGTGCATTGATATGTCAAGAATCTCCTTTCAGAATTTATTCTTCAGCTGTGTTTCATGTACTTACCCATGGAGTTTCACATCTAAGTTTAATATTTTTTTTCTGTGTAGGTCCCATTTCAGTGCTGACATAGAGGACTTACTCAACAGGCCCACTGATAAGTAGTACTTTAGGAGGGGTCTTTAATATTGGATTTTTAGTTGGGCTTGTCTGATGAGGTTCTTCTGTACTTATCGAACTTAGTCTTATACATATTTATTTAATGGTAATTTCCTCTATTCAATACAGAAGGCTGCTAGGAAAAGCTAAATTCTTTACTAATTTACTCTGAAATAAAATAAGTCCCATTGATTTCAGTGCTTCTTCTAAGCAAGCATGCAAAGGCCTGGGTGATTAGGTGGCAATCCTGTGTATGCATAGTAAGACTTATTTCTGAGTACACATCCTGTAAATAGTAAGTACAGAGTAAGCCCTGTTGAACCCAGCTCATCCTAGTGGGAAAGTAAGAACAGTCAGAGTGGGGATCTAAATCCTTGCTTACCCTATTCTCACAAGGGCAAAGCACAATAAGAGATTTTTGTGCATTTTTGCAAAAAAAATCTTATTTGCAAAGTGATTGTTTACACAAGTCAAAACTGATCCTGGTTGTTTCAGGAATGACAAGATAGTGAAAACTAACAGTGAATGTACAAACAAGCGAAAGAGGATAGAAAAGACAAACTTTTTAATTGTGTTTTTAATTGTGTTGGTTTACTGTTTATTAGTTATTTCATAAATCCATTTATAATTCCATAGTTCTGCTAAGAGAAGGAATAATTTGATAAGTTGACAGCTTTACCATCAGTCAGACCCCAAGTCCATCTGCAGCTCCTTCTGCTTGACTTCTCTTCAGGGAAGAGCCTGATATCTACACAGCAACATAGCTCTAATTACATTCTACCTTTTGTGTGGATTTTAAATGTAAGCTGATTTAGAGAATTAATCCTGTCTGAAAAGCCGGGTATTATGATAAACAAAGAAAGGAAAAAACAGTGATACAGTCTTTATTTTAACAACTAGAGCTGTTTTGCACTAACTTACACAACAATTCTATACACCTCTACTGAGAAGCAAGTCCCTTTGAGTTTAACAGGGATTACTCAGATAAATAAACCCAGGATTGGAACTGTAATTTGCAGATCTTGTTTAATTTTTCTCCTAATTTTACTAGATTATTATGTACCTAAAGTCATGTTTACGTAATTGTTCCTAAATGTGAACATTTTGCTCACAGCTCAAACACTACAGATAACTTGACAGCAAGATGACTTTGCCTAAAAAATACAAAGTTATCAGATGAATAACTTTTATATCCCAATGGAAGATGTATAGAACTGAGATATTTACTCCTGTTTATGCATGGACGAACTACTTCTAATAAGACTGGTTCTGCCAGGCAGAGTGAGGTGGCCACATCAGGTATTGCTGTTTCATGGAAAGGCAGCAGATTGCTAGTTCTTTCATTTATCATAGCACTTTTACCCCCAGGGAGAGCTTCTTCTGGTGACAAAATAATACATCGATAATACATAGTTTGGAGTATTGTACTTTTTGGCTAGGTTGATGGAAAGGCAACCATTTGGTAATAATTTCCTGCGTTAGACAGCAAAATATCTTGGGTTAATTTCTTTGATTTTGATTCAAAATGCAGAACTGCTTTTCTCTCACAGAAGACTATACACTTCTGTTTTCCATTTAATTTATTATCTCTTTCCAGACATTGCTTTCCTTTTCCCAAACACTTGCATTAAGAAAATGAAAGACTCTCCCTGCCAACTCCTGATCCTTCTCAACACTCTGTAACTACTGTTAGGCATTTGGTTGTATAGTGCTGAGCTTCCAGTCAAATACACCACCTTCAGAAATCCTAATATTATGCATACTCCCAAGGCTTAAACACTGTTCTAGCAGAACCTGGTAGTATAATCCATTTCTTATATTGGCTCCCATGATAGTATGCTTTCTCATTAAGGCAGAACATCATTCATTCATTCATTCACTCATGCATATTAATAGTTTTCATACAATGTGAAAATACTTTGTAAGAAAGCGGGCTACTCTTAAACAGAGTTTTTAATTTAAACATAATAGACACTAGTGGCTAGTTTAGACTTCTTTTTTAAGATTGCAAATTCACGTTTTCCTCTCAACTATTTACTGGATAATTTCCCCATAGGCTGATGATTATAATGAGAACTATGGGAGAGAGATCTTGCTAGAATTTCCCACAAAAAATGTATTGATTTATACTATGTCTTAGGCTGCTGCAGTGGCCAAGGAAAGAATTATTCAATTTAAGAAAGGATATTTCATGGACATTCTGATACCCTCTGACCTTTTTGCACCTGAATTTCCACTCACAAAACACTCATCTGATGAATAAATGGTGCTTTGGGCAATCAACTTTTATATAAGCCTTCTGGCTCCATTTAAGTCTGTAGAGCTATTGAATCATTCAGTTTTCTCCAGTTTATAACAAACCACAGCTTGACTTTTTAGTAAGTTAGCTTTCCAATCAGTGGTGCATTCAGGTGAGGATTGTGAATAAGATGCCCAGGATCTCACTCAACAGAATGAGATGGTGGTTCTCAAAACCAACAGGTCTGGCTTAGCAGATGTTAAAGTAGGTGAAGAAATATATATTACTATTCAGAGAACCTTTGAAGACCATCAAGGTTTTGTTTTTGTTTTGAGCTGGGGGGAGTGTCATCATAAGAACTTTAGGTCTAAAATTTCAAATTGCATAATTTCATCATATATCTAATCTAATAATTCTGAAGATAACTTTGGAATAAAGCCGTCTACCTACATTCCTATGCTTCAGGTGTCATAATTACTCATGGAGAGCCTGGTCATTTGTTCTGCATATATTGGAGATGAATTTGAGGTTTCGAAAGATGTATTATACACTCTGAATTGCAGAGCCCCACAAGGAAGATCCATGTGGCAATGAGCAATTGCCTTCTTCACTTTATGGTATTTCCACGCCAAATGTGAATGGAACCATTTCTAAACTAATAGCACAAACTGGCTGTAGTTATGTGGTGTCCAAATATTATTACTTGGGGGAAAATACATACTTTAAACATGTCCTCCTATTAACACACAGAGACAACTCCAACCCCACAAACCTTATAAAAGTAGAAAAGAATGATTCTTGCTTATTTCCAAAAATAATTCATTGGTGTCCTCTAACTTGTTTGTGTCCCCCTGTTAAAGATCTTCATGTTTCTAATATCCTGATCATCTGATATGTACAGTAGTATGGCATTTATATTAAGTGCCATTTCTAAACATATTGGAAACAAAAACCCTGAGTTGTTTTATTCAGATACATACCAGGTTGGGCCTTGTAAATCCCCTCAGCTTCTTCTGTCTTTTGGGCCTCAGTATCACTAAATTTTACAGCAATGGTCCCTCCTTTGGCCAGGCTCTGTTGGCTTTTCCTGACCATGTGCAGGAAATACCAGCAGCAACCAAGGAATTCTGGAACTTGTCATTCATGAGAGATTGTGAGATACAGTAATTCCAACACAGCACCAAGCAGTTAGCAGGTACAGATCTACTTCCTCTAAATGCATTAATTGAATGCTTAAGAGGGCTTTAAGTAATCAGATTCTGGCCTAGTAACCATTCTGTTATACTGGCTTGGTACATGACTTAATCTTCCAAATATCTGTCTGTTTAGATATAGTTCTAACACTGCTTTTGTTGGCTTCACAAATTTTCTGTGAGCAAACTGGTAGGGGGTGATCTACCAAGTTTTTTCCCCCCACTAGAAATCTTTAGATTCTCATCCAGCTGTTTGGAAGTGTTGGTCTCATCAAAGGCACTCCCTTGCCTGTACTCAGGTCCCTGATCTTACGAGTAAAGGAGAACCAGCTGTGGAAAGGGGGGGGCAATAAAAGAACACTGAATAAAAGAACACTGTGGGGACAAAACTAGAAGGAAGTTGCACAATAAGTGAAGGGTACAAGCATGTCCTTTAGACCTCAGTTCAGAGGGAATGAAAAGTGGTGGAAAAAGACTTGAACAACAGCTGGACTGAGGACTTTCTTGGCTGCCAGACTTGAGAGGATAGCCAGGAGAGCTGGGAACCCAGAGAGACTTGAAGACAGCTGGGAGACAATTATAGAATCATAGAATCATAGAGTTGGAAGGGACCGCAGGGGCTGTCCAGTCTAACCCCCTGCTATGCAGGAACACACATCAAAGCACTCCTGACAGATGACCATCCAGCCCCTCCTTAAAAACCTCCAAAGAAGGAGACTCCACCACACTCTGAGGCAGCATATTCCACTTCTGGACATCTCTGACCATCAGGAAGTTCTTCCTGAGATTCAGGTGGACTCTCCTTTCCTGCAGCTTGAATCCATTGCTCCTTGTCCTAGTCTCTGGAGCAGCGGAAAACAAGCCCACTCCTTCCTCGACATGACATCCTTTCAAATAGTTAAACATGGCTATCATCTCCCCTCTTAACCTTCTCTTCTGCATACTAAACATACCCAGCTCTCTAAACCATTCCTCATAGGGCATGGCTTCCAGACCCTTCATCATCTTGGTTGCCCTCCTGTGGACACGTTCCAGCTTGTTGATATCCTTCTTGAACTGAGGTGCCCAGAACTGGACACAGTATTCCAAATGAAGTCTAACCAAATGAGATCTAACCAATCGTTTCTACACATGGCAAAGCCAGACAACGTGGCCTGGTAGATAGTGGACTTGGGTAGCTCAAGTAAAGCACCCTTTGTGTCCTAGAAGATACATTCATGTTCTTGGTTTGTTTATGGTTGTGCCTGCTCCTTGTGTCTTTAATACATCCTGCCTTTCTCTGTCTAGGCTCTTGATTGTGCAACTACCACTTGCCATAGACCTACCAAGAAACCATTTATTGCAGTCTGTATTGCAGAGCTCTTTAACCTTAACACAAGGACCTTACTCCTTACCAGGTGCACTTGAGAGGTCATGTAAGCAGGAGTGTTTGATGTAGTCCTTCCCATGGGCAGTATAGCCTCTGTGAGAAAGTGATACTAGCATGTATACAGGTCTGACAAATTAGTCAGTCAGCTTGCTAACTTATTAAATTTATGTTTCATCTCATACAACATCATACAAACAAACCAAACTAAAAAAAAAAAAAATCCCAGAAACATTAAAATATAATAATAAAACTGTCTACCAAAGCCAAACTATTTGAATGATCCAAATAATCAGAAAAAGAAAGAAAGAAATGTATTCATCTGCCAATGAAATGATGATAAAATTGGTTGCTGGAGTGATAGAAGAAAACTTCCCTAAGGGATCTGATTTACTTTATAATCTTTTTTTAAGAAAAAAATACAGAAATACTTATTAATGTTCTTGAGTTCTTGTAAAGAACTCTCACGCTCTGGATATAGCTAAAAAGGAGTTCTGAGTTCTGATAGGATGAGCAGCTGATAAATAACATTGACGAGTGTGCCTTTTCCCTTCCAGTTTTACAAGTTTATGGACATGATTGATGCTTTTCAGCTGTGAATCATCTGCATAGCTTTAGTAGTTTTTGCAATGGAAAAAAAGGATATGTTAAAAGTATTGCTTTGAAAGAAAAAAACAACAACAACAGCAGCACATTAAATGGTCATTGCACAGTAGGCTGCAGAGATACAGTGTAGCACATTATCTGTCACTTTTATGGTTGTCTGAAAGATTAATTTCTAGTGGCAGACCTTGGAGTGTGTGGAGGGAGGGTGAGAGGGGGGTGGGGCTACAGCATGAGAGGCATGGCCACTGTGTGTGGGAGTGTGGCCAGGGTGCACGGGGGCATGGCCAGGGCTGGGATGCCCCCAAAACATTGCCGACTGGGGCAAATTACCCCCCTCGCCCCCCTGTCCCTACACGATTTCCCATCCCACTAGAAAGGGATCAACTGTCATTCTGTAGGTATGGACTCAAGAAACAGAGAAAAGGATAGATATTTTACATTGTCGCTGTTATGTTTTATGTTATGTTGATAAATATAAAGTTGTTTTGCTACTTTTCTCTCATAAATGAACCCTGTAACATCAAATTGCTGAAAGATGATGGCATTTGAAGAAGAAACTAGCAGGATCACATTAGCAAGAGTAGTTCTTCTGTTGTCTAAATCATAAATGAGTTCTGGAGAATCAGATGGGATTCTAGGAGAATATGATTCTGCATGAAATACAGGAATGGTGCCATAGGCTGCAGTGATACCTGTAGTTACCTGTTTGTTACTTCTGTCTGCAAGTGCCTGCCCTGCTCTGCCCTCACTTATCTACTTAAAAAGAAGCAACTGTTAGGGTTTATAGACTAGACATGTAAATATACACTTATGTGAGTCTTGCATAGAAGAGTAAAGAAAATTTTTATTGGGGAGAATTGCAAGCAGGTTCCCCCCACCCCCAAATTTTTCATTTTCTTTTATAGTATAAAAATGTTATTTAACAAAAATAGTTTTGCACACAAAACACTGGCAAGAATCTTGTTGCTAACATAACATGCGTGTAACTCAGAGTTATGTCTGTATTTCTTGTTTTGGATGTTGTACATGGTATGTTTTTTGGATGTTTTGGGTGTTGCACATGGTGTATATTATATTTTTCAGAAGGTATTCCTTTTTTTGTACCAAAACATTGGATTTTGTGAAAAGGAAATTTTAATTAAAAAAAAAAAGGCCTGAAAAATGAAAAAAAGTCTTCTGGTGTTTGACCATATTTTAAATAGGATGTCTGGAGGTGTGAGTATTCTTTAGATTAAAATTGTGACTCTGGATGAAAAGATTTCTTCATTAATTATTGTAAAAATTACTGTAAAATTCATTACTGATAAAAGATATACCAATCATATTTGATGATGAATGCTATTTTTATTACATGTGAACTGAAATTAATTTGACTTTCATTATTATAATATTCATACTGAACTAAAAAGAAGTAAATTGACTGTGATATTGACTATCCGATTGAGTAGCACACTGATTAGTACATTCAGTTTCTTTTACTACTGATGATAGTGCATTTAGCAGTTTGCTGCCAAACTGGAATGGTAAATTGCGGTTTTGTTCTTTTTGGGGGGGGGAAGTCTGGAGAATATCAGGGTACAGGGGTCACAGGGAGGACACAAAAAGTGCTTCTCACAGGCTACCATCCACCAGCCATAGTGCAGAAATACAAGGCAGAGAGAACAATTTAAACATTTGTTCTATTCAGTTCTGCTGGCAACCTTCACTTTGGGTTTTTTTTTATTTTTCAGCATTTTGTTCAGTAATTTGCCTGTATCTTTTTCTGTGGATTAAAAAGTGAGACTTCACAATGTACTGTTCTTTCAAGGAATTTATAAGAAATCATATGACCTACCTAAAACCCAGAAAGGGGTTTTCACATATGGAGGAGCTTCCATTCAAGGGCCATCTACCATCAACTGCCTTGTGAGAAGGATTCTCACACACAGGGATGAAAAGGGCAAGGAAGACAGCAAGGCATGTTCCTGATCCAGCTCTTTTCTTTCATGTTGGAGGGCATGCAGCCATCTACCATCAGTTGCTCTAGGATAATCCATTTTAGAGGCTAATCTTTAACATAATGTAATTCCTATACCCTGGTTTTCCTTGTAAGCAGGGATGCTATTCTTGCTTAATGTTGTTATCAAAGGAAGCAATCGGTAATTTTAATGATTTCCTTCTATAGTGACAAAGCCTTTGAAAACTGCAATTTTCAAAGACTATTTCATAGTTCATGACTTCTTCTACTTTAAATCTGCAATTTGTTGGCTGAGAAAAGAGCATTCCCTACACAGAAAGTATTGTTTCTGCATAGCAATAGTATTTCTGCACAGAATAGTTTCCTGCACAGAAAAATGCTCTTTTAGTGCAAAAAGGGGCAAATTTTGCACAGAATACATCCCCAACTACAAAGATTCTTCAGAAACACATTTTTGTATCATTGTGTGAATAATTTTGAATGTACTTTCTATTCCTACTAGTTAGCCTTCTAAGAAGTATTTGCATCCTAAAAGATAGTTTATGAATATCTATTTCCTCTCTGAGTATTTCTAAGAAAGCCTTCTAAAATTCATGGGGTTGCCAAAGATGAAGGGCAACTTCAGGCCACATTCACAGTAATCATCAATCTATCAATTGATAAAAATGAATTTGTCCATCAAGATTTCATCTTGATGGTTGGCCATTGTATAATTCTGAAACAGATGTTAAAATCTTAGACATGAACAATATGATTGATAAAGCCATAAAAAGAAATCATCTTGACCAAGCTTCAGCTTTAGAAGACTACTATTCAGTCGGTCACAACTGAAGAAAAGTAATCTCAGCATACAAAATTCTTGCTTAGCACAGCTAAGCATGAGTGAAACTTGCTACCTAAAAAGATATTCCTTCAATTTCAATGTAATGATGAATAAGCCTTACCTAATGATCAAGAATGGTTGCCAGATATAACATTCCTTGCAGACATCACTACCAAATTAAACTAATTTAAAATGAAGCTGCAAGGTACTGATAAAACTGTTGTCAAATGATAAGTTCTGTCACCTATTTCAAGAATAAATTGAAGCTACTGTCTGCCCAGCTCCTGAGGATATATCTCAGACACTTTCAAAATTCGAACACACTTTGAAACAGCAGACAGAAAACAAACCTCTCCCAAATGAGGAATGATACTTGAGAAAGTTGGAAAATGGCACTGCTGATGAACTGGTTCCCAAGTTTATGCAGAGGATGATATCATGTCTTTCCCCTATGGAGATGTTGATGTGAGTGAAAGAAATCATTGTAGTTACCCCACATTATATAGCTTATTTGCCAATGTAGATGGACAGAGTTTTGAGAAGACAAACACAAGTCCTATAGCTTTTCATTTTGTGTGAGAGTACTGAAACGGTCTGGGGGCTTTGGCAGCCCTTTCTTTTCTCTTTCTTTAAACTTCAAAGATGTTTTTCCACTATTACACAAGGAATGGCTTGCGTTCACATGTGGTAGCTTGGCTACTGCATGCTGTGAGATACTATTACAAAAAGAAAGTCCTTCAAACCTAGAATAGCAAAGAAAATATCAGAGGCAACATAAAATACCACTATTATTGAAAAGCCCTCCCACACAAAGTAGTCATTTGCCTGGTGGCAACAGCTAAAGAACCACAATGAATCTCCTCTTAGAATTTTATAATTTTTCTGTAGGAAAAAGCTTCAAACTGAAGCATTTGAAAAGGTAATATGAGGGCAATTAATGGCAGGAAAATGAATGGATTTTTAGGATTACATGTGAGAATTCTAATGCGGAAGTGGCATTATGAGTGAGTAGGAGATGGTCATTCAGTTCAATTTCAGAAAATGCTACTACCTCTGATAGCAATGTGATCCATTTCTGCAGTGTTATCCAACAAGGAGGCAAAAGAGGCATCCCTGCTTCTGGGAATAATTAGTTATAATGAATTACTTGAAAGCAATCATTGTTATAGCAAGACATAACAAAGGCCATTGCCACACTACACTATTATAGAGCTATTATTACACTCTCGACATCCTATGAAATCCTGGGATTTGCAGTTTAGGGATGGGCATTTAGAATTCTGTTTGGCATCAGTAAACTACAAAACCCCAGGATGTTAAAAGTGGAATATTAGCACTATAACAGTGTAGTGTATAAATGGCTTAAATTACTTTATCATAATGAACAATAACTCATTTTGTAGTGTAAAATATTCAATTACTTTTGTCATTGCAGGAGTGCTCTTGCTACTTAAGTGTGCTTCGTATCTCATTTTAGGACTCCAAATAGAATTCTCATTTTAAAAAAATACTAAACTAAACAGTAAACAAAGTAATTAATTATTTACTTTCTGGCAATAAGAGTGCATAGTTACTTTAAACTATGACCATAGCAGCAACTAACTACCTTGGGGAGCTCTGGAAATCTAACTGTTACCAGACATTTTTAAAATGTTACTTCTCATGCTCTGTCTGCTTTCTATTGCTACCTTTGCCTACATGTTGGAGCTTTCAAGTGACCTTTTTTTCTTACAGAGTTCACTTCTTTTTAATAGTTACAGTTTCTACACAAGGAAAACATGGTTTCTGTTCAGAGAGTGGATATAAATATAGAGAAGGATTTTTGTTGTCTTGAAAAATTATTTTGGCCCCTTTCTATTGTTAGTATTTGCAGATGAACCTCAGTCCTTTGAATTCAGGTTGTCAGAACATATCTTTGTCATGTCAGATTACCTTATCTATAGAGACATGCAAATTTACTTTGATCTTGAAAGGCACACAGTCCACAGCAAATTATTTCCACTCACTCTATCTTCAATACACTATGATAATAAAAGTGGAGAATTAATAATGTATGTGTGGGATACTGATCTGTTTGCTTATGGATAAAAGTTATTTCAAAGTCATATCTTGTTTATCTTTCACTATTTTTTGCCTTAACTCTTGAATATTCAGAATCTAAGGCATAATGTTAGAATCTTGTAAAAATATGTTCAGTTATGTTTCTTTATCCCAACACAGAATATTAACTATCAGTTAAAAGAAGGTGTCAGTTGAACAACGGTCCTATTATCCAGGCAGCTAAAGATGAAAGGAGGATTGTAGTTTCTTCATACTAGAGATGTAATGATCCCATCTGATTTTGGAATTTAAGCAGTGCCACCTCTGGTTAGTGCTTGGATGGGACTGTGCCAACAAATACCAGGTGACTATGGCCATTTCCACACTACACTGTTATAGTACCATTATTCCACTTTCAACATCCTGTGTTATTCTGGGGTTTGTATTTTACTGAGGGCAAAGAGCTCTCTGGCTGAGACTTCTAAATGCCCCTGCCTAAACTTCAAGCCTCAGGATTCCATAGGAAGTTGAAAGTGGGAAAATAGCAATATAACAGCATAGTATGGAAATGGCCTAATTTTCAGAGGAAGGAACTGGCAAAACCACCTATGAGTATTCCTTGCCTAAGAGGTTGACATACATGCAACATTGGAAAGAAAAGAAAGATATTGATTTAGGAGAGTGGAAATTAAAAGTTCTGGATATGATAGAGACAGAAAAGGTAGCATTTTCATTGAAAAATAAACCAATCCAGAACTTTGAAAGGGGATGGAAAGGAGTTTTGGAATGGATAAAAATTTAAAAGTATATGAAAGAGTATTCCTTCCCTAAGAAAACCCTATGAAATTCTTAAGGTTGCCAAAGGTTGATAAGCAAATTGAAGACACACTAACACTCTCTCTCTCTCTCACTCTCTCTCACACACACACACACACACAAAACCAAAAGAATAGTCATAAACTTTCTCATCCTTGTAAAGAAATGGTATCTCAATGTACTGAAACAGCTGATTAACCCCAGTGGTTGTAAAATATTGCACATTTGAGAACCTTTATTGCCAAAATTTTGTTCATGGAGAAAAACATCAATAATTTGAGCAAAACCAATATGTTTTGCAGAAAAAACTGTATTTCTCACAAAAATGTTGCCTTTTACATCAAAAATCACTCTGTGTGAAAACAATAAAAGCACAAAATTCTTGCACTTTCACCCAGCGGGGAAAAACTTTCTTCCCTGGTTTTTCAATGTGCTAAGAAAAAGGATGAGTCTAATACTGCTGTTAACCTGTTTGTGTCCACAAAAGGTACACCAGGTGTGTCCATGAAAGAATCTGCTACAAAGCTCCCTGAACACCAGTCTGATTTTTTACAAAAAACCAGCAACAAACAGGTATAAACATTGGAGCTTCCTCTACTCACTTTTATGTGTACAGATTTTGGAGCAACTTGAAATTTGTCATTTAAAAAAGAAAAGAAAAAAAATTCAATAGCAGATTACTTTTGGACAGGTTGAGGCTAAGGTCCTTTCGGCACCAGGCAATTAGAACAGGGAAGAACGTTCTTGCAGAGAGGTCATCTGCACCTTGGAGTGGACTAGGAGCGGACTACTTACTGGAGATACACACCTCAGTCTGCTCCAAAATGACCCCAAGTGGTCCTCCAGCATGTTTTTGAAAGACTGGAAAAAACAGGTCTTTATTTTCCTGGAACGTACCATTGCATTCCTGCTCCCTTGTGCAGATTTTCAGGCTCGCACCAATGCGAGTCTGCGATCTGCAAAGGGAGGGCTTTAGGCGTGGCAAGCTTCAGTGGTTGGTCGGGACCCATGACCAACCGGAAGCCACCATTTTGGAAGCTGGAAGCTGCTATTTTGGAAGCCGGAAGCCGCCATTTTGGAAGCTGGAGCAGTGCGGATCTACAGACCTGACACTGCTCTGATTCGCTCTGGACCAACGAGGAGGCCTGCAGAAGGGCTTCAGGGACAGTCCACATTGCTTCGGACCCCAGAAGAAATGGTAGGTAATGGCATGGAGCAATTCCCTCACCTCGTGTGGAAAGGGCCAAAGTTACAAGCAGAAATGGGACATAGCAAAGGCATTGGTTTTAGAAAATACTAGGCTTCAGAAGGGAAGCTTGGCCTTGAGTGCTTATATTAGAGCCTCAAAGGTACAGGATATGCAAGCTTAGGAAACCAGCCTTAACACAACTAATGTAGCCCAGGCCATGCCTCTGTGCACTGAAAACTTGAGGAGCTGCTTGGTGATTGATCGCTGTGCCAATATAACATTAGTTAATAAAAACTGTTGGTAGGGAATAGTTAATAGGGGTGGCTAGAGTATATCACCTGAACAAGGAAGCCATTGTGGGTGCAGTTCCTTGGGATGGCCCAGTACAGTGCATCAGGTACAGTTCTTGTTCATGAGGTCGCTTATGTCTCCAATGCAATCTGCACAGGCCATACCCCAGCTGAAATGCCACCAAATGAGTCTGCAGAATTAGATGAGTCCAGAGCCCTCCTCCCCCTTGGACTTTAGTAAGGGCTGCAGCCTCTGAAGGGTGGGGGACAAGAGCAAGGTAGCTGCACATTCCTATTGTTCCCCATACACTTTTCTGTATTGGTGCCTTCTTCAGCAAGAAATCATGCTTTATTGAAGGAATACCAGTCAAGAAGAAGGTCCTTCCCTGCTACTTACCAGTAATGCATTCAGGGAAAAAGTTTCTCCAGCCCTAGGTCATGGGGATTGGGTTATTTTCTCTCCACTATGATCCTGTCCGTTGTCCATTCCTTTGTAAGTGGAAAGGAGGCAACCATAATCCTACATCCGAATGTTAGTGGTGAATACCACTTTTGAGACAAAAAGAAAAAAGAAAAAAAAGAAAAAGAAAAAGTCTCAAAATTTGCGAGTGCTTGTTTTAGAAGGGACGAGAGTACTTCAACAGAGGTTGCAAAAAGTTCTAGGTTCAAATCTCCACTCTCCATCTGCAGATAGAAGATGGTGTGAGGGACATCTAGTGTGACACTAGAAAATTACTAACTGTGAAAACTAGATAATATTGGACCAGATGAACAATTAATCCAGCTCAATATAAGCAGTTTCCTGTGTTTATAATTTTTTTTACATTGTGGTAATGCATATTTATTTACATCACAGCTTCTTCACATCAATATTTACAAAGGGGAAACTTTGTTATAATTTATCCCTGATCTTGTATCATACAGATCTCTTTTGAAGCCCCATATTTATTTTAGATTTCCAAAACCATTTAAACAGCATACAGGCTGCAACTTTCTTGCCTGGGAGATATTTACCTAAACAAACAAATAAATAAATAGGATTTGTTTAAATACAGCTTGCGTAACTTTAATGAAAGTTCATATTTTGGACCTTGATGTGAACCCTGTTAATGAGAAAGTTGGGTATCTGTATCTCTCCCCCTCTCCCTGGAAATGCAACTATCTTTGGTAAGTATATAGCAATTGGGGGATATTTGTAACTCTACACACATCCTGTTTCCCATCCATTTATTTAGAATGTAATCTATTTAAAATGTCTTTGCTTAGCAGTGACTCTGAATTTCATGCCCTTGACACAAAATTAAACCTTGACATGTGGATCTGATGCCAAGCATTTCAAGTAGAAGCTTAGAATTATCTCCCTTACTTCACAGCAGGTGACTAATACCTACTGATCCAGAATGCTGATTATAGCCAAACTGCATGTGCACCAAGTTAAGAGTCAGATATTTAACAGTGTCCTTAATTTCTCTGCTTAGAATTGCTGCATGCTGTTTCAAACTGTTGTTATTTAATTAACTAATAAATGAACACAACCTAAATTGCTCCAACCTGGAAAATTTATGTGCATACGTTATACATTGACAGTGGCCCCCAGTGAAGTGAATGCCCTTGCTCATTATAAAGAACAAGTACACAAGCATTTGCAGGTTTAAGGCTTAACACTTATACTCATTCTGTTCAATTACTGATAGAATAATTACACAGATGGTATGCTACCATATTACAGGCTGTATATATGGAACTTGAGGTGTGAAAATACAAGAATCGGCAGCAATAACAAATAGGACTAAAATACCACAAGAACGTAAGGTATTATATAAAAGTTCAAGAAACTATTAATTTCATGTAATTAATTTTCAACTCTTCCTTGTATTTATAAGTCCATTTATGTGTGAGAGTTGCTAGTTTTTTCAGTCATTTAACATCCATCATTTCAGCCATTTAACACTGATCATTAATTAATGCTTGTGGCTGTATCTCCTGGCCTGTATGTATTTGTTAGAATATTGATAGAGAAGTTCCAAGTGTCCGCAGAGACTTCTCTACAGAAGTTCTAATGAACATACACATGTTGAAGGTGCAACTTCTTTCATACATCCTATGCCTTTTCTTTCACTGATTTAATGCCTCAGTATGTTTTGACTCAGCAGAACAACCTTGATTTTTAAAACTACTTCATCCAGTCATTCTTTAGTTCATATTTCCCCATACTTCTCTCCTTGTATTTTATTCTACAACTTTCACAGGTCCTAGCAAATGAAGTCAGTGGGAGATGGTTAATGAGAGACATGGACAAATTATGTGGGGGGAACCCAAGCTAGGATTAGCTGTTTTAATTGGTAATCTCCATAACAGAAGATAATCTTAATTTATTATTGCTCTAGAACAAAATGATAAAGAATAATGGAACTCTTCAACAGCTACTCCCTGCTACTTTTCTAAGGTCAGTGTTTGTGCATTTTTAGGCTTGTTGAATAGTTCTGACAACTAACAGCTTTTGAAGATAAAGAACAGTCCTCTGCACTATTCTAAGAATGCAACCAAAGGAAAGGAACTTAGTAGATTTGCACACATCTGGAAGTGGAGCCCAGCAGTTGGAGAAATGTGCAGGAGTTCTATCTACCCAAGAGCTTTGTTTTAAAATCATTGCTTTTAAAACATCTGAAATTGATGCTTAGCTGAAAATCTCTCCTTTCCCATTTAAGACACTGGTTGAAAAAGGAGGGAAGAAATATCTCAGCAAATGTAGATGATGGAAGATGGATTTACTACAGATTCAGCAGAGTTCCAATGAGCACTTTGCCCACCCCTGGTAACATATGACACATTTTTCTGGATGTGGAATCCTTAGGGAAATGGGCAGGCAGGTGGGCATGATTGCTCCTAAGTGTCCTCTTTCACAGTGTGAAGTTAAGTAAACTCACTGTTTCACTGGGGAGTTGACGGTGATGAAACAAATGGGATGGAGACTAGAGCATTGGTAGAAGAAAAGTCAAAGTGAATCTGATGGTACACAGGCTAGAGCCCATTGGAAAACCTAATCCGTGGTGGTGAAGATATCACACTTTTCTGCCACCATTGTATCTGCAATGTCATCCAGTGGAATTGTCTCAAGTAGACAGGGGAATGTTATGCTCTGCCTCACACCAGCACCATGCAGACTGGTTGGCAATGGTCTTTGAAGAATTTGCATAACACTTTGCAGATATAATCACTCAGATATGTTCCAGCTTGGATCATGTAGTTGATACAGGTCCAATAAATGTTATCTTGGCACCTGGTTGTCCTGTATTAGTGAATATGTTTCAATTTGGGGAACCTGAAGATGTGGAAAAGATCATTGTAGAAGCGAAAGCCACCACATGTGTGCTGGATCATTGCCCTTACTGGCTTACTAAAGCAGTCAGAATGGGGACTGGCCAAGTGGATAAGCAAGATAATGAATGCCTTATTTCAGCAAGGCAGGGTTCTGTCTTGCCTGAAGAAAGTTGGGATTAGATTTACCTTATAAAACCCTCCCTGAATCCAACCTTATTACATAATTATCAGCTTGTTGCCAATATCCCCTTTGGGGCAAGGTTCTAGTGTGTGTTTATGGCCTCTTGATTCCAGTTATTCCTGGATGAAACAGATTAATTTGATCTATTTCAGTCTGGCTTCAGGCTTGATATGAGACAAAGGTAGCTTTGGTTCCCTTGATGGGTGACCAACACAGGGAACTGGTCAGGGGGAGTGTGTCCCTATTGGTTCTTCTGGACCTTTCAGTGGCCATGGTATCCTTCTGGTCTGCTGCCTTATGATGGGTATTGGGGGCACTGTTTTACACTAGCTTAATTACTTCTTGGTGGGGCAAATCCAGAAGGTGGGGCAAATCCAGAAGCACCAAGGCCTGTGATGTCTCTCAGGGTTCTGTTTGGTCCCCCATGCTTTTCAACATTTTCATGAAACCACTGGGAAAGGTTGTCTGGAAATTTGAGGTTCAGTATCACTAATATGCAGGGGTTTTAAAAACAGTGTTTTAGTTGAAGGTACTATTTAAAGCTTTGTAAACTTGTTGTACTTTGTACAATTTTAACTGCTTAGTTTTAATTTATGCTGTAAGCCCCTTTGAATCCTGTTTGGGGGAAAATCTATGTCAAGGATCCACTTCATTCTGGAGAAGCTTTATAGGAGCCACAAGCCAACATTGATTGGGCCAGAGTTCCTAACAGGCATGCTCAATTCAGTTTCAATTTATCTCTTGTCCTTGTCCGTACCCTCTTGCCTGCCCTGCTTTCTTCCACTCCCATTCATCACTTCTTCTTCACTTCTGGAGTAGCTAAAAAAGGAATTGCTCCTTCTAGACTTCTCCAAAATGCTCCAGACACCTTGATATGGCAGCCCCTATTCTTCTAGACTTCTCCAAAATGCTCCAGACACCTTGATATGGTAGCCCCTATTCTGTTGGCTGTTACCCTCTTCCTTTCCTGTGAGAACAGACAAGAGGCATCATCATGAATTACCATCCCAGGAACCTCAGAAACAGTCAGGTGACAATCCTCTGTGAAACTGGTTTTGCTAGAAAAGTATACCCCATGCATTAGAGGTTCCCATCACTGTCTTGTATATACATTATGAGAACTAAGACACTAGTTATGACATTATGACACTACAGAGAAGTGCAGAATTTGGATGATGGACCTGTATAGAGCTTAACAGGCCATGGCATATGTTTGCAGCTTTTGTTTTTGTAAACTTCATAGAAAATCTCTGAAGATATGATTTAATGGTAAAAACAGGTTGTAGAACATGGTGAAACATTTCAACAACTAAATAAATTAACCTGACATTTAATTGTACAAGATGCACTCTCAAGATACAAACCATTTAGCTAGTGGGCAATAGTATGAGATTTGTTCACCTCATTTGGAGCCCTGTTTGGTTTTCAACCATGGGCAATTTTATTCTCAGATCTTTGTGTGTAGTTCTGCTTCAGGGCAGCACTGTAAATTCATCTGTTCTTATTTTGACTGGGAAAATATATGATTAAATTTCTCTGAAAGTTTGTCTGAATTTCTCTCATATTCTATTTAACAAAACACATACTTTGAACAGATTTTTGTATAACTAGTTAGCACAGCTTATATTCATGTTTGACTTGGGCTAAAATTCCAAGCTCTAGGAATTGGTCTGGGAAGCTGATTACTGTTTACCAAATGGGATAAGAGTAGATGATTGCCATGCCTGAAATCTAGAGAGACTTTTCTAGACTGGTAATGCAATACTCTATGTATGCAGTGAAAGGCTAAGATCTGGTAAGGAAATATTTTCAATATTTTATTTAAGCTCCCAGTTTGTCCTGGAACCTGAACTCTAATGTTGGTGCTGGAGACCAGATTTGAAACAAACAGAATAATCTTTCTCCAGTTATTGAATAACTATACTCACAATCCACATATCTGGAATATGTGAATAATATTTCCTTTCCAGAACATGATACTAGTAGAGAAGTTTCAAATCCAGCACTACTTTTGAAAAAGATTGAACAAACATAGATTTGTTTAAAAGTGAATATCCATATTCCAAAAACCATAACACTCTGAGAAACTAGTTATGTAGAACAGATAGTAATTACTTCTCCCAGTGTTTAACCACCAGAACACATCAAATTGAAACACATTCTCAAGCCGAAGTCATTAATAGAGAATTTTGTTCCTCAAAGCTATTCTGGAATGTGCTAATTATCTTATTGTACAGGGTGAGCAACCTGCACCTCTATGAACACATGCAACCCTTGGCATAATTTTATGTGGTTATGTCCTAATTTAAAAGGCCATGTGCAAGTGATGAGTTCAGACCTCTAGAATGATTTGGGATTAAAATTGAGAGAGAAAAGAGTGTGAGAGAGACTGAGAAAAGCAAGAGGAAGGCCGAAAGGGAGAAGGAATGAAGGTAGGAGAAGGGTGGCCCCACCTGTCACCAGTATGCAAATTATTCCTGTGGAAATCTGACTTTCAAGAGAGAAAAAATAGTGATTGTAAACATTACATTTTGGGACCATAGCTCTCTGAGTACCCAAGCCAACATAGCCACTTACATTGTTGGTTAGGAGATTTGGGGGAAAATAATTTTTTCTCAGCTCTAGAAGAAAGGCTGTCCACCTCTGTTGTAGGAGAATGTAGGACAAATTGCTGTTCCAGAAAGCATGAGCAATTACTCTCCCCCCGCTTTCTTCTGGTTGCTGTTATTGTGTGCCTTCAAGTCATTTCCAACTTATAGTTGCCATAAGGCAAACCTACCACAGGATTTTCTGGGACTGAGAGTATGAGACACACTCAAGGTCACCCAGTGGGTTTCCATGGCTGAGTGGGAAATTGAACCCTGATTTCCAGGGTCATAGTCCAATGCTCAAACCACTACACCATGCTAGATCTGCTTTCTTGTATTTGTTATGTGCCTTCAAGTCCTCGCTGACTTATGGCAACCCTAAGACAAACCTGTGGCAGAATTTTCTGGGACTGAAGATGTGTGGTGTGCCCAAGGTAATCCATTGTGTTTCCATGGGCAAGCAGAGAATCAAGCCTTGGTTTCCAGGGTCATAGTCCAATGTTAAACCACTACACCATGTGGCTTTCTATACTCCCCCCCACCATTTTTGTTTCTAGTAACAATGCATATCTCAGAGATGAGAATTTCTCTTGCCTTTATCATTAAGTTTTTTGGCTTCCTTTAAATTTTTTCAGGTGTTCCACCTCTCATATGCAGAAATCCTCTACTCTCCGTTCAAAACTTTGCAGACACTTAACTTTTTTTTCACCTGTTGTTCACTTTATTTTTCTTACAGAAGTTTGAGCATGGCTTCTGAATTTTAATTTTCTAGCACACTTCACCGTATGTCCTTGTTAGAATTCTTTGGATTATTCCTAACAAGGCAACATTTTGTTTTATTAATGCCAATGTGTATTATCCAGACATCTTGGGGAATATCATATTTGTCAACAATAGGTGCAGCTGGAGAATAGGATGGTGTAGGTGAGTAAAGAAGGAGAGAATATGCAGTAGGAGGTAGAAACTTGGTATTTGATAATCTAATATACAGAAAGATCCTAAGACTTAATATCTCTATGTCTGAGGCTAAGCTGTTAACTATTCCAGTTCTTTCTTCTGCAACATAGCAATATAATTAATGCAATATTCCCACATGTCCCTCTTTCTCATATGTACAGCTTAACTCATTGTCAAAATAAAAATCCTGAAAAAATGTGCTAATTCTGTCAGCAGGATTCTTTTTGTGCTACTGGAGGTCTGATTAAAACCAGTGTTAGACTAGTTGAGGCCATGGTGTCCTTTAATTGATTTCAAAAACAAGACGGAGTACAGGCATATTGATCAAGTCTCCTTCTGCTCATGAAACAACACTTCAAGCTTCCCTTGCACATGAGTGGATAGTTTAAATTATTTCAAAGAGGCACCATTGTTTCCAGACAGTTACTTGCTACAGACTGTGGATGGAATCTTTATTCATTCATTCACATTCTGAATTCACATTTGTTCTTTATGGAAAGATATTCATGTTGTTTTAAAGGTTGTGCTGTAGATTTCAGGAAGTGCTGGTAAGCGAACGTGGATGTGGAAGTCATATGTGCGCTTCTTGGGCAAAGGGGGAATTTTCCTTCATTAAATCTGGTATATTATAGAAGGGGATTTATTTTGTACACCTCCCTCTGACAACTGACTTCGTGAGTCAGAATATGATAAAGAAATAAATGTGTCACTGAACCTGGTTCCTTCAAAGCCACTCTGAGGAGAAAAATGTTTATAGGAAGGGTAAAGAGAAACTCTGGGACTCTAGTTTGCTGAGGCATTTTCTAATTATCTACAGATTCCCAAGTCCAAAACATTTATGAATTCTTAAAAATATATGGAAACAGGTGGCAAGTCTTTGCTAACTTCAGTATCATGTATTTTAAAGGGAACACTGTATTTTAAACAAGTTCCCTTCATAACTGACACAGCAGGCCCACATTTTATGTTTGGGAATTTGTATCTGAAAGGATCATGAGAAGTAGCCCTTAATCTGCACTTCTACCATGTGGTAAATTATGCTTGAAAATGCACTGGAAGATACTTAAATCTTTTTTAGTGTGTGTTATGTTCTCAATGATTAGATCTAGCTAAAAGCCTGGCAGTGGGTTTTTTTTTAGATTAATAGTTTCTGAACAGCTTTCAGAGGAAGAGCCATATAAAATTCATTAGAGTAGCCAATGATATCCCAACTGCTATAAGAAGATGGGGAGCAGCAAGCATATGTTTAATACTAACTTTCCAAACCTTGAAGCATCTTAAACTACATAAAATATGGGATCAGCAAAGACTCCCCCTCTGGAGAAGAAGCAGCAGAAAAGATTGAATGTATTCTTCCCTCTCAAGAACATAGACTGCATCAGCAAGCAGTTTCTGGGACTCAAGTCCACGCTTGCCTTTCCTAGTACATGCAACCCAGGTGGAGGTTGGCCATGTTGTCCATGATTCCAAGCCTTGCCTTATTGTTTTGTTGTTGTTGTTTTTTAAATAAGGTGAGGTTGATCTATATGGCTGAGGATCTTTCAAGGAATGACTAAATTTTCCTAAAATAGCTACTTTCTTACTTTGAAAGTAATATGCTTAATGGCTCATTCCGTTGTTTGTTTCTGAGTTTCTTGGGCTTGGAGATCAATTTGCTGCCAATGCTGCTGATGTCTGGAAGCTAGTTAAAAAAAGAGATTTATGATAAGTCTTGGCTTATTTCATTATTGTTAATAAAGCTAATGAAATTAATAAAACAGAAGTGTGCAGAAAATACATCTCTATAATTTGCCATGGAGATCCAGCATGCTGTAGTGGTTTGAGTATTAGATCAAGACATTGGGAGACCAGGGTTCATGAAAACCCACTGGATGACCTTGGGCAAGTCACACTCTCTCATCCTCAGATGAAGAGTAAACTCCCTTTGAAGAAATCAGGCCAAGTAAACCCCATGATAGGTTCACCTTAGGGTCACTGTGACTTGAAGGCACACAAGAACAGCAAAAACAACAATTTGAAGTAGATTTCCAAAAGATTTCTGAAGATCTGAAGATATTTTCTATCCTATGGGTGAGATTATAAGAGCATTTTTCAATGATTTTTCACCCTTTGGATTTATTTATTATTATTTTTTTTACAAAAAAAATGCTTACATAGTCTTGTTTTTGTGCAAAAACCTCTACATTTTTCCCCACAGGAAAATACTATTCTCCACAAGAAACACAATTTTTATATGTAGAATACTTCTGCACAATTTTTTTCACAAAAAAGTCCCCAACTGGAAAAAAATGTAATGTCAGCTGTCCGTTTTCTTGACATCTGTATATCAAGGCATCCTCTCTTATCAAGGACAAGAAAAATACCTGACATTCCTTGTATTCCTATTAGGGTTGCCAAATTTCAAGGCCTAGCCTGGAGTCACCAGTATTTGTAGGGCACCTTTAGCCAGAAGACAAAGGTGCAAATTCTAAAGTTTGGGGAGGCTTAGCTTCAGACAAGAGGAGAAGGACTATGTACAAATCTCCAGCTCAGCTGGGAGGGCAGTAACTTGCTATAATTTTTAAGTCTTGACTCATTTGTTGTTGAGATTTGCAAATAATCTCTGGGGGAGGAGCTATGTCTTTGTGTAATTAGCTTACTCCTTACCTTCCATTTATTCAAGTTCCAGGGGTCACCCTCTTTTCTGCTCTGCATCCACCTTCCAGCTAGAAACAAGTGAGTTAAATTAAAAGTTCCTTATCCCATTTCCCTAAATTACTGAGAATAAATAATCACCTCATTTCACCTTGATCTGGGGACAGCCCCTTTTGCTAAGATTTCTGTCTTAATTTCCAAATAGGAAAATATATTTTCTCTTCATCTCTCTTTGATAATCTGTGAGCTTGGTACTTAATGCTTGGTACTTAATGTTTAATATCCAATGATATCACCAGGGAATGTCCCTAGGTGCCAGATTTTAGCCTACAAACCTAAAGGACATGTGTCAATCCTGAACTGGCAACCCTACTAATCTCTAATATAAACTCTGATCTCAGGAACTCTGATTTCCAATTAACTACAAATAACCACAAAGGGCAGTGTCAGAGCTTGGAGTGCATGGAGGGGGTGTGGGAGGGGATGGGGCTATGGTGTGGGGCGAGTGGCTGCAGCATGCAAAGGGTGTGGCCACAGTGCATGGGGGTGTGACCACGGTGCATAGGAGCATGGCCGCGGCATGTGGGGGCGTGCCTACGAGCCAGGATGCCCCAAAAACATTGCCACCGGGGCAAACCACCTCCATTGCCCCCGTCCCTACACAACTGACAAAGGGAGAGCCTTTATTAGGCTGCAGAAATGAGGAATGTTTGGGGAAACACAGGATTGGTTTTCTGGTTAAAATAACAGTGAGATCAGTTCTGATATTGCGAGGAAAACTTTCCTGGGCTGAGCACATCCCCTTCTCTTTTTTTCTAAGTGTATATCTGGCCTCTAAGCTACTATTTGAATCTTGGAGGTCTAGCAAAAAGTTTGACATCTGCCACTGCCTGAGTTAGAAAGATTTCCCTCTGCTTGTGGATATGTTTGTGTATGTGTCTTCAAATTATCTGTCAATGTATGGCAAGCCCATGAATTTCATAGGGTTTTCTTAGGCAAGAAATACTCAGAGGTGGTTTTCCACTCCCTCCCTCTGAAATATATCCTACAGCACTTGATTTTCACTAGTGATTGTCTCCCATCCAATTACTAACCAGAACTAACCCTGCTTAGCTTCCAAGATCAGGTGGGATCTGGTACCTTTAGGGTACTTAGGCCTCTGCTTACATGTAAAATGAATAACAAAAACTATCTATTCTCCCATTATTCTTGAGTCTCCACTCCAACCTCTTCTTTTCTTTGCCTCTTTCTGAGTTGCTTTATAGGGAGATCTATACCCCTCATTACATTTTGTAAAAAATCATAATAATATTGTGCAATACCATCACCTTTTTAAAAAAGCAACAGCATAGTATAGTGGTTGGTGTGTTGGAATAAAACTCCAGCATTTGAAATCCCTATCCAGACATGGGAACTCAGTGGGTGTCCTGGACAAATAACACTTTCTTACCCTAAGAGGAAGCCAATAAATCTTTATTGTTAGGATGAATCTTGCCAAGAAAACCATATGATAGGGTCATCATAAATCAGAATCAATCTGAATGCACGTTACAACAGCTAATGCTCATGAATGATGCCTATTCCATTTAGTAACCAAGAAGAGTACTTGCATCACAACAGTTACATTCTCTGAATTGCATTCTCTGGATTTCATTGCATTTTGATCATATTTAAATCACATTCTACCCTATGTTTTAATGTGTGTGCTAAAAATGTATTGATGATAGTTGCCTGATGTTGCATCATGTTATACTGGCATACTGCATTTGACTAAAGCGATTTCTACCCTGTTACAGTGCTATTATTCCACTTTCTATTATTATTATTATTATTATTATTATTATTATTATTATTATTATTATTATTATTATCAGTAGTAGTATTGTTATACAATATACATAATATAATATACATTATGAATACATACTTGCATACAGATTTATATCATTTTGTCTTTTTTAAACTGAATGGTTGAATAACTGTCAAAAATTGCTAGTCCTTTCATATGATAATTGATGAAGGACCCCAAATGTTCTCCAAGTAATTGCATACACATTCCCAATCTTCCTCAAACCTTTTCGTAGATTTGTCTTTTAACAATAATTTATCAATCTGCATTAGGTCATAAATTCCCAAAAGCCAGTCATCAATTGTTGGTACACCTTCTTTTTTCCATTCTTTGGCATACATTTTCCATTCTTTGGTTATCAAGTACATTTTTTTTTATTTTGTTTCCCAATATAATCCTCTATCAGTTCAACCATATTTAACAAATAACATTCTGGTCGCATGGGGAAATTTATTTTCAAAATCTTTGTAATTTCCAAATGGATGTTTTTCCAAAAGAGTTTTGCCTTTTTGTGTTGCCACCAGCAATGAAAAAAGGCTCCCTTTTCAATTTTACACTTCCAGCATTTATCATTTCCCTGCTTATATATCTTAGCCAATTTTGCTGGAGTTAAATGCCACATATTAAACATTATATAAAAAATTTCTTTAAACCCTTGAGACTTTGTAAATCTTAGGTTTTTCCAGGTCTCTTCTCAGTTTTGTAATTGTATTGGGTGGCCAATATATTGTACCCATTTAATCATGTTATTTTTTTACTACTTCTTGTTCCGTTTCCCATTTTAATAGTAATCTATACAATTTTGTGGTTAGATGCCTATTACCTGATTCTAAAACCAGATCAAATTCTGTTTCACATTATTAATAATTTCCACTTTGTTGTCTTGTTTGAATCTAGCATATAGCTGTGCATATTGATACCAGGAACATTCTTTCCCTTCCACCAGCAGTTCCTCCCTTTCTTTAAAACTAGGTTGATTTTCCTGGAATTTAAGCAGTTGGTTGTCAGTACCCCACTGTTGTGGTTTCATCATAATGGAAGGCTTCTGGGGGAAAACCCAAAGAGGGAGTTTCGGACAGAGTTGATGTTTATATTTTAAACAAACTGAAAATAAGTATATCCTTAGAGGATGTTCCAGAAACTCTTTTTGAGATTGCTTTTTCATATACCACATATGTCGGTGTCAACCGCTTTTTCATACCTGTCCCTTCAAAGAGCAGTAACTTATTATTCTGCAATCTTAACCAATCCAAGTGAGGCTATTTGCATAGGCCGTATAATTTAAGATCCGGTAGTCCAAGGCCACTTCTTTTCTCCAAATCAATCAACAAAGTCCATCTGATTCTCAATTTCCTCCCAGCCCAAATGAAATATGTCAGCTATTATTCCACTTTCAACATCCTGTGGAATTCTGGGGATGTGTAGTTTACTGAGGCCAAAGAGCTCTCTGGCTGAGAATTCTAAATGTTTCTCCTTAAACTGCAAATGCCAGGATTCCATAGGACATTGAAAGTGGAATAACAGCACTCTTGTGGCCATTTTGTAGTTTTATTTCCCTAAATTAAGCACACCATTAAGAAAAGAAAAGAAGGTGATACCACCTTACACTTTCAAAAGACTACACTACAGTTTACAGTAGTAATGCCGGGTATTGCTCACATTCCCAAACTAAAATTACAGAGACCAAGACAATCTGTTTTTCAAATAGTATTATTTTCCTGGCAGGTTTTTATTATAGAAAATAGTCCACCTGGTTGCAAACTTGTCCCAGCCTTGTTAGACCGTAACTGTTTTTATGCCTGAATTCCTTTGACAGTCCCTACCACCACATCCTTTGAGTTCTTTTCTAATCTGCAATGGGAATTATGAAACAGAAGAATTAACGAGAGATAACATATGCAAACACTGAATATAAATCAGCAAACACTAGATAATAAAGATTAAATCCGGATAACTCGGGGATGAAAAATCTTCTTTGAGCTCATTAGTATGTACAGTATGTGTATTATAATTCCCATTGTTTTTTGCTAGTTGCACACACAATATTAACAGCTGAAAAGGGGGCATATTTGGTAATACAGAAGAAAATTAGGCAGATCATTCTGAGCTAAATAACTGTAAAAGTTAGAGCTTGTTTGATCCAGCTTTACATGCACAGGAATTATAAGTGTAAATAGGCCTTGATATACTTGATAAAGTCTAATTTTTTACAGCAGTGAGGGTGGGGTTTGAAAGATTTTCCCAAGAGCTATTTTTGCTGTGAGCGATCCTTCTTATTTTTGGATAGCTTGGTCTTATTAAGACATATCAATCCCCCACCCCATGGTCCTTTAATTCATTTGGAGACTAATTTGTCACTTTTTAATGGGCCATGGTTTGATGCAGAATAATTTAGATCTATTCCAACTGCTTCAGATTCTGAATCCAAACTGAGATGCACAAATCTGGGCCTCGGGGTCTTCTGTTTTCTTGCATTGGGAAACTTAAAAGAGATTTTCAGTTTTTTTGTTGAATAAATGGAATTTGGAGATATGGTAGCTCCTTCAAGAATCCATGAAAAACCCACATTTCCAAGGGGAAATCCTCTGCACACTGAATGGCCTTTTTCTGAATTATGCTGATCACACTTTCTTTGACTGAAGATGTGGTTGAAACATGACCCTCCATTGAGAGAAGGGCTATGCTTACAACTTCTTGTTATTTCTGTTCATGTTTTTGGTTCCTGCTGGAGCTAAAACCTTCCCCATATTGAGAAATGTATGGAGAAACATCTGTGTGAACCATGGGGATATAGACTGTGATCACTAGCAACTTCTTCATACCTTTGGAAATGCATTTGCTAAATTGGTATGATAGCCAAAGTTGTCAAAATGAAATTCCAAGCATCAGTTTGACTTCAGCACTGATTCATCTCTGCCCTGTTAGAATAGTTTATTTTGTATATTTCTGAAGTTTAAAGCACTGTGGGATAGGTAGGAAATGCAGGCTTCCACAGATTTTTTTTTCTTCATTGGGCTCACATTGTATTATTGTGTATAAATGACACTATTCCATATATTCTTAAGGTATGATTTCCTTTAATATTTTTCATATCAAATCAGCAAACCTCTCAATTAACATACATTGCTACAAGCTGTTCCCTGAACCTGTAATGGAATAAACCTAAGACACTGCTACTTCCTAGAGTTCAGTGTTAAATGATTCTTCTATTTGATTCTCCCCAGATTCCTACAGCTAATTCCTGTTGCTTTTTAGATTACCCCATAAAAAATTTCCATGTTGAAAGAAGTGACATAACCCAGCCTGGGTTTCCCTGATGTCCCAAGTGTGTTTGATTTCAGTCCCCATCAGCTTTAGCCAGCAGAGATCAGAGGTCAAGAATTCTGTGAGTTGTAGTTCAAAACAGCTGGAGGGCACCAGATTGGGGAAGGTTTATCCAGGCACTACTACTTGCTGTCATCTAGCAGTTAAACAAAGCAGACTGAATAAACATGGCACATAAAATGATTGAGTCAGAATGTTTGGAAAGCCTTCTAAACTTTAATTGTGGTTTTGCCCTTTGTAAATTATTGAATCCTTCTTCGCATATAATTCATCCTCTGACCTTTCCATAAGCAGGGAGGAGGGCTGTTACACATACCTGTTTACAGAAATGCATGAGCAGTTAAACAGAGCTGGCATGGATGATTCCTCTCCAGTATGGAAAGAAGATCTTTCAGTTCATAAACACTGAAGGAAGGAAAGGAAAATTTCAGTCTAGCCACTTTAGTTAATCTGCAGACCATCTCCTGCCAAGTCTTGCAATCCATTAAAACTCTGTGCTTTCATGAGACAAAGTAGTCCAACCATTAATTTACACATTTTTTAAACATACATCTCCTGAGCAGATATTGCATGTGTACATTTGTTTTGCATTTGATCTGAGCTATTCAATATGAATTCTTGATGTCACTGTAGGTGGTAGAATTATAGTATAATTATGCAAAGTACAACAGAGTTTCAGAATGTTCTTATAGGTCTAAAAGAATCAGTCAGTCAGCCACATAATGGAAAAAATACCTTTGGTTGGATGAAGAGTCATGAAGACATTCATAGCGTACATTCCTCATTTGGCTGTACTCTATGGTAAAAACAAATCCAGACTGTTAGTTGAAATTAGTTCCATTGAAGTAAAACTGATGCAAGTGTTACTAACCTATCTCATTGATTCCAATGAAATCACAGTTCAACTTACTCAGGGTAGAATCCAGTAACACTGTGGCCCTTTTCGCACGGGCCTTTTCTCGCGCGACAGCCCTGTGAGCCTCGCGGGAGTGGGAGCGTCGCTCCTCATGACGCATTTCCACTTCCACCGGGCTCACGGGGCTGAAGCGGCACGAGCGCAGGTTTTTTGATTTTCGCTTCCAAGCAAAAATCACCCGTGCTCGCGCAACGTTCCTGGCACCCGCGCACACTTACCTCTCGTGCGGAGCGTCCGAGAGCCGGCCGGGTCGCACTTCCTTCCCTCCGCCCCTGCGGAAGGAAGGGACGGGACGGGGCGCTCGCACGACGGACGCGACACGTCCTGCTTCGCGCGCGCGTGCATGGGGGGGCGGATGGGACGAGCGCCTTTCTCTCTCTCACACGTGCGGTGGGGGCGGACGGGACGAGCCCCTTTTCTCTCTCTCACGCGCGCGGGGGGATGGAGGGGACAGGCTCCTTTCTCGCGCGCGCGGGGGGGAATGGATGGACGCGTGAGCCGCCGCCGCCACCGCCTCCGGGAGGCTGCCGCTTCCCCGCTCGTTCCTTCGCCTGCGGAAGGAAGGAGGGGGGAAGTGGCAGCCTCCCGGAGAAGGCTTCTGGCGTGAGCCGCCCTCCCCCGCTCGCGCGAGAAGACTTAATGCGAAAAGGGCCTGTGCCATTTGTAGAGCAGCTTTTGAGTGGGTCGGCACTTCCAGCAATTGAAGAGGAAAGGGATTTTTTGTTGATTTCACCCCTTTCCTTCAGTGTTACAAATGTAGATGATTGGAAGATAGCAAGGGATATGATATGAGGTGCTAAGGGGGAGAAGAAAGACCAAACAAAAAGAGTCCATCTTCTTCTATTATCAAGGTCATTGGTTGGATCAAGATCCATTTCTCAAGAAAAATACCACTGAAGGCCATCTATTCTCTGGACCCAACCCAGTAAAAACCGACTAAATACCAGTAATAATCATGAAAATACATATATTTGAGAAGAATTTGGTTCAGAAACCAGGAAGATGTTACTGTCTTCACTCCAGCAGGTAAAAATTCTTCTGTTCTGTCAGATTTTTGGGGAATTAACTGCAATTGTCTTTTAATGGTGTGCTGTCTTGTTGATTTTTATCTTTTCTCTTTTGAAAAATGGCTTTATTTTTTAAAAAATAAAATGGTTAAATAAATTTCAAATAAATGCTATTTTAAAATTGTGTGTGTGTGTGTAGGCTGCATGCATTTTAATTCCCATTGTTTTTACTGTTTTGTATGTTTCCTTGAAAGAGGTGGAATATAAACAAATAGCACAATCACAACAACAACAACAACAAGAACAGTAGATATAAAGGCAACATAGCTGTAGGATGAGAAGAGAGAGAAAAATTCATGGCACATTGAGTATGCATCCAGAGATGCAGCTTTTCGTGAAAGAGTGTGGTCATCTGAGGAGGGGGTCTTCAATGACTTAGCAAAAACTGGAATATATATATGAACAGGGCAAGATTGCAGCTGCAGCCTTGCAGGCTAATCCTTCCATTATCTTGGGGATGAAAGTAGGAAAACAGATTTCTCCTGGGCAGGCCCTTCTCTTTGTTCCACCTCGCTCACTGGGGCATCTGGTGGAAACAAAGAACTCTCTTCCCAGAGGGGTGAACTTGGCACTCTCCTTACTATCTTTTCACAGTCAACTAAAGCCATTTTATTTTATTTTACTTTGATAGACCTTAGAAGACTGATTGCTCATGGGGAATGGGGGCTGTACAGTGTGGTGCATCTTCCATCCACTTTTTTAAAAGGCTTATGTTTTTAACAGGTTTTTGTTTGTTTGTTTGTTTGTTTGCTTGGATACCGAGCTGCATTTTTAACTTTGTACATTTCAGGTTTGTCTGTTTTAACTGTTATAAATCACCTGGAGTCCAAAGCTGGAGAAAAGTGGAATGGTGGTAATTAACAACAGCAACAACTACAATCACCAATATTCTTAATGGCTGTAACTCAACTAACTACCTTCTCCTGACCCACTCTCCCCCAAACTTGCTGAAAACACCATTCACTTGTGTTCTTATTGTTGACAGAATGGACTTCCTTCTCTCCACTTTATAAGCATTTTTAAATGGTAATTCTCTCTAAGCTTCTCTTTGCTTCATGTTTCAGACTGAACAAAATAGATTAAGCCAAAATGGGACTGTTTCCAAAATCATCTAATGTGAATGTGAACCAAATCTTATGGCTGGTGCTCATGCCTAAAATGTCTTAGTTTGCTAACCAATGCAGCTCAATGCCTCTTGTGATTATTTCAGGAATAAATTTTATAAAACTGGGGTATTCATGGTACTCATTCATTTCTTTCAGTTCTATTCATTTCTTCCACTGAAATCTTCCACTCTTCCATTCACATTCTTACTGCAGGTTAGGCCTCCTTGGAGATAGCATAAAGATATCATTTTGATATCAATAATTTGGCTCTCTTCCACCACCCCTCTCCACGTGTTTGTGAGGCCCCCGGACAAGCACAGAACTAGGCTCGGCCATCAAATGCTGCAATATCCCAAGATAATACAGGCAGGCCAGAAATAGCCAGATCACCACTTTAGGAGACCTCTCTGCAAACACCCTCATTATGTATGCACGCTGTTTACAAAGGACTCCCTGCCCTGAGCAGGCAACTTGGCCAGCTGAATACTCAACTGCCAAGCACTGAGTATTTGCATACTGTCTACCTCTTTGTCAATTCGGACCTAACTCAATCATGCTAAATTTTGACCTTTCCAAAGCTTTGTCTCACGCCCGGAACTCATTGTTTTCCTCAAGTACGGAATAGCCTGCAGTTACATTTCTCTCTATAAAAACCCCTGATTCCGAGACCATCCTCAGATCGCTTCGATCGCTCTGGACTTCCATCCAGCCTTGCTGCCGCTTTGGCCCTTTTAGCATGCTTTTTTTTTTGCGCGAGCACCCCTTGAGTGTCATGTGAGTGGGAGCGTCGCTCCATATGACACACTCCCACTCGCACGATGCTCACGAGGCTGAAGTGGGGTGAGCATGCATTTTTTTATTTTTGGTTGTAAGCCGAAAATACTGCGCGCTTGCGCAATGCTCACGGCGCCCTCGCGCACTTACCTGTGTGCGGTGCTTCGGAGAGCAGGGGTGGTCATGCTTCCTTCCCCCAGCGCAGCTCCCAGACTGCGCTGCGAAAGGAAGGGCCGGGGTGCTAATGCGATGGCTGCATTAGAGGAAGCCAATGCAGGAGGCAAGAAGGGCTGTCATGAGCAGCTCGCGCAAGCGGCTGCTCATGCGAGCGCCGCTCCCCATTGCCGTGATGAGGTAAGGTGTGAAAAGGGCCTTTGTTTGGCGAGCTGTCCCATCAGTACCACATACTGAGACTCCAGACCAACGAACTCAAGCTTCAGGACAGGTGTTGTATCACCCAATTCAATAATCCCTCTCAAAAATCCCTCTATACCACTCCAACCTTTATTTTCTATAGTTATCTGAGTGTGTGTGTTGCATACACTGTTTGTCTGTATTTAATAAAAGTCTCCATTATTCTTAAACTCCGGTTTGCTTCTTCGCTTGGCCTGACCCCATAGACATTGGGTAAAAGATTCCGCTGCGTTGCCCTGCCTCTCGCATTGCTAACTTGTGCTCTAGCTAATTTCCCCAAACTTAGTTAATTGAGAGCGCATATAGGTGTCCCTCCCGGGACCCCCAGTAAACAGGGTAACAATATCCATATTTTTGCTCATTTCCTATGAAAATAAATTTAAATGATTGATGGAGGAAACATTTATTTAATTTTCATTCATCTTTGCAGATTGATGATGATGATTTGCCACTATTTTCTATCAGTTACTTAGTTAAGTATACTTAAGTATACTTAATTAAGTAACCACTCCTGGCCCACCTCTGCTTCTGTCATGTCAGAATCATCATTCATCTATACTCTGATCACTGGCAGCATGGACCTTCTTCCCTTCATGAGGCTGATAACTGGCAAAGTAGGTTGGATGGGAGTTATGATCATGACAGCTGTACCACAATCATGATTAATCCTGAATATGGAGTAGTTAAGGATGAATACATTCCATCTGCACAATTGCTACTTAATCACAATTGCAACAATATTGCCATGATAGTAATTCCTCTCCCTCAAGCTACTTTACCAGGCATCAGCTACCTGGAGAGAAGGAAGTCCATTCTGCCAACAATCAGAACACAAGTGAATGGTGTTTTCAGCAGGTTTTGGGGAGGTTGGGCCAGGAGAAGGTAATTAGTTGAGTTACTGCCACTAAGAATACTGGTGATTGTTGTTGCTGTTGTTAGTGACCACCATACATACATAGACCTTAGTTAGGAGAACTGGCCACTTCAAAGGAAGCAATACACAGCACCAGACTGTGGAAAATCCACATTGAGGCATTACCTTTATTAGGCAAATCAAGAAAGTACAAAAAAACTGAACAAACCTTCAAGGTCTCCTTTATCATCATCCAGCAAAGGTGTTACAAAAAGCAGGGAACAGAGAATGATCATGTGGCATGGGAGGAAGGGATAGCTGCCTCTAAAGCAGATGTTAGCCTTCAAGTGCTATAAAATCTGTAGTTAGTACTGCAGACACTGCAGCAGCGGCTGATGGCTTCCATGTCAGTAGGATGATGACCCCCACTCCAGGAGTTAGACCCTGGCCCCCAAATAGTTTCAACATTTTGGAGAGTGTCTTTAAAGTTCAAACTAAAACCCAGATCAAATTAACCACCCCACTGACATAAGAATCACCAGCTGCTGCTGAGTGTCTGCAATCTATTCTTCACATAAAAACATATAGCGTGCAGTTTTAAGTGCAGGACATTCAACTTCTTTTCCCCTTTCCTGTGTCTACTTTTTGTAACGTCTTTGTCTGAACAAGGAACCTGGAGGTTATGAAGGCTTGTACAGGTGTTTGTTCCTTTCTGATCAGCCTTTTAAAAATATATTGCCATAATAAGGTTTTGAAATAATTTCACAGAAAAGCAGTGTTTTAAAGAGAAGGCTGCCCTTGCGGAGGAAATGTCACCCCTCTGTAAAATGTCAACTTGTTCCAGGAATGTAAACTGCACAAAATTTGGCAACAAACCTTGTTATGCAAAGTGGGAAAGAGGTTATATTGAAGAAGGGAGATAAAATGCAGTCCACAGGTAAGCTGTCATATTGTTCTAATTATCTTCAAGATACATGACTCTCATCTCATGGTAAGCTATCCAATCCGGGGAAAGGTTATATCGAAGGTTTCCCTCTGGAGTACTGAGTTACAGTGCAATGAGTGCATTTTATATGGTGAACATTCCCTTTTTAAAAAAGATGCCCCCTATAACTTTGGAAGTGGTATAGTCCACAAAAATTAAAAGAAACAGTTTTTCCTATCATTCTTTCTGAGTTATGTGCAGATGACTTGAGACATGGAAATAAGAAACAAAAGGCAGGGGCATAATTTAAAGAGAATACTAGAAAGAACAAGATGGTTTCCAATACAACACTTTTTTTTTAAAGCCTTCTTGTTTAATTTGCTTTGACCTTCATGTTGCAAAACAAAGACTTTTCAGAACTGTGGTTTTTTTCCACTGTCTTTTCTTCACTGAAAAAGTCTGTAATTAGAAACACCTGAACCAGAAATGACATAAGTCAGGTAACTATATAGGGATTTAACATGAGACAAGTTTTCAAGCCCTTCAGGGAATACTACTTTTCCAGCTCATCTCAGTATCAAAGAGCAATTATTTTATGCTCTGAATTCTTTTGACAGGACAGGAAAGTGGAGAAGGCATAGAGAAGGAAAAATCTACCAAAATGTCAAAATTATTGAAATGAAATCTGACAGAGTTATACATCCAGTTGTATATTGACAAGTTATACACTGTTACAGTTGCTTTCAACTAATAAGGCTTGCAAACAATTAGGGATGGGATGAATCCAGAATTTTCAGAATCCAAATCTGGATTTAAATCCCTGGAAGGTTCTGGGAATCCACGAATCTCACAAATCTTGAATGTTTTGAATCCTTTTTTTAAAAAAGAGTTTAAAAAGCATAATTTTGGGCAGGATGTACTCTCTCAGCCTTTGCAAAAGCCTAGGCAAAGGCAAACCTCCCTCTGAAGAAATCTGGCCAGGACAATCATCATAGTTTTGCTCAGGATCTCCCCAGATTGAAAATGACATGAAGGCTGTTTCTACACAGGCAGGAAAATGTGGATTAATCCCACATGTTCCTGCCTGTGTAAACAGGGCCACATATTACAGTACAGAGATAATCCAGGTCAAACCTAGCTTTTCTTTGCATAGCTCCTTATGGCATCCTGGGGTTTGTAGTTTGATGATATGCCAGCACACTTTGGCAGAGAAGGTTGTGACACCTTGTAAAACTACAAACCCCAGAATTGTGTCTGAAAGAGCTTTGTAAGGGAGCAATGCAAAGAAATGTTCAGCTGTCCTTGAAATCTCAAGAAGACTGTACTTTCCAGTCAAGTCTCAAGTCCTGTAACAAAGAAAGCACTTAAAAAGCACACACACACACACAAATAAGCCTCTAGTCCAGTCAATTCTCTACCCTGAAGTCCTGCAAGGGACACTTAAGTCAAATCTCTAGGCTTGTCTCAACAATTCCCAATCTCTACCCTCCAGTCTCAAATCAAAAAATAATACAGATTAATGCATGCTCAATAAAACGATTCTGGAGGCAGCTAATGTTCACCTTGTTTGTTGTAGGCAACACACACTCCTCCTATAGAATCAGCTAGAGTAGAATCCCATTCTTTCCCAGCTCAGGTGTTTTGGCATTCATTGTTTACCACAGAAATGCTGTTGCAACACAAGACCAAAAGTCTGTGTTTCTCCAGCTCTCCTTTGCAACCTTTCCAATGGCATTGCTGCTTATAAACTTGCAGCTAGACAGAGGAAAAAGAGGAAAAGAGGTTGAGAAGCATAAAAAGACTTTCTAAAAGGGAGCTTCAAAATGGGTTAACTGAAGTATTCATGTATTCAAAACATAGAAACTAAGAGAGGAAGTGGCATCATAACAATCTTAGTCCCAGAATTGACCAAAGAAAACTGGTGAAGGGGAAAGTATGGCTGGCATGGCTTGCATGGAATTCCTGAACCCCTTTTTGCAGTCTTTGGAACCCCCTGGGACATTCCCACAAGCTCCCAGACCCCCACACAAACTCAGTTTTACTCCTCTGTCCCTCACCTCCCAATTCCTATCCCAAAATTACCTTACAGAGAGAGACAGCAGCAGGGAGAGGCAGCACTAGGGGCACAGGCAGCAGGAGGGAGAAATGACAGCCTCCAGTGTGTGCGAGGCTTTATGCCGGTCTGCCAGCCAATCAACCATGCCCACATTGGGTGGGGAAACATGTGAGGAGCTGGATCCCGTCCTAGTCCCTAGTTTCTAGACATTTTGGTCTCTCAGGTTTTCAGGCATCCTGGTCTCCAACAAACTGTTTGAGTGGTGGATTCGAAAGATTCTGTTTCCCTATTTTGGCGCAGGGATTCAGATTCCCGAATCTCAAATCCCTGCCAAAGATTTGAGGATTCAAGGATTCAGTTGGCCCATCCCTACAAACAATTGTACCATACTACAGGTGCAGTTTTCTGTATCCTTTTCATCATTCATCTCACCTGTACAGAACTTGGTAAAGTTACTCATTTAGACTACAATTTCCAAAAGCCTCCATTCAGCATAGTCACTAATTTTAAGCAATAAGGGTTATATTCATTTGTAAAATATTAACACTTTTAATATTCTGAATCCTCCTGTCATGACAAGTATACAGAGCTTGGCATAATTATTTATTTAAGCTACAGTATCTGAGCATCCCTAGTCAGTATGCTCATTGGCTATGTCTTCAGGCATAGTATGACTTACAGTAACCAGCAGGGCATAGTAGTTTGAGAGTTGGACTATGCATCTGGAGACCAGGGCTGCTGAAACACATCTAATAGGTTTCAGCAACAGAAACCCATTAGATGATTTCAGGTAAGTCACACACTCTCAGCCTCAGATGAAGGAAGAAGCAAACTCTTTCTAAACAACTCCTGCCAAGAAAACCCCATGAAAGGTTTGCCTTATGGTTGCCTTGAATCTGAAATAACTTGAAGGCACACAGCAACAGTGTGACTTACATAGGCATATTTAACAGAATGCCGGCCAATCTCAGTTTTCAGTGTAGTTCTGACTATTACTCATCAAGACAAAAAAGGATAGAATATGTTTCATATTGATTTCTTGAATAAGTAACCTAACTGTTCCTGTCCCCATACAACTTGTGCTTTAACTTTATGATTTCTAAACATTAATTTTAGGTCTCTTAATTTAACAGCAACAAACACTTCCAGCCACCACAAATAATACAGATAAAATGTCAGAAATACATAGAAATGGATGCGATACAAAATCTGTAGAATGAATTTTAGCTTAATCAGATGAGTATATCATCTTCACAGTTCATTTATTAATTAATATTAATACAGATAGTTGACCAGTTTTCTTGCCTGCTACTGCACATTATAAAATGACCAATGCTCAATATCACTTACTAGATATTTTACAATATGCTATAGTGGTTTTCTGATTAAAGAGTACAAGGATAAGATAACAGTTTATCTTTAAATGAGGTGTGTAATGCAAAAAACAAAACAAAACAAATCAAAATAAACAATAACAGAACAGTAATTAGTGTGGTAGAGAGCCAGTATGCTCTATTGGTTTGAGTGTTGGACTGTGACTCTGGAGACCTGGGTTGGAATCGTTGCTTTGCCCTGGACATCCACTGCATGATCTTGGGCAGGTCACACTCTCAGCTTCAGAGGAAGACAAAGGCACCCCCACCAAACAAATCTTGCCAAGAAAATCCCATAATACATTTGCCTTAAGGTTGGCATAAGTTAGGACTTGAAGATACACAGCAACAACAAAATTCTCAATACAGCTATTGCAACAAATAGCAAAAGTCAGGTTTATTGGTACATGATTATTCAACATCAAAGCAGAAATGTAAAGGGTCACTGAAAGTTTGGCACCTGAGATATTCTCAAAAGTTCTTGTAAAATTCTCCACACAGTGAAAAATATTCCCGTGACTACACATCATGGCAGATTGAAACTGAAGAAAGAATAAGACATGTGAGAGAAGATAATGTTGAATATGTTCACTTGGCAAAATGACAATAACAGATTTTCTTTTCTTTTCTCTGGAATTGATCATCTCTTTCTTCCCTGACTCTAGTCTCCTTATTTCAGCGTATTACTGATTGAGGACATTAGAATGACTCATTCATTGTAGCATTTGAACTTTTTATTTGCTCTTCAGATGGCGTCAGGTTATGGCCACTCTGTGAATGAGATACCTCACAGAAACCCGCTTATTAACAGCCCTGGTTAAGTCTTGCAAACTCAAGGCTGTGGCTTCCTTGACTGAGTAAGTCCATCTATAATGTTGTCTTCATCTTTTGCTACTGCCTTCCACTTTATCAAACATTATAGTCTTTTCAGGACAGGTGAGCTGTGTTATGTCATATACAGTGGCCTCAATTTAGTCATTTTGGCTTCTAGTGAGAGTTCAGGGTTGATATGCTCTTGGGCGCATTGATTTTTTCTTTGTGACTCTCTCTTGTATCTATAGAACTCTTTTCAGTATCACATTTCAAATGAGGCATTTTTTTTAAAAAAAAAATCTGCTTTCTTCACTGTCCAGTTTTTAATACCGGTATACAAAGATCAGAAATACTATATATCTGTACATATCATGGTCTAGTTCCTCCATAGCTCTCCTAAGTCTAAGTCTTCTTCTGATTCCTTGGCTCCAGTCTCCATTTTAATTGATGACTAATCCAAGATAATGACTTTAAGGTTATCTAAAGAGCCTGTGGAGTATAGTGGTTTTTGTGTTTGACTAGGCCTTTTTGCACCTTACCTTTTCGTGGAGGTGGGGGGCAGAACTCACGTGAGAAACCTTCAGAGGAAGGCTTTCGTGTCCGTGCTGCTTGGGCTCTGAAGCAGCTTCCTGGTCGTGCAAGTGCCCCGCCCACGCCCCGCCCCTTCCTACTGCAGCGCAGCCTGGGAGTTGAAGGCTAGTACTGAGGCAGGAAGCGTGACCAGCGCAGCTCAGGAGGCTGTGCACGGCAGGTAAGTGCGCTCCATGCCCCTGAGCATTGCACGACCGCACAGCATTTTCAGCTTGAAGCCGGAAATTAAAAAATCCATTAGCAGTTCACGTCACACTCTTGAGTGTCGTGTAAATGTGAGTGCATCATGCAGACCACTCCTCTCACTTGCACGATGCTCAAGAGGCCCTTTCCCTTAAGAAACACTCTGCAAAAAGGCCCCAGGACTCTGGGAGACCAGGGTTTGAATTGCCACTCAGCTGTGGAAGCCCGATGGGTGATCTGCAGCAAGCCATACTCTCTTATCCATAGATGAAGGCAATGGCAAAAATCTTCTGAATATATCAATACATCTTGCCACAAAAAACCTTTGAGAGGGTTGCTGTAAGTTGGAGTCAACCTGAATGCATATAAAAACAAACCTTATGTGGTCCCTGTTATTTTTCTCTTAATATTTAGCTGTAACCTTGCTTTTGTACTTCCTCTGTAGCATAATCACAATAAAACTGAGCTGTGAACCATGGAGTTCTTGTACTTAATACTGCATTTCTACAAATTTGGTTGAATGTTTTAAGCGATGTAGGCGGTCTTTGTCCCACCCTGGCATTGGTGATACTTGAAATAATGAACAGTAGAGAATTCTGGTTATAATAAATTAATTAGAAGTGAGATAATGTACTTGAACTATTTCATATGTGCTATATCACTACACAGGTGCCAGTTTGGGTTTTTATATCCTTGTACCTCTGTTCCAAATTGTTCACAAAGTACTGAAATTAGGGAATGAAGAAATAAGCACAGTTTTGTTAGGACTGTTCCCTTACCCTAAGATGACATGAGGGATATCTGAACAGTTGCTCCGGGAGAACAGATAACTGCAGCTGCTAAACTTGATAAGAATTAATTAGTGTATATCAATGGTTCTCAAACAGGGATCTGTGGTGCCCTCATTGGGGGTCTGAGTAGAGTTGCCATCACAGAAAATGGGGAAAATACCAGATTTAAGAGGCTAAAAAATGTCTTGGCTGATTGATGCAGTATGTCTTGATTTCCTCAAAGGCAGAGTGATGATGGCAGTGGCAGCAATGATGTCAGTGAAAGTGTCCTAAAGGAATATTCAGTGGGTGGGGGAACTGGCTCTCTAAAACCATTGGGGGGTTTAGTGGAGTGGCATTGTGTGTGGGGAGGGGGGACACTGAGAGGGAGCGGGCTTATTTTCCTCTGTTCCAGAGACTAGGGTCCTTTTCGTATGGGCTTTCTGTCGCACGACAGCCGCGTGAGCCTCGCGGGAGTGGGAGCGTCGCTCTGCACGACGCACTCCCACTTCCACTGCGCTCACGGGGCGGCAGCGGCGCGATCGCGGGTTTTTTGATTTTCACTTCAAAGCGAAAATCACCCGCGCTCGCGCAACGCTCCCAGCGTCCACGTGCACTTACCTCCTGTGCGGCGCGTCGGGGAGGCGACCGGGTCACGCTTCCTTCCTTCCACCCCTGTGGAAGGAAGGGGTGGGGCGGGGCGCTAGCGCGACGGACGCGACAGCCTCCTGCTTCGCGCGAGCGGAGGGGACGGACGCGACAGCCTCCTGCTTCACGTGAGCAGGGGGGGACGGATGCGACAGCCTCCTGCTTCGCGTGAGCGGGGGTGGGTGGGAAACAGATGCAACAGCCTCCTGCTTTGCCCGGGGGGGGAGGGCGGCTCGCGCGAGGCTGCCGCTTCTCCCTCGTTCCTTCGCCTGCGGAAGGAACGAGGGGGGAAACGGCAGCCTCCCGGACGAGCCTTCTCGCGCGAGCCGCCCTCCCCGCTCACGCGAGAAGCCTCAATGCGAAAAGTCATGGGGCAGGGAGCAATGGATTCAAGCTGCAGGAAAGGAGATTCTACCTGAATCTCAGGAAGAACTTCCTGACAGTCAGAGCTGTCTAGCAGTGGAATATGCTGCCTCAGAGTGTGGTGGAGTCTCTTTCTTTGGAAATTTTTAAGCAGAGTCTGGATGGCCATCTGTTGGGAGTGCTTTGATGTGTGTTCCTGCATGGCAGGGGGTTAGACTGGATGGCCCCTTGGTCTCTTCTAACTCTATGATTCTATGAGAAGCAAAACATTTCATGGCAAACAATTGGCCATTGAGTAAAGTACCATTACCATGAGTTAGCTTCAGGCATGCGTCTTTCTTCAAACATAGACTAAGATCTTGTTGGGCAGTTGCAAACATTAAGCACTTTAGTTATGGTATTATGCAGTGAATCCCATTGAATTACCTCCTCTCCCTTATCCTCACTTACCAGGGAGCAGCTGCAGATGAGGGTATATTCCCCTCCTGATCAAGAAGCAGCTTAACTAATATTCCCATCCCATCCTGGGAGCGATCTCCAGTGAGACAGGCAGAAACAGGAGCTCTGTCACAATTTTCCTTCATGCCTGAATGACAGGGGAATAGATCCCTGTCAAATGCATTAGCTGCTGCCTGGTAAGTGTAGATTGAGAGATTTTCATGGTCTATGTATCCTCTAAACTAGGGTCTACATAGGGACTGTGAATGTGAAACAGTCCTGAGTATATAACTCTAGGTTATGTATTTGTAACTGCCCAATAGGATTCCCACCATTATATATGATGCACGCCACCATCTCATGCATTGAAAATCTTGGTTGAAATAACTATCTCAGGCACCCTCTCTGGAACAATTAAAAAGGTTGTTGTTATAATATTAGGGCCCCTTTCACACTGCAATTATAATACTATGACTTACTTTAACTAATGTGGTTCCATCATATGGAATCCTAGGATTTGACCTTTAAGATGGGGTATTCTCCGCCAGAGAGCTCTAGGTCCACAACAGACTACAAATCCTAGGATTCCATTGGAAGCAACCACAGCAGTTGAACTGGAGTCATAATATTATAATTGTATACTCTGAAAGGGTGTCACATCTCTGGAAGAGTGGTTTGTTTTTCTCTAAGTGCCTATTGGATTGGAATGAAGATGGATGAAAGAGGCTGGTGGAAAAAAAGACTGAAAAAGGATGGGTTCAACTTTTTTCTCTTTGGCATAGTCAACCAATGTCTTCATTTCCATCTGTTCCTTTCCTGTGACTTACTTTGAGTAAAAGTAGCCCTCAACATAAAAAAAAAAATAGTTGTCCATACATGCTTTGAAGAAATATAATAAAAAACAGAACATCTACTTCTTACAAAGAACAGTCATTAAAAAAATAAACAGGTCTGTACTTCCCTTGCCTAAGCAAAACATTTTACAGTGTTAAGTTCTGCAAAGAAAATGAGTGTTGTTTTCCATTTTTCCCCCTCCAGGTAATGGTCTGCAAATGTCAACCTTTATGAATCTGGTTAATATGACAACCTGTATGACAACCTAGTTAATAACCGAAGCTCAGTGAAAACTATGAAGGGTGATGTTAATGAATAGTCTCCAGAATGTGAAACTACCTATCAACTTCATTTTATACAAATCTCTTTCCCAGACAATATGAGACAAATGCTTCCCCTTTAAAATGAGTGAGGAGTGGGTAATTATTTTTCAGTGAATAAACAAGACAGGTAATAAGGATGTCTTTCAATCAGGGTGACAACTACTGTAGATCATCTATCACATTTAGATTAGAGGAAAAATCAAAATAATAATAAATTATTACTAATGCTGTTGTTCTTATTCCTTTTTGACAGATGTAGATTTCATGGAAAACATACCTATGTATGTTTCCAAAGAGGAAAATACAACTGTGTGTGTTTGTGCTTCTTCCATTTCAAGTCAAATTGTTTTGACAGCTACAGGATATTGGGTTGATTCAAGCCAAGAAACCTGAAATGGTGGTTGTACAAGAGGAAAGTACAAAGATTTAACAAATGTCGTCCCAAAGCTTGTCCTAGCTAGAAGCTGACAAGAAGCATATTTCAATAAAACTAGAATAATATTTGTGTGCACGTGAACAATATGTTGAAGGGGGGAGGGGAAGGACACATATTATAGAAGATTGTATTGTTAAACTTTCAGCTTTTCTGCTCCTGCAGCTAGATTCTTACTATGTTGCTCCTTGTAAATGTTTTCAGTATAAAATATATTTGGATATATAATTCTTCTCTAATTTATTTATTCATTTATTTGGCAAATTATTTAGGTAGTTGTTTTCCATCCCACTTTTCTGCCAAGGATGGGATGACAGGCAACCCAACAGAATTAAAAAAATGTTCCAGTGAAATCATAATATATTATGCATAGTGTTGTTGTTTGTCTTCAAGCCATTTATAACTTACGGTAACTCTAAGATGAATCTATCACTGGGGTTGCTTGGCAAGATTTGTTCAGAGGAGGATTGCCAATAGCTTCCTCTGCTACCAAAAGAGGATTTCCCCTGGCTTTCAATGACTGAGTGGGGATTCAAATTCTGACCTTGGAGTCTAGTACAGTATAAATCACTACACCTATGTCTCTAAATAATGGACAAGATCCTCCATGGGGGATGTAGCTACAATGACATCTCCCAAATCACCCTAACATCTTAATCTACCTTAAAAGTCAGGCAGCTCTAACAGTTAAACAGTTGCCTAGTGATGGCAAACAGGGAGCTGAAGAATGATGTATCCAGCCCCTTCCTGTTGTCAAGCCATGGTGTGACAAGCAGTTGCAACAGACACTATGATGGGTCTGGCTGTGTCATCCTTGAGCATCCCATTCACCAAAGCCACAGAATTCCTTCCCTGGTGCATCTGCATGCAAGTTGGGTTGTAGGGAGGAGCATTTGCCACAATCATAAATGTGAACAGACAGCTTTGTGAGGTTGTAAGTCTAGTTTACAACATCATAATCACTGATTATCACAGGATTCCTGCCTGTACATAAAAAATAATGCACATATAACAATAAAAAATTATAAATATTAAAATAAAAATGAAATTAATTACACTATTGAAACACAGATTAAGTTAAAACCATGATACTAGTGAAAGCATTAAGATTCTAATGAGTCTTGTTCATCGACTTAAAAACCCCTTACTACAACAGGCATTCAGTTGCTTTTGCTTTCTGGTGGAAGACCAATGATAACTTCCCATGGAAAGGAATTCCATAATCCAGGAGCAGCCACCAAGAAGACCACTTTTGTGTCCTCTCAATATGTGAGATAGACAGAAGGAACCTTCCTGCTGACCAAAGCCTGGGCAGCTTTACATGACAGCATATGTTCTCTCTGCTGGCGTGGACCCAGGTTGTATAGGCCAGCTAACCAACAGCCCAGCTGCAGTATTTTAGACCAGCTGCAGCTTTCAAGCAGTATCCAAAAGGTTCATAGAGCACAAATGGGCAATAACTAAGGCATATGTCACTATGGTCAGATCAGGCAACTCCAGAAATAGCTGCAGCAGGTGCACTAGATTTAATTGGGCCAGTACATTCCTAGCCACTGCCAAAACCTATATTCCAGATTCAGAGTTGAATCAATTTGCTGTTTCCTCCAGGAGTGTAACACCATGCAGCATGGACTGGATCTCAATCCTCTAATTTGTCTTTTTGCTGAGCAGAAGCACTTCTGTCTTGTATGAAGTAAGCTTCAATTTGTATATCCTTATCCAACCAGTTATTGACATCAGACATTGGTTTAGATATAAAGTGGTTTCCTTGTATTTAGGTAGAAAGGAGGATGAGAATTATGCATCATTAACATGTTAATGACACTGAACTTCAAATTTCCAGACAGTAATTTGCAGTGGTTTCATGTAAATGTTAAATAGCATGGGGAGCAAAGCAGAGCCTTGAGAAATGCCAGGCAAGGGGATTCAGCAACACCACCTTCTGAATTTGTCCCTTGTGGAAGGATTGAAGCCATTGCAAAACAGTGTCTCCAAATATGATTCCAGAAGGGAAATCCAGAAAGATACCATAGTCGATGGTACTGATGCTAAGAAGTCCAGCAAAACCAATAGGGCTATTTAGTCCCATCCACTTCCTAGGATAGGTTGTCTACTGAGGCTAAAAATTACTAAAGACTGCATCCATCCCATAACCAGACCTGAAGCCAGACTGAAATGAATCTGGATAATCCATTCTACAAACTTTTGACTTGTACTTGTTGAATAATTATGCAGTATGGTAGGGCTGAATGTGTTCTTTGTGTGTGTGTGAGAGAGAGAGAGAGAGGGATTGGGGAGCTTTTAAAAAGAACAATACTATAATTGCTTCTTTGGGGTATGATGGAATCTTCAGTTATTGCAATGAAGCATTTAGCCAACTGTCTGCTCCCAGCCAGTTTGGGCCCATCCAGATGGATCGGGGGGGGGGGGAAGAACCGAAAGTCTGTTTTTGTTCCTGTCCTTTCCAATTTTGGGGAGTGAGGAGACCTAAATGTTATTTTCTCCACTCTGAAGTATTTCCAGGGAAATCCCAGTACTTACATGACTTTCTTATTTGCGCTTTCCAGGTGATATTAATTTAAATCAGCATTTCCCAAAATGAAGTATACCTCTCCATGGCAGTACGTTCCTATTATCCTGGAGCTAGTTAGGTTGGCCACCACTAAGAAGCTGTTCCCAATACAGCAGAAAATATATCAATTGGCCGAAATATAAATTATACTCTGCTATGGCTGCATGGCCATGCTGGCTAAGAGGAAAAGCTGGCTGCATATGTGAATTGCAAAATGAGGTCAGAGGAGTCCTCAAGGCATAGCCTGATCATAGTCAGGAAATCACCAGGAAACTCCAGTGATAATGGACTTATGGTTAGTCTTTGATACTCAACCTTTAAGAGACAATAATGTCCAAGATGTTCCCATAGGATGGCTGATTGTCTTAGATCTGAACACCAAGCTTCCCTTTTATCCCCATACCTGCCTGACAATTAGAGCTATCAAGGCTACCATTAGCCCTTTGTCAACTAATGCTAAGACCATTAGCCCATTCCAGATTCCATGGTCCATTCTCTGGACTCCTTTGTTTACTCTGCCAGAGAGCCATTAACACCTTCACCCTCCAGGCAGAAAAAGAGTATTAAACTTCAATTTTTGGCCAGCAAACTCACAATACACCAATTGTTGGTCATCATCCTGCTTCCCTGGTGTACTGTCTGATGTACCACTAAGACTTAAATCTAAGCCACATTACTGCTTTTCTGGATTGGTAAATATCACCTACTTTGCCTTAAAATTTCGCTATCTAAAACTTTGCTCCCTTTTCCTTCAGTTAGCCTTGTGTGCTTGTGTGACTGCTTTGATCTTGTTTATCCCCCCAATAAGGCAATTAAGCTTACTTGTGGCTGGTTCTTCTCTGCACTAGTGCCAATAGGCATAGGTGTAAAAGATCTCATAAGGTTACACACCCCCCCAGGCCTCCTCATTGGGCTAATATTTTGCACCTTCTCACAGAGGTACTGATGTTGTTGGTGAACCCTTGAGTCAGCCACATTTTGGGGTAACAATGTGATCAATGGAAGACAAAGAGAAAGGGCAGTAAGGGAAATCCAGGATATTTAAAGGAAGAGTGGAGATGCAAAACCATGAATATGCAGGTAAAATCAAAATGATAACAAAGGGGGGGGGGAGAAAAAGAAACCTGGAAAGTCTTGATACTTCCAGAGACTTGTTTTCTTGTCAGAATAAGCCCTTTATTAAGCCACTTAGGGTGAAGATATAGTGTAGAGATAGTATCTCTCACCTCTCCAAGCATCTTGTCCATATTCTTAGGACATATAGATTGAAAGGTATCCAATTTTAGTTTCACTGGTCAAGCAAGCTCAAGGTTACATTCACCAGGAATGTGTTGGAACTGACAAGACTTACACCTTTAACCATTATGGGGTTGATTGGTCTATTGGTGTTATAGAGGATCTTTACTTGCTACTGTTATTGGAAGCAGTTGTAAAGACTATATAAGAGTAGCATTCTCTTAGTGAACTCTCACTTTCTGATTTGCTCTGATCTGCTGTTGCTGCAGTTTGTATCATATCTTGCTTCATTGTGGTATTGTATTATATTTTGATATATTTTGTATTTGTATTCTAACTTGCCAAACTTGCTCATGTACTCTTTTAACTTTTTGTACATTAAACCCATATGCTATCTTTTAACTAGAATATATAATAGAGTATTTCTCCTTCCCTATTTTGTCTTCTGGATTTCCTTTTTATTTACAACAGAATATATCATCTATAGTCTCAAAATCAAAATAGTTCTCCCTTGTTTTATATGCTAAGAGTAAGGTGAATTGTTCATGGAGAGGTGTTTTCTTCTCATGAGCCAAAATATAATAGACTACAGAAAACATCTCAGCTAGAAGACTGAATAGACAGAATGCTGGCAGATATTTTTTTAATAAATGTGTTCCATTTTAGTTTTGCTTCCAGCACTACCACACAGTAGGTCTTCCTGTGAATGCTAGCTCATGTTTGATTGGATTTGTTCTGAGTTTTTTGTCATTGACACTATTTACTGTGGAATGCATTTCATAACCAACATCTCCACAGTAAATTAGGGAGCTAGTTTGGCTCTACTTCATGGGATATATACCCAGGAGCAATTGGCTAAAACCCTACATTGTGGTTTTGTAGTATACATTTGGATGCAGGGTTAGACATCAGCTGTGCTGTGTAGTCCCTGTGCTGAATGGCAACATTGCATAACTGAATATCTCACTGAATGCACATGCAGATGTTCGTCTGAATATTACTTTCAGTAAGGACAGACTTGCTGAACTTATGCAGGTACAAAACAGCACAGGATTCTCACAGTTCTAACAAATTTTCCTTTCTAGAGTTCCACCATAAAGCATATTTTTTGCTTCCCAAAACATTTTTCTGTGGAATAAAAATACACATTGTTTTATACAGAGAATGTATAATTTTTGCACAGGTATCAAAGTATTGGATTATTACAATGCACTCTACACAGAGCTGGCTTTGGAAACTGTTTAGAAACTGCAGTATGTCTGAAAACGCTACAGCCAGATTGCTGACTTGGACTGGTTACAGGGAATAGCTAACTCCCATATTGCAAGAACTTTACTGGCTACCAGTCTGTTTCCAGGCACAATTCAAAGAGCTGGTTGTGACATTTAAAGTCCTATATGGCTTGGGTCCAGATTATCTGAAAGATCATATCTCCTTCTATGAGCCTGCCTGACTTTTACAATCTTTGGGGGAAGGTTTTCTCTCTGTTTTGCCACCATCACAGAAAATTGCATTCGCTGTTCTCAGTTTGTGAAATTTCCTTAGCAGGCCCTAATTTACTTTCATTCTGCTGGCAGTCAAAGACCATTTTTTTAGGCAGGCCTTTGACTTTTAAGTTACTGTATCAGAAGGATCTTTTTAATGAGGTATATCCTATTTTTATCTTTTTGCTGTTATTGTGTGCCTTTCTGACTGATGGTGACCTCAAGGCAAAGTTTTCTCAGGGATTTTTCTGGATCGTGTCTAGGTTTCTATGGCCAAATAGGAAACTGAACCTTGTTCCACAGGTTTGTAGTCCAGCTCTCAAACCACTTATATCATGCTGGCTCTTATCTTTTTAATTGTTTAATTGTTGCTAATTTTTTAAATGAAATCTTCTTTACTCTTCTCCTGAGGGAGAGGCTGTGGTTTCATACTGCCTGTTTTTATCTCAAAGTATTTACCAGTCAGGGTTTAGTGTTTTGCTTCCCAAAAAACAGTATCTGGGGAGTTTTAGTGTGCAAGCAATTCTACCAGACTCTACTGTTTTGAGGAGAAACAGCTGGAAAAGCCAGTTTCGCTCAGGGGACCAGTGAGAAAGGGAAGGATGCCTAGCAGACTGCACTGATTCACAAAGAATATGGATACAGCTGGCTTAAGTTAATATCTTTTAAATAGGACTTTTAATTTTTTTAAAAAGATTTTGTATCATATAATTTTTCATGTACTTTATTCTTATGTTGATGTGAGCCACCTGGGTTCCATTCCAGGGGAAAGGTGGGAAATAAATGGAATCAATGAATAACATATTAAATTTTGTGCACAGTTCGTGCATATAAGTGCACTTTTGCCAGGCACACTGATTCCTGTATAAAAAGCATGATTTTGCCACAGAAGAAAAAATATGCATTTCTTCCAAGTAGAAAACATAATTATGAGTGAGAAAATGTGGGGGGGATTTTTTCTATGCATGTTTTCTGCACAAGCTATCCAGACTCTTTGAAAAGGGGGCAAGTGGGGGCTTAACACATGTTATCATCACCATCAACCCATTCTGTAGCTCCTCTGCCTTGCACAGTTCTAATAGCCACTCCATGTTTCCCTGCATCATGCTTCCTCTTTTGGAAACACATTCTCCCACTAGCAAGCAGCAAGCACAATCCCAACAGCTGTAGAATACACAGATTCAGGCAGGCTGAGGTACAGCACTCAAAACAGCAACATTCCTCCCTTTACTTGGGCAGGGGGAACCAGCCCTCCCTTTGTATTCCCTGAAAGACTCCTACAAAGAGGCAACCACACTTGGTACTGTATTCTGTGTTATTGACCCTTATAATAGCAGGGCCACCTCCTCAGGAATATAGGCTTTATTTCTCAGCTCCCAGAGCTATTTTATAAGGTAGGTTGGGTATGGCATGACACTTACTGATAAGAAAGTACTCCTTGCTGTCCCCAGTCTTGGGTCTGGAAGGAGGCATTTGTCATTTAGAAGCCTCATATGTGAAGCAAACACAACAATATCAGCAGCAACAGCTGGGTTGAATATTTGCCTTCCATTGCATTCCCTGTAGAGATGTTCTTGGGAAACTTTGTCTCATTGCAAAATGTGCAGAATATAATCACTGCCTTGTGGGTTTTTTCCCTGCAGAAATACAGGAGTTGACGAATGAGAGGAATATATTTTAAGGAAGGTAATTAGTTTAGTAAGAGGAGGAGGGGGAGCTCAAAAATATGATCAGTCATGTTGCTGACTTCTTACTGGCTCTCAGTGCAATAGGCCTCCGTATTGATGATAAATTCTTACAGAACAATGCAGGCAGGACACTATGCTAAGGAAAAAAAACAAATTAGCCCAAAGCAACAATCAATACACCCTTGTATCCTTCTAACAATAGCTAAAAAACTGACCAGAGAAACATGGACTAAGCATTTCAAGTTAATTATTTCTGCTTTTTTTCTAGGATAGTAGAAGAGCTAGTTCAGATTTTTATTCTGTACTGGTTAAAAAAGGCAATAATTCAGATCTTCCTGAAATCTCAGGGTACAATGCATCTAAAATTGCAGTCTTCAGCCACCATTCATTTGTAAGAGATCTATGAAATAATAATGATTAGTGTATTGCTTCCAGAGTGGCTAATGATTTGTGCATTTAGCAATAATCAACAGCATAACTCTATAATACATTTTCTTGGGCATTTGAGACCCAATGTGTTCAGTGGGGATTACTCCCAGATAAGTATGCATACTACTAGAGTCTAAATAATGCTCATTACTTTTTTTCTTTTTTAAAAATTATTGCCACCTGATTTTTTCCCCCCAAACTGGCAAGGGGGACGAGACAAATCAGAAGGGAGAGGGCTTTAACCCTTTCATCAAGGATGGATCCAGTCCAAAAAGCCCCCATTCCTGTCATTTACCATAGGAAGAAAACCTCAATTGATGCCGTTTGGAACTTTCTTCTCACTACAAGTAGCAGTTTGACTGTGTGGTGAGGCTGAATCTGATGGGGACTACAGGAGGGACAAGAGGATTAATGCTTTGGTGACCATACCATAATTTTGATATGGATTAAGGATGAGAGTGAACAAAGTGAAACTTAATCCAAACAAGACAGAGGTCCACCTGCTCAGTGGAAAAGCAGACAATGAGGATTCAGCCTATGCAGGATGGAGTTATACCCTTTCTGGAGACATGGGGTCATAGTTTGAGTGTACCCCTGGATTCAGTACTAACTTTGGATGCTCAGGTTTCTACAAGTAGCCAGAAGTGTGTGTGCACAATTAAAGCTAGTGCATAAGATGCACCCATTGCCTGAAGTCTGCTTGGCCATCATGACACATGCCTTAGGGCCTTTCCACACTACACTGTTATAGTGCTATTATTCCACTTTCAACATCCTATGGAATCTTTTAGGGAGGGTCATTTAGAATTCTCAGCCAGGGAGAGCTCTTTGGTCTCAGTAAACTACAAACCCCAGAATTCCACAGGATGTTGAAAGTAGAATAATAGCACTATAACAGCATACTGCAGAAAGGCCCCTAGTTACATCCAGATTGGATCACTGTAATTCACTCCATGTGGGGCTGCCTTTGAAGAGTGTCTGTAAACTTCAGCTGGCTCAAACAGCCAGAGCCATATTGACAACAGATGCTGGTTACAGGGAGTATGAAAATCCAATATTGTAACAGCTTCACTGGCTGCTTGGTTTGTTTCTGGGCACAATTCAATGTGCTGACTATAATCTTTAAAACCCTATGCAGTTCAGGTCCAGAGATTTGAAGGACCATATATTCCTGTGTGAGCCAAACTTCAAGATCTGCGGGAAAAGCAGTTGTCTCCATCCTACCTCCTTTGCGGGCATGGCTGATAGGAACACAGAATAAGTCCTTCTCTGTGGTTGTCCCCATACTTTGGAACTCACTCTCTAAGGAAGCTAGGATGGCTCTTTCTTTGTTGTCCTTTTGGCAGTAGGCTAAGGCTTTTCTTTTGTAGCAAGATTTTAAAGAGAAAAACATTTTTTATCATGCATATGTCATATATTTTCAAATGAAAATGGCTGCAATGGAAGTAACTGAAAAAAGTATATGGAAAAGTTGAAGTTAAATTATATCAATAGTATAATTAAATTAAATGAACAAGTGTTAAAATTAGGGAGAATGTAGAAAATGAATTATTGTGAATTTCAGTGAGGGAAAGAAATACAATGCTAGGCAACCCTGTACAAAGCATGGATGGGAAGAAACTGCAGCTGGGATTTTGCAAAATTAAGTGGTGTGATTGATAATGGCTCACAGGTCAATGAGCAATTGATTGTGTTAGAAACAGAGCCAGCGGTAGACCAAACTATCTTGGGACCCCCCCCCCATCAGCTGAGAGACAAGCTGAGATTGAGTTGTTACAACCAGTGTCAGGGGCGACCAGCAATGATTTTGAGGAATTAGATCCACCTTTGCTCCCCTGCTCCCAAACACAGAGGAGACAGAAATGAGCAGCTCAGAGGGAAGCTGTTTTGGCAAGACTGAATAAACAGAACAATTAGTAACACCTATTTTTATCAGCTATATAAGTCTGTTGGTGTGGCTTGCTGTTTGCTTGTAGCAAATTGCTACTCAAGCTCTGACGACCCCTGTGTTCCAGCTTTCTTGACCCTTTTGGACTGACCTTTGGCATTCTGGACTGTTTGGATTTGACCTTGACTTCGGCTCAGCTCAGTGTCTCTACTTGTTTGTTTACTTTTGGACAACCCCCACTGCCTTCTCCTCTTGGGCAAGTACTGTCGCCTTCCTTCCCTTGCTGGAAGAAAGGCATGGGCAGGGAGTTGAACTCTGACAAGTGGAACCAAAAGAGAGAAATTTTCCCATCTCTAATGTGGACCAAGCCTTCTATTCCACACCTGATTAGGGGATTTATGTATGGGAGAGTGTTGAGATGGGGTGATGATTTCATGCTACCTCATTCACAGAATTCAGTTGGGGAGCAGATGTTTATTTCCTCACTTCCACCATAATCCTCCCATGTTTTTTCACCGCTTTGTCAGTTTTTGCTTACTATGCAAAAGCAGCTAAAGAGGAAAAGATTGAAAAGTTACAGAATTTCTTTAGATTGCTGACAGTGTTGCATCTCTCTCCCTCTGTGTGTGTGTGTTTAAAAAGACCACTAGAAATAGCTGGGTTAAGAAGATAAATGTGAATGCCATAGATTAATGTAAAGAACAGACAACCAAGACAAGAGTCTCCGCCAATATTTGCTTTATTTGTTTATTTATTTTGGTAAGTATAAAACAGTGAATTTTTATCCAACTGCAAACACTCTGTCCTGGGAAGCTATATTTTATTGAACAGTTTTCTCTGGCTTTTGCTTCCCGTCCCACCTCCTGGAGTGCTCAGTCAGCCAGTAAAAAAGGGAAAGGAAAAAAGTAAAGAGAATGGCTATATGACCAAATGCAGAAATGCAACAAAGAAATACTAAAAGGATATAAAATTTGCTTTTGCTGCTGAAAGCAGTTTACAAACACTTTTTCCCCCTCCTTACTCTGCTCTTTTCACGGAAGGACATGTCACATTCAGTAAACAAACTAGTAATGTTCACTATGAATTAAGATGTCTTAATTTAGACCCAATTAATGTATCATATAGTAACTATTACACCATGTACCATTTTACAGCAGAATGAAAAATGACATGTGGCCTAATTGACTGGTGACTCTATAAAGATGTGTTGATATATTGGTGTTTGGAAATTTTAAACTTTTAAAATAGGTTCTTCAAATTAAGTATAAATCAAGATTGCTCTGTTAAACTGATATACAAATGTTTATGTAAATATGGTGAGCAATGTGGTATAAAAAGATTACATATAGTGTACATATATGTGTATGTACATAAATATCTGTCTCTCCGTATCTCCATCCATCAATACATATGAAGGATTGCATTCTGCAGATTTTTGTAAATTATATGTATGCTTACATATTTCCTAAATATGTGTGTGTGTGTGAGTATCCTAAATCCTATTGTTAGTTTTAACTAGAGTAGAACTACTCAGTGAATTGGACTTACCTGCATGTTTGTCCAAGGGATTGACTTCAGTAGGTACTCACCATTTTGGTTTTTTTTCCCAATGCACAGAAGTAATTTTGGAAGAACGCGTCCTTATCCCCTATAAGTTACTAGTAAAGGGATCAACCATGGAAAGAATATTTTAAAAAATGGTCAAATGATCAAAAACCATGTTTTTTAAATGGTGAGAAAGCCAGACAAGAAGACTCCCGCACTGACGTGAATCTTCACAGTTTGGGACTTACTCTGTGAAAAATGTTTTTGCACAGGGGAAAAAAAGTTTCCTGTGCAGGAAATAGCATTTTCTGTGTGGAAAATACTACTTCAATACAGAAATAATAATTCCTGTGCAGAAATGCTTTTTTTCTGAGCAAAATAAAAAACTGAATTTTGTGCAGAATATGTTCTAAAGTGAAAATAGCCATCAAAAACTGTGTGTTTTTTGAAGACTTTCTTGCAGCAAGAAGAAAATTGCTGAAAATAGTCGTTGCTATCTTTGAGAAGTAACTTAGTGAAGACTTACATCCCTAGGAGCAAGCTCATGCTACTATCTCACTTCATAATCAATCATACAACAAAGTTTGCAGGGGTAACTGATGGAAAGGATTATAAGAAATTGAAAAATATCTGCTGTGCTACAGATAGAATGTCTTTTCTTTTTTCAGAGAGTAGAAGAGGTATAAGTAGAATGTTCAGTTAGTTCCTTAGATGCACAATTGAACCTTTTTGCTTCTTCCAATTGAGATCAAAAGGAAGTACTTATTTTTGATCAGCCAGTAGTATACACTTCAGATAGTGCTGTACTCCCAAGTCCTACACATTTCAGTTCCCTCATGGGAAAGTTGCTGATCCACTTCATGGCCTTGCCTACCCTTCCTTTTTGAGAGAAGAAAGGCTCACAGATAGGGGGGTGCAGAACATTTCCCAGGTCTCACTATGCACTATAATAATTGGTAGGCTCTAGCCCATTCTGCTTGCAAAGTCTCCTCTGAAGCTTACATAGATACAGCTCTGTAAAAGAGAGCTGTGTATTCAAAATGTCTCAATACTGTGATAGATCCCCAGTATTTTCAAATCACAGTATATTTTTAAGGGGAAATGACATCTCCTGTTTGTTAGCTGTATTCTGTGCTTTATTCTAGATGACTGGCAGCAATTTTTGTCTCCATTGTCTATCATAAAATCCAATAAAACAGGTAAATATGACATTTCAACCACTGGAAGATGTATTCTATTAATGGTATGAAGAAATAGCATGGCATGAACACTTCATTGTGCTTTTGGAGTTTTTCAGAAATCTCTTCCAAATAGGTGAGAGTGTGAAGATCAAAGTTTCTATAGCACACACTGAAGCCAGGATCTTAAAGGTAGAAATGTCACCAATCAGATTTATTTTATTTCTTGTCATTTGGTTTGACATTCTTGTTGAAGTTACCCATAGCAACACACATTCTCTACTGACATTTATGCCTACTCCACAGTGAATGGAGTTATTAACAAATTTTGCTGAAATGCGGACAGAAATGTTTGAATGTGCATTTGTGGTTAGCAGTAAGGTTGCTTAAAAGCCGGAGCATTTTCTTGCGAAAAATGATAGAATTAAAATTTAGCTGGATGACATTAAAAACAAAAGCAGATTGATCAAAAAGCATGCTTCCTGCCAAACTTAACATCAGTTGTAGAGTCCAATCATATGTATGTTTTATCAAAAGTATAATTAAACACTTGTTTGCTACTATTTGATAATTTGTAGCTATTTGGATAATCTTGGATAATGGAAGACTAGCAACCTGATCTGTTGAGCTGAACGTTCAACATCTTGAGTAGACTATAATATTGGCTATATTTTGAATTGTCAGAGAAATGTCCTCACTCTGTTGACTCCCAAAAATCAGCATAGAACTTTTTCAACACTTATGTTCAGCTGTGTTGTCCAATTTTAGGAATCTTTGTCCAAAGCTCAAGATACCACAATGAACAGCCACAATCAACATCTCTGTTCTGATTCAATCAAGCAAACATCCATGAGGAAGAAATTTACTTACTACATTTGTTGTTGAAATTCTAATTCTAAATTCTAATTTGAGGCAAGGGAGGCTGTCTCAACATACTGTTGAGAAATTACCAGTCCCTGTAATTGTTCTTGCTTTCAATACAAGAATGAGACAAGGAGTGCTTTAATTTTCATCAAGATTTTTGTAATTTCTCCAAGAAATAAATAAATACATACATAAAGAAAGCCTGACATTCCATTAGTCAGATAAAATGTTGTAAGTAAGACTTACCCAACTGCATAACTCTTTCCTATTCACATTTCTAATCCTAATACCATGGCCATGATCATAAATATCCCTGAAATCTAACTTAAAAGCTAATCAGCCATCCCAGGACATGAACAGTAGTAGGGATCACTATAGAAGAAGGGACCACTGTTGAAACTCTTTGTTGAACTGTTGCTTTCTGGAGAGAAAGAGATGGTCATTTTTATCCTTCAACATCCCACTCACTAGCACTGCAGAATTCTATCTCTTGGGTTGGCTGACTGACTTTTAAAATGAGTTTCAGGGCTTGGATCAGGTGATAAAGCCTAGGAAAAACATTGTAGCTACACCTCTGATGCAGGGTCTTGGCCAAATTCTCTGAAGAATACTTCTGTCTTTTTTCCTTTATTATGAAACAAATAGCACACACAACAACAAACACAAAATGACTGGCTGATTGATGAAAAAAAGCTTGATTGAAGAAAAAAAGGATTGAAAAGGGCTGATTGGTTTAAAAGACTGATTAAAAAGATTGCAAGTCTGCACAATTAGCTATCACAGCTATTGTAGTTTTATGTGATTGCACTATTACACAAATGGCAATTTGTGCAAAAATTGTTCTTGTACAACAGGGAATAGTTTGCCATCTTGCAGGCAAGTAGAAAAACTATGTGGTTTCTTGCACATAATAACTAGAGAAATGCATGTTTTCATCCCTACTCTGTAACTATTAATTGGGAAACGCACCACTGATGAATATTTGCCTTAGTATTCTCTATTTGTCACTGCATTGAATTTCTGCCAGGAAAATCTATCTGTCTGTCTATCTAATCTAATCTATGTAACATATGTGACATGATCTTCCACTTCTACTATTAGACTCGGGGACTGAAGGCCCTAGACATTTGTTGCTAATTCTGGGATCTTTCTGGGGTTGCCTTTATCGGTTTTGATTGCAAAGCTCCCAGCTTATGACAGCAGTTACATTAGACAGGTCAGATTACCAGAAACACTCCACTTAATTATTTTCAAGTCTTGGGGTTCCAAGATATTTACATGGGAAAGAGCAGTCTTTTGGTACTGTTTCGGGCAATTTATTGTAAGCATTCGTATAGATAGATATACATATGCATAAACAGTTCCCTCAGGGAAAACCCAGACATAGAAATGTTTGGGCTCTTCTACTTTGTTATATTCCACAATATTATACATAAGGCATTATTATTCCATCACATTACAGATAAGGCATCTTATATTAAGTCATATAGCCATCACATCATGTGAATCAGGACATTCATAGGGAATGTCTTTATTCTTTATTCTGCCTGACATTCAGCTGTTAAGGAAGAGGAACTTGCTCTGAAAAATAGATAGCAGACCCAATTCAGACTTAACATGGTTGAATACAAAGAGGTTCCAATCTGAACACTGAAGAATTAATCACTTAATACTTGTGGCTTAGGGAAGCAAACCTGATAGTTTGTCTTCTCCAAGATACAGGCAATGGTGGTGTTTTACACACAATCTCTTCCATCCTGCATATGAAGAATTTTGTGAATTTGAATTATTTGCTTATTTTAAAAATGAGCTGAAAATTCTAACCCCATTGTCTCGCAAAGCATAAAAATAAATCTCCTTGGCTGAATTTAAAATTATATGCATAGTATGCCAGGAACTTGTTTTCTTGCTAACTGGGGAATTTGAACCACTAGGGGTATGCAGGTCTCATTTGATTAAGCAGACCCCTCCAGGTCCAATTACAAAGGGTGACATTCAATCAACTTCTGCAGATTTGCTTGGAAATGTTTTTCAAAGACCTAAATGGATAGCAAGAAAAAAATAAATAAATGTCTACTCACATTATTTAGAACAGAGAAATCTCAGAGAAAGCGGGCAAATATAGCAAAATACCTCTAGGAAATACATTTTCAAAATCCAACAAGTTTCCTCAAGTCCTATTGTTTATATTAACTTGAAATGGAAATGCATAACCTGCACCACTTCTGGTTGCTAGTAGTTTGATTTTATTTTTATGTGTGGAATTTAATATCCATCTCTTCATTTAAGTTAGCTCTTAAGGCTACTTATTCCAAATTAAAATAAAACTGCATTGAATTAATTATTAATGATTAAATACCTAGAAATTTTTTTAAAAATTGCAAATGTACCTGGAGTTAAGCAGGATTGAGGGTGTTTCTGCACTACACTGTTATGGTACTATTATTCCACTTTCAACAGCCTCTGGAATTCTGGGGTTTGTAGTTTACTGAGGCTAAAGAGCTCTCTGGCTGAGAATTCTAAATGCCCTTCCCTAAACTGCAAACCCCAGGATTCCATAGGATATTGAAAGTGGAATAATAGCACCATAACAGTGTAGTGCAGAAAGGCCTTGATTTACAACAGATAAACCTATATAGAAATGCATTAAGAGACAGCATACAGTATATTCTAAAACCAGTTCTCAAAGTGTTAGCCACATTGTCCGCATGAAACAAAACAAAACCCACAGCACTATCAAGACTGGCAAATTTATAATATGGTATTTCCTGGCTTACTCTGTCAGATATATGAAATGCTATTCAGAGTGCCAGGATACCTGTGTGTTACAGAATCCTAAAATCAATTGCTAGTCTATTCTTGAGTAGACCTATTGAATCAGTGGAGTTTACATAAATGTTGGTGTACCAAATTTTCTTTGGGTCCTATCCTATGAGACAAGATGGGTATAAATTCAATCAATCAATTAATCTATTGGGTCAAATCTAGTTGGGATAAGTTGTTAGAATCATAGAAGCATAGAGCTGGAAGAGACCACAAAGGGCATTGAGTCCAAACTCTGTGCCATCAAAGCATTCCTGACAGATGCCATCCAGTCTCTGTTTAAAAATCTCCAGAGAAAGAGACTCCATCACACTCTGAGGCAGCTTATTCCACTGTCCATCTGTTCTTACTGTCAGGAAATTCTTCCTAATGTTTAGGAGGAATCTATTTTCCTGAAGTTTGAAGTCATTGCTGCATGTCCTAGTCTCTGGAGTAGCAAAAAGCAAGCTTGTTCCATCTTCCATATGACATCCCTTCAAATATTTAAACATAGCTACTATGTCTTTATATTTAGACCAGAAACAGCAGAGTAAAAAAAAAAAAAAGGAGGAGGAGGAGAGTACCAGCAATTAAAAGCAGGAAATAATTACAAGTTGCAAGTACACTAACAGGAACCTTTTCCAGTGGACAAAAATATTAGACTCAAACCAGAAGGTATACCACACTGGAGGCAAAGATTGTTAAGATTGTCACTGATTCCACTAGTGACAAGGCCCATTTCCCAGGTGTGACAGAGAGAAGACCCAAAGAATACCACTTGGGGAAGCATTTGTGCAAATTTATGGGGCAAGGCCTTGTGTGCTTATTCTAGTTTCAACAAATGCAGCAGAAGCATCCAGAAACCATCATTCTGTTTTGTTTTGTTTTTCTGTAGCACATAACATGCAGAGTATACACTTAAAGCTTCTGCAAGGGAGTTACATGACCTTGTCGTATGTGTGAGCTCCATTAACTACATAAGCTGGAGTTCCTTAAACCTAGAGCTTGAATTACAACAGTCAAAGTGGTATGGCTTCCTTACCTTGATGATACCTCTCCCTTACCTGCTATACCATTCTAGATGTCTAAGGCGAATGTTATTTGGACAAATTTGGGGGATCATAGAGAAGCTTGTAGATTTATTAAGAACTGTAATTGCTCCTTTCCCCAAGTAGGAAGGGATGAATGAATGAACGAATCTGTCCGTTCTCTTTTTCATACTCACAAACATTTTGAATCTCAATTTCCTTCCATCCTGTTTATGAGGAAACATGCAAAGTTTTATAAGTTCTTATCAAAGACTAACTGAACAAAATCTCACTGGTACACTGGTCTCAATGATATGAATGATATGGGAGGTACAGCTTTCAGCTCGAAGAAAACAACCTTGAGTCTCCCTGTCATTTGGCTATTAAAGAAGAAAAACTTGTCAAGGAAAAGGCCATGGCAAAACTAATTCTACACCAAAAATATTATTGAGCACAAATATAATCTGTCCCAGATTTTTAAAAAGCTAAGTCTTCAAAAGGCTCTAGCTGGAAAGCTGGTTCAGACAGTTTTATTTATCCAGCATTCATATTGAAAAAGAAAAAAACAAAAAACCAGCAATCCTGAAGTTCTTTGAGGGGGAAAGTTCTACTGTGTTTATGAAGGTATGCATGAATTTTGGAAATTTTATTTAAAAATCAACCTTGAAAGAAATGAAATTCTCACCTATATCTATCCTCAAGCACTCTGGAGTGTCTCAGTTAATTGAGAGTGCCAAAGACTGGCACAATGATTAAACTAAGTAAGAAATACTGCTTCATATATCTAGTGATGTGGGCCTCTAGAACAGATGATGGCATGCATGTCTGCATTAATGACACTGGCTGTCATTGAAATCAGCTAAATGTATCCTCAAGTAACAGGATGTGGAATTGCACTTTTGTTCTCTTTGCTTAGAAGATTTCTCAAACTGCTGACACATCTGTTAATTAGTTTTGCGGCTTTTATGGGTATGGCCAACTTTTCTCTGACAGATACACTGCATTTCTCTGCACAGAACAGAGATATCTTCTGATAACTTTAGCACTATTGCTGTCTAAAATAGCATTTATGGCAGCTAATAATGATCACATTGCTTTGCTAAGTGATCTCTCTCAAGTATCATAGGGATGAGAATAAGCTATAGTGCAGTACGGTCCCTTTGATTCATGAATATTCAGGGTGGCTTTAGACAACCATTTCTCAGTACGGTCCCTTTGATTCATGAATATTCAGGGTGGCTTTAGACAACCATTTCTCAGATCTGAAAACTGCATTACTAGCAGAAGACTCCCCTTTCAGTCGTTTGTTTATATGGTTTACTACTATGTATTTTCTGATCCTTGTCTCCAGAGTGTGAGGATCCCAAGGAAGTGATAAGTCAGACCCAGGTTTACTTACAAGGGAGAAAGATCTTTATTTGAGAAAACTTACGGCACATCCCAGAGTTTCCCACAATAAAGACAGACCAGAGGCAGATTTCTTGCACACAACCTGTCTGAACATTATCAATAAGAAATACAATTTAAAGCATATTTGTTTAAAGACATACATATTTGATTAGTAACTTTCTCAGCATAGAGTAGATAGTATATCATAACTTTCTCAGTATTTGGCAAAATATTCACTGGTATATCAGACAAGGAAGATTCTCAAAACCTTCCTGACCACACATCTTGGAATATAAGCCCATTAAGGATCCCAGGTGTTATACCCACAGGACTGTCAGTCTTGGAATGTAAGCTTATTAAAAGTCCCAGCTGTTGGTTGCATGAGAACCAGGCTGATTATCTGTCTCTTCACCATCTTTTGACCTTCCTTTAGCTAAAGAAAGCAAATGTCTGTTCTTGGGGAACACTACTGACTAAGCAGAAGCACTACAAGCCCCATGTTACATCTTAAAAACAGCTACTGAAGTCCCATGCTAAAGCAACCATACATTTTGTTTACCAGAGTATACAGAGAACAAGTCCATAAAGTATATCTTCAGGTACAGTTTTATGTATACTGGGCATGTGACAATGTATAGCCAAAACTGGCTTAAACAATTGTGTGTACACACAGAGAGAAACACACACACACAATCACACACAGATATCAAATTATTCCCTCTCATTGTGAATTAAGGTACAAAACGCCAACAAGAGTGGAGTCAAACCGAGGTCATTGAGAAACAAGAGCAAAGGATCAGCATCTATTCAAAACCATCAGAGACAAAGGCCATTTCCACACTAGACTATTATAGTGCTATTATTCCACTTTCAACATGCTATGGAATCCTAGGATTTGTAGTTTAGGGAAGGGCCTTTGCAAACCCCAGGATTCCATAGCATGTTGAAAGTGGAAAAATAGCGAGCCCCTCCCGAAACTGCAAACCCCAGGATTCCATAGGATGTTGAAAGTGGAATCATAGCGCTATAACAGTCTCGTGCGGAAATGGCCAGAAAGAGGAACATTTGATTTGCATAAGAATTCAATAAGAAATGTAGAATTATGTACCCAGGTTTGATTACAAAATCATTTTTTTTCTTAATAAACAGGAAAAGTGTCACATGGAGTGCTTCAGCTGAGTTTTGCCTTTCCTTTCAAGTACAGACCACTTCATTTAGAAAACAGGTGGCATGTGGCACATGCAATTGAAGATGCCTATTGATTAAAAACACACATTAGAACTTTACTACCCCAGCTTTCTCAGATATGGGAAATCAACCATGAACCTTGTGAGAACAGTTGTGGAATCCTTTTCTACCAGCTTCTGCCCAGGTTGCTCAACCATGGACATACGTCTGTCTTTGCTTCCTGGCCTCAGGCAAAATTGGCAGCACTGTGGCCTAGATGATATTATGCTGTGAATGAACTCTATACCATTTCACAATGTTATTAAATTCATTACTGGCCTTTTCTATTCAACTGTTTGTTTAAAGTTTTTAGATGAGAGAAAGAGGGGAGCTAGAGAGCTATTTTAAGCTATACATTTTGTGATGGAAACTGTGACCTTTATGAGCCTTATTCTTTGCAGAATAATGTACTGAATGTTTGTTTCTTTGCTTAAATTATGAAAGATAATGATGTAGTATGAAATGGAAAATGCACTGGTAAAACTGATAAAGGTAATAACTGACTCGTCTTATATAGATATTTGAACATAGCTCTGACCTTTACTAAAATAACAAAAGCATATCTGCATATTCACAATTAGGTCATAATTACTTACAATGAGCTATGAAATTATATTGTAACTTTAAATTTGTGATTTTCAACCTTTGATACTCCAAATGCTAAGATTTGGCCTCCTACAGTCTTTTCCCATTAGCTATGCTGGTTTTGCCTTCTGAAAGTTGAAGTCCAAAACATCTGGAGGACTAAAGGTTGAGAACCACTGCTTGAAATTATTTAGGACCTGGAGGAGAAATGAAGAATGAGACAGAGAGCAGAGAGCATTGTGAGGTCGCAGACTTCAGATAATCTAGACATAGCTCTTTATTGGTCAGTGCTGAGTAAGGACATTTCTACATGTTACCTAATCCTTTTGTCCTTTGGTTGTGATCCTGGTAGTACCTTTGCAGGAAGTGAGTGCAATGGAAATTCTCCCCTCTGCACCTGGCTGGCTTCCTGCAGAAGGGAGCATGAGCAACACATACCTTCCTTCCATGGTACAGCCAGGCTCTTTCCCATGCTGCACTGGAGCAGGAAACACCTACATCACACTTCCTGCCCTTCCTCATGGCTGGGAAGGATAAGAGTGTTGTGCAATTGGAGGTCATTGATGAAGAAACTCTCTCAATTATTTACTCCACGATTGCGCTGGCTGGTGAAGGGAGAAGGCTGGGATGCAAAGATGTTATGCAGAAGCATTGCCGTAGTCCCACTCCTCTCACATCTCCATGCTGGGATGCAGTCGTCATGCGGAAGGACCCTAAGATACAACTAAGTAACATAGAAACAAGCTAAGTAAATACAGCTTAGGAGCTAAGATTATGAGAAACCCCTAAAAAAATATAAAAATTAACTGACTTTCAGATTTCATATAATTGTTAGAATAATACACTTTGGTAATCATAAGGGCCATCTTAAATGTGAAATAATTGAGGCCTCAAAATATGTTAATTTGGTCCTGATATGATATCACTTTTAAAATCTCTTCTCAACATGGACATTCAAGAGCATATAATAAGATTTCTAAATCATTTTAGCATAGGAAGGAAATCTAGTCCCACATGCACATTATTTAATGTACACATATTTACTTAGGTCCAGAGATCTATGCACCCATGCAGTGTATCACTGCAATGCCTTCAGTATATCACTGAAGTGAAGCTGCATACGCCCAAGTGGATCACAGTAAGTAGTTTTAACAGTATAGACAGTTGTGGATTCTATGAATTCCGTGGTCAAAATGATATTCTATCACTGGAGTGGGCAGCAGTGACCGGCACAGGGTCAATTTTGGGGCCACAATATTTTGTTGTTGTCGCTATGTCTACTTTGCCAGCAACATTACAGAGGTGCATTTACCTGCTCATCTTCCCATGTAATTTATGCCATTCTCTAACAGTCAAGACCTTCTACTCTTTACTTTGGACAAACAGGACAGTCTTCTGAAAGAGGATTAATGTGCACTAGTTTGATATTAGGAATGACAGTATTCAAAAAACAGTGGCAGAACATTTTAATATATTTGGACATATTATCAAACACCTCCAAGTAGCTGTTCTCAGACAAAGAAATTTCAAGGAAAACTAAGAAGGAGAAATGACCGAATAATGGTGTATTCACACATTCCAAGCATCAGCAGGGGTATGTATGTTGTTGGCACACTATTTGATTTAATATTCAGATCTTCCACACTGCTCGTAATTGCAATAAATTGACTCATAAGAACACATTCCACAAAACTTTTCCCCGGCACAGGAAATGATTTTTTCCCAGATATTTTTACTAGTTGTACAAATATTTCCGTTTTTATACAAGAATTTATATACACATACGTATTGGAATAATAAAAAATACACAATAAAGCATTTGATATCTTAAACAACTATTTTATTATAATGGAATAATGGAATGGAATAATGGAATTTATGATGTTTATTAAAATGTAAATTTAATAGCCATAAGACTATATAGAAAATGTACAAATCAGGAAATGAATGTTCTTTAGTATTGCTTTCATGCCTTAATTAAGCATTGCCTCAGATTTTATTTTAGTATTAAGTAATCATTGTATCTTGCTTAACTACTGATCCCGTGTCACTTTAAGTACTTGCTTTGTTGAACATTGATTTAAATGTGGCTTTCATAGCAAGATAGCAGACATCTTGTTTATCCAATCTTATGTTGCACAGTCACTTAGGGTTATTGACTGGGGTCATAGTTTGCATCTGTCTAATCATATTGCATTGTTTGCCCTCCTCTCTTTACCTTTTACTACTATATACCATGGCAGTACTTCCAACAACATCTGAGCATCTCATCAAAGTTAATCTCAAGGGGGCTACTGGATTCCTTTAAGCCTTTTTAACACTTCAAGAGACTAACACAGCTATCTCTTTGAATACTATTTGGCATTTTGGCCACAAAATCAATCAAAATTGCACCCAGAAGTTTGTGGAGTGTGGAGGGATAGTGGGAAGTTTGACCTAAATGTAGTAGTTGAGATAAAAAATGTCCCATCCTCTTTTTTCAGAAAAGTAAAATTGTTGGTGGCTCAGGAGCATCTGGGGAGATGGGAGAAGTTGTGGTCTGCCAGACCTTGGGGGAAACATGTGGCCTGTGAGCTACATGATTGTCATCCATATTCTGCAGACTCAAATGGATGAATAGTTAGCAGGTACTAAAATTTCTATACTCTATTTTATAGTGGCGGGTGTCAGCATGGTGTAGTGGTTTGCACACTGGACTATGACTCTGGAGGCTAACGTTCTAACTGCATTCAATCATGGAAATGAACTGGATGACTTTGAGCAAGTCATACTCTCTCAGCCTCAGAGGAAGGCAAAGGGAAACCTGCTCTGAACAATTTTGCCAAGAAAGCTCCATAATAAGTTCAACTTAGGGTTGCTGTACATTGCATTGTTTTGTGTGAAGGCATACAACAACAACAATTTTATACTTGTAAAACCATGTTAAAAAAACATGTAAAATATTATTAATATGCAGCTTGGATTAAATGGATCAATATCTATTTTCAACACATATATTGTTCCACAGTTTTGGCATGGTGAGTAAATGTTCAAGCCAACATTTGTTCATTTAGTTATTATGTCCCTTTCTCCAATAGTGAATTTCTATGTTGAGTGCCAGTAGAAATGGAGAAAAACAGTGTCAGTGACGTCAAAAGGAAATGACATGCTCTTGTGACTAAATGATAATCTGTAAAGTGTAAAATTTGCTGTGAAAAAAGCACCTTATCACTATCTGTATATTTGATAAGCTAATTCTGAAAAGCATATAGGAGTCAGGGTCAAGTAATCTGGGATCTATTGCTAAAAGAGCCTATAGATATATCCTGGAGGATTCAGTGACAGACCTAACATCTATGTCCCTCTCTCTTTCTTTATCTATAGCAACTGTCACAAGGCCTTACGCTTGAAAAGTTCTAAAAGATCAAGAGATGAAACATTCAAAGGATGTACAAAACATTATTGCTGTTGTACAAAACTTGTCTGATTGTGCTATTGGGGCCTCTCTTTTTCAGAAGATAACAAAGGGATGTAGGCAGTATTAAGCTGCTTTGATTTCAAAAGGGGTTTGAGGCAGCCTTACACAATAGACACACATTGCAGAAGATTAGCCAATAAGGGATAAAAAGCCACCAACCTTGAATAAATAAAACAGATTAAGTGTCTAAGCACAGCTTGTGATGGCAAATATTTTAGCAGACTATTAAAAGAGATGAAAATGGAGTAGCACTGGGTTTTTGCAGCTTATTCCAGATTCTTCAGTACTAAAATGTATATGCAGAGATGCAAATATGTATACAATGAGCTGTGCTTTTTAATCTGAAAATAGCATAAATCCACAGATACAGCTGGATATACAAGCACTGATCAGGGTCCACATAAACTGTCTCTGATGTAAAGTTTAAAGCCATGGTTTGATTGTCTGAGATGTACCCAATGTCCTGTATTGCTTAAGTATTTGATGAAGGTCTATAACCTGGCCTAAAATTTAGAGGAGAAACAGAAAAGGGGTTAGTTGTACTAAGATGAAGGAGGGAGCTGCATTTTTGTGGTCATTCTCTCTCACTTTGGTTAAGTTTGTAAAGAAAGAGAAACTGTTTTAAAATGCAGTAAATGTCAAGAGGAAGATGGAAGATGGAAAGTATCCCTGTTGCTGAGGCAACTAGGACAGTGCTTCCAACTTTTCTGACAAGCGGTCCAGAAGAAGGAGGAGCGTGAAATGTCAGGTGCATATCTAATTGTGCATAGTGAACATTACTCAGTAGATGCCACCTGAAAGTAGAGATCTGTATGCAAAACATAATTTTTAATGAGATGTGAATTGGTATGCTCATCCAAATGCATATCTGACCTTCTGTCTGAATTACACAGGTGTGACAACTTCACATGAAAGTAGAACTGGAAGCTGGCAAAAGTTTTGCCAAACAGTGCTGGTCACTAATGAACTTGCCAGCAGAATACCACCAGTCAGTAAGCATTGGGCCAATTGGCAATGAGGATGAATTCATTTTCTTAAATGTGTTGGCAATGTAGGCTTGCACAGTCTTACTTCTTACATTCCCTCACATAAGAACAAATACTAACAGTGATTTCTCCCCAGTCTGCACATTGTTGTTAACTGATGGTGCAACAATTGTCTACTGTGAGGATATAAGGGGTTCTGTTCAGTTTTCAAGCACTATTCATATTTTAGACTTCATTGGAAGATCATTGTGCAAAACACAGAGAGTTTTAATTTTTTTTTTCAGAGAACCAAAGCATTTTACACACTATAGACTAAATGCTGTACATTTTTTTTCATGGAAAGTAAATGGAACAAAAGCAATTGTTTTTTATTTGTGGAAATCTGTGTGTTTACAGTTTGCATAAACACATGAGTTCTTGAGCAGAAAAAAAACACTGTTTTCATGTATACATGTATGTAGATGGGAGGAGAGAGAGAGAGGAAGGGGGGAGAGAGAGTACACACACACATGTGTATATTGTGTGTGTGTATACATAGCAATAACAGTAACATTTCTATACTGCTTATCTGTGCAAAAAACTCCCTAAGCAGTTTACAATGTGTTTAGCTAATTGCCTCCAACGAGCTGGGTACTCATTTTACTGACCTATATAGGGAAGGATGGAAGGCTGAGTCAAGCTGGAGCCCTGCAGGATCAAACTCATAACACTGTGGCTGCAGTACTGGCATTTAACCACTGTGCCACCAGGGCTCCCACATAGTACCTTTTTGGGGAAAATATACAAAGTTTCCCAGTCTTTGTCCAAATGATTTTAAAAATTGAAAGAATATTAAAAAATAGTTGAAAAAATATGTTTTTCAAGTGTTAAGCATCTGTGATGACAAGAATCTTAGACTGACAAGAATATTTGCAGTTCAGGACTTATTTTGTGCAAAATTCCCAAACAGTTGTTTTTGCCCAGAAAATAATAGTTCAATGAAGAATTATTCATTCCTCTACAGAAAATGCTGTAAATGAGGATTTATTCTGTGTAAAATTTTGCATAGCTGATTTGCATGGAAAACAGAATTTTCTTCATTGAAACATTATTTTCCACCAGACAATGCTGCTTTCTGTGCAAATTTTGTGCACAAGAAGTCAAGAATTGTGAATAGCCTTCAAAAACTGTGCAGTTTCTAATGACTTTCTTGCTGCAGGAAGAAAATTGCTAGAATTACTTATTGCTACCTTCAAGAAGAAACTTAGTGAAGAATTCCATCCCTAAATAATTGCTCGTTTTTTCCCCTTTGCCTTCTCTTGAGTGTTGATACCATTTTATCATCAAGAATTCAAGTAGTAAAAAATATTCTGTATAACCCTATAGTAAGAGTATAGTAATGTCTGTAATTACTATAATGTCTCTGTAATGTCATTAAACAAGAAAATAAGTGTAGCCATATGGTGCCATGATATCAAAATGTTAACTATATAATCTCTGAGCGTCTGGAATCATGTAGCTTTGATGCAGACATTTCAAGTGAAAATAGGTGTCACATAAGCATTAATAGACTGGAAAACAATGAATGAAACCAGAGAAAAGGAAATTGTCAGGAAATCTCCTCACTCCAGAACAGGGGCATTTTCACTGAAAATGAAACATCATGATGTATTTCCAGTGCAGAGCTAGAGAATACATTTGAAAGGTAAGTTGCTATTGTTGCAAGAATAGATATGAACAAACAGAGAGGCCAGTATATGTACATATAACCAGCCTTTTTTTCAAGAAGGTTGAGGTCATTAACAATGAATTAAAACACATACAAAATTAATTTCATAAAAGTTAAGGGGGAAAAGGGTAAAATAAAAAAAGACACTCAGCCATGAAAATAATTACACTTTCCACCCATAAAACTATTTAATTCAGCAGATCACACACAGCACACAGGGTTAAAGCCAATCACATTCTAAAAGCTTTGCTAAACAAGAATTTCATCTGACAGAAGGCCATTAGAGAGGGGACAAGATGAACCTCCCTCAGGAGGGATTTCCAAAGCCTCTACTTACACAGCTTGCTACCAAATTAAGTGTCTAACCCTGGATAATATGAATGGGGGCTGCAAGTGGTGTTCAGAGCCACTACTTAAGTTCTTTAGTCACCATGTCAAATTAAATGTTACTTCCAAAATCATGGCTTAGCAGCCATGTCTCTCCACCTTACTCAAAAAGGTAGAGATCCAATGTGGATCTGGACCCAAACATTAGAATATGGGGCCCTGAACCCTGTGCTTCATCCCATTGAAATCCAGGTCTGGATTGTGATCCCTGTGCTTGTAATCTGCATCCCCCTCTCACAAAAAATGCATGTAAATGATGTGAGATTCAGACTGAAAGAATGCCTCCTCCTAGTATGTAAGGCCATTTTTGCACTACACTGTTATAAGTGCTAGTATTCCACTTTCATCATCCTATGGAATCCTGGGGTTTGCAGTTTAAGGAGGGGCATTTAGAACTCTCAGTCAGAGAGCTGTTTGACCTCAGTAAATGACAAACCCCAGAATTCCACAGAATGTTGAGAGTGGAATAATAGCAGTGTAACAGTGTAGTGTGGAAATGGCCAAAGTAGGACAAAATGGGACTGAAAATTTCATTAGCCCTACCCAGCAATGACTAGCCTTTAAGAATCATTGGAGTTGCAGTTTAACAACATTTGGAGGACCATATGTTGCCCAATTTTTCTCAATAATAAAAATGTTGCTTTTATTTAACATTGATTGAGTTTGACTGAGACGTGACCTCAACAGGGAGAAGAGTAAGAATTTTTTTTTTTTTTGAGGGGGGAACAAAATCTACCAAATGGAAGCAGTATAGTAATAACAGATTGACTATCCATGCCAGATTCTTCTGGACAAATCAGATTCTTCTAAGCTCTGTGCTGGATCAACCATGAGACCCTGAGGCAATTCCTAAAACAGCAAACAGAAGACAAAAGTGGCATGTTCCCTGTCCTTCTTGCCATTACCCTCTGTTCATTTGGCTCTGAGAACTGCAGTGTTCCTCATATGCTCTTCTTCAGTTTCTTCCATATTGTTTGCTTTGCTACTGTTTTATCTACAAAACAGTTCTTTCTTGTGTTGCTTTTTTTCCCCCTTAAGTTTTGATTTAGCAGTATCGTCATAGGTTTATGGATCTTTCATCAATTTTTCTTTGATTCTCCTGCTTTGCTTCTTTGCTTTGTTGTAGCAGTTTTGTTGATATTCTTATTGGTACAGATATACTTTTGTGGGTTCTTTTTGCAATTCAAAGACTGTTTGATTTCTAGAAAAGCCAACCTGTTGCATTGTCTTCAGAGAGAATTGTGAATTGTTTGGAGCAAAGATAAATTCAGATTTAGCACAGAACCATTGCAACTGATGAAAGGAAGAAAAGAAGTCCTTCTGTCCATAGCATAACTCACACTTCTTTCTACTTTATCCTCACTTACTGCAAATGTTTGCTTTTGGCAGTACTTATTTTTGACACAGATTGCTACTTGGCACTCTTACTTCTTTTTAATTGGTAGATTTACCACATTCTCTATCCCTTGCCTAATCCCCAAAGTCACTTAGCCCCAAATGTTAGACTGAGATATTTGTATATGCTGGAAGATAGACAGACTTTAAATCACATATGAGTACAGCTCACCACTTGAAGGTTTCAGTGAGCTGAAATGCTAAATCCAATTAGAATATTCCCCTGCAAGGAGATGGATGCATTTGAATTCTGCCTGGGTTTTTATTTAAGTTTCACTGTAGCAAATTGAAGCACCTCATTGTTTGGTTAGGACAGAATAAACACAGGGATGGGAATAACTCTGTCTCAATGTCCGTGCATTTCCCTAGCCTTCCCAACATTCACATTACATTATCTATTTACACCTATTTTTTTTCCTTTCACATGGACAGGCATATACAGTTACTGTAAATGTATGCATTTACTTATGCACTTTTCCTAATGTACTCATATCTTTATACCTTTGCCCCATTGACCAACATGTGCTCTTGCATATTTCTTCAGTTTTAAAAGGTATTCATAATTTTGTGAGTATCTTGTTTCTACAAGTATCTACAAGCCATACGTATCCCAGTTTCTGAGGATAGGTATGCTATGCTGCATAAGTTTCAGGAACTGTGGAATGGATAATTTTAGTAAGAATCTTAAAACAAAGAATATTATTTTCCATCCCTGGCTAGGCACGAGATGTTGTACTGTATGGAGTAAAGGACCAAAGGACATCACCTTCTGAAGTCCTTGTAGAGAAATAAGATGTTTTAGCAATTGCATCTTACAAAAACACTGGCATTAGGAGTGGGTCTTCATTTCACATCTAAGACCAACAGATCATTTCAGGTGTTACAGAATGAGCCACATGTCACATTAAATTCCACTCTCGGCAGAAGGTAAAGTTTCATGGCAGAGGCTTCAGACTCTGAAGATGACATATCACTGTCTTTCATTGAGAAACAGAGGGGAAAACATGGAGCCCAGAGTCATTTAAGTAAACACTGACCCAATTAGCTCACATGAGATACCTGTTGATCTTTTTTTTTTTTTTTCATTGTGATAATCTTTTATTCAACAAGACAACAGAAGGGAAGGGGAATCAAGAGACACTTGTTGATCTTGAAGGAGCTGCTCATAAAATTTTGGAGTGGTTGCCTCCCAGCCTCAGACATAGACCATTTTCACACTACACTGTTATAGTGCTATAATTCCACTTTCAACATCTAATGGAATCCTGGGGTTTGCAGTTTAGGGAGGGGCCTTTAGAATTCTCAGCCAGAGAGCTATTTGGCCTGAGTAAACTACAAACTCCAGAATTCCACAGGATGTTGAAAGTGGAATAATAGCACTATAATAGTATAGTGTGGAAATGGTCTCAGATAAGACTGTCTTATCTGGTTGCCTATCTGCTGTGTCGACAGCAAGCAGGCAGTAAACCTCAAGCAGCATAGCTCCTACTTACGAGGTGAGAGTCAAAGAATGTCCAAACAGAAAGGAAGCCTAGAGCAAACAAGTCTGAAGAGGCAAATCCAAACCGTAGTCCAGACAGGCAGAGTTCCAAGATGACCAGATCCAAGAGCACAGCACAGGGTTTCAGGACCAGAGAGACCAGTGGCTGACCTTGGGAGGAAAGGTCAGCTGGAACCCTCTTTTATCTATGGTTGCTGTCCCGGATTGGCCGGCGCTGGCCCCGAAGGCCTACTTAAGACCAGGAGGAAGCAGAGTTCAGCACGGAGCAACAACCGTCGGTCCTCCGTGTGTTGTCCGTCCGTGCCGTGTCCACTGCCAGCCGTGTTCCTGTCCAGAAATCCTGCCAGCCAGCTGACCACCAGTTATCCGGGTGAGGAAACCCTTTCTTTTGTTGCTTCGTTTACCTGCCTCAAGGACTATCTTTGTTTGCTGTTTGACTGCTGGCTGTGGCTTCTGAGGTGAGTCCCGGCTCGAGCCTGCCCTTAGCCTGCCCGGCCCCGGCCTGCCGCCAACAGAGCATCTGCCTCGGAGTGAGAATCTTCCTCCTCACTGCCACAATCTCCAAGACAGGGCATCACACTAGCAGTACTTTCTCACTTACCTGATTTGTTTTGACCGTGGAGTTACTATACTTTGGACTTTTTTACTTATTCTTTGCTGGCTTATGCATCTGGACTTCTGATACAATTTTTGGACTGGCTAAGGACCACCCTCATGTTTCTCCCTGTATTTTGCTCAAACAACTCATGACTGACTAGGACTGGACTGACTACTTTACCACTTCTATACCCCAGCCTGCTGCCATGAGCGTGTTCGGACATGTTCAGGACAAATTGTTGAAATTATACAAACAGCACTATGACATGGTAAGGGGGAATGGGAAACACTGATTCTGGAGATCTCTAGCTGTTTTTGGAGAGATATGCTACAATGCCAAAAGTTGTGGTTCCCAAGTCCCAGAAATGTAGGATCTCTGGAAATTGATTAACCATTTAATCTATTTACCAGTTGTGTATTCTATTTATTGTTCTTCTTATGTGCTTTCAAGTTGACTCTGACTTACTGTGACTCTATCCTAGGGTTTTCTTGACAAGACATTCAGAGGAAATTTGTCATTGCTTTCCTGTAAGAAAGACAGAGCGCAAACTTACCCAAGATCACCCAGTGAGTATACACAGCTGAGTGAAGATTCACACTTTGGTGTCCCATGGGCAATCTCACTCAGTCTCAAGCAATTTACTGAACTTTATTAATTAAAATATATCAAATTTTTAGAGAGTTTCATGTTCATCTTCTTAAGTCGGTTGAATGTGACCATCCAGCTCCTTTTTAAAATATACTCTTCTTCATGTTATCAAATAAATCTGCTTCTATTGTTGATTCATCTTACTCATCATTATCATTTGGATATGGGGAAAAATGTTGGAATCACATTTATATACAGATATATCCATTTTGCATCTTTTTTAAATAATAATTTTATTAAGTTTCACAGATTAAAAAAAAGATTCTTTAACCTGTAGTTTTACATGAAATATTTCTGATCTTCCACTCTGATCTGGTCTTCGTTTCTTGAAATTCACTCCACTTATTACATTTATGTATCACAATACAATGTTTATCTCAAATGTTTGAACATGCTTTTCCCTCTCCCATTCATGTTATGTTGCTGTTATCCCACTGTCATGTCCACAATCATAATACAGTCATTTTCACTTAACAGTTCCCAGCTGTCACCCATTATTGGCCATTCTGCTTTTCTCTAAACATCAGATTTCAGTCTATTCTCATTTTTCTACTTGTCTCTTTTAAGTCTTCTGCTATCTTCTCTTATACTTTTTAAGTCCTCCATCATTTATGATATGAAATCCTAAAATTCCTAAAATATATCTGGCAATGTATATCTGGCAGTCTGTGCTGTTATTACTGCAACAGTTACTCATCTTCTTGCCCTGGATTGCATTATATTAAAAATGTCTTGTTTCCCACTTCTGTACTTATGTCCTATTCAGCCCCCATCAACCCTTTAACAATATCACAATGTTTATATTAATGACAATATATCAATCAAATACGTAAGCTTAATTGACATTGTTAAAGTATATCCCACTTTGTCTAATTCAGAGCCCTGTGCCTAACTCCACCTCTCATTCCCCCCTCCCATCTGAAACTTTACTGCATTTCCAAAGATTCTCTGTATTCTCATAGCCGCTTAAATTCCAAGTCGCTCCATCCATGGGAGTGAGGATGTTTTGCTTAAATGACCTTCCAGCACAGGCTCAGCAGTCTCAACAGTCCAGACTCAAGAGAAGAAGAAAAAAACATTAGGAAACAAGTCTCAAACAACAGGAGCTAAAAAAAGAAAAAAGCACTGCTCAATAACTGTTGCCTCCCAAAGTATTCTTCTAAAGTCAGAAATCCATAGTCAAAAAGCCAAAACACCAATCCTCTCAGATCAACCAAAATAATAAAATGTAGAAATAAAGAAAGTTCAATGTCCAAATGGAATTTATTAAATCTTGTGAAGCCCAATCTTATTCCTTAGTCCAGAACTGACCATTTAATTATTTACCATTTTCAATTTGTAAATCCAAGTTGCAAATCAGAAATCATTTTACCATTGATGACTTCAATTCTCAGAAGAAAAGCAGAAAAGCCTCTTAGCCATTTCTTTAAAATCAGCCACCCCTTTAAAATGAACTCTCAGCCATGACACATTCACGTCTCCTCTGGGTCCTTCCATTCCTTCGCTCCTGCATACCGTTGCAAGTCAAATTCAGATGTGATATTTTCAAAATTGAAGACCAGAACAGGTTACATGCATTCTTACTTTCTTTTTAAATGAAGTTTCTTGTTTAAAAGTCGATGGTGGCGCTTGTGCCACTCTGGCGATGATCCCACTGGCTCTGTCATGGTCCTTTGACCCCCTGGTGCCTTCTGCTCCCCCAGCCAGGTAGAACCAGATGCCAGTTTTGGGGTCCCCTTCAGACCTCTTCTGCATCCCTTTGCCACTTCTGATGTTAAAAATAAATCAGCTGGAATCCAGCGGGTGGCTGCTCGGAGCTGCGCCATTGCGCAGCTTCACTCCAAGCTGCCACTCGCGCCCGCCATGGGACCGGAAGGGCCATTTTGCATCTTTTGATCTGTCAACAAAACAACTTATTTGCCAAAAAGAAATAAACAAAATCCATTCCTCACCTACACACAACCCCAAAAACCTGAACCAAATTTCAATATTCTGATAACAATGTGAATGTGAATTTTTCCTAGAGATGTTACTTAAGACTGTAAGAAATAATAACATGTCTAACAAGACTAAGATATCTGGAGAATGGTTCCAATTAGCTAATAAAAATTAGAGATGGCCTCCTACACATACTTGGAAATCTAAAAAAAGAGAGAGAGAGAGAGAGAGGAAACTGTATGATATGCAGTTAATATAATAAAACAACAGAAACACAAATATACACACACACATACACTGGCAATACTGTGTTACTGTGCCTTTTTACATATGTGAAATATACACTCCTACGTATAGGAAATTAAAAAATCCTGGAAAATATATTTCTGATAGCGCTGTTGCTCAAGTTGTTGCTTAATTCAGATTGTGGTCCTGGCTCTATTCTATTCATGTTAGGCTTCTCTCAGTCCAGCGGAGCTGCTCCAGAAACTAGCACATTTTTCTGAAATAGAAAAGAAAATGTTATCCATAATCTGTGGATATGTCCTTTGAAAGTCCCCTTCAGAAGGAGGAGGAACCAAAAGAGGTAAGAACAGCATTTTTTAGGAAAAGGAAGGTATTTTTTAATTGAGAATTCTCAGTTTCAGGTCAAGTATCCAAGATTGTTCCAAGGAAGGGGGTAGAAGAAGAACATGAAGTTGACTGGTAGCAGGCCAAATGCTTGAGCATTCAGGAGAATTAAGGGAGGTTGAATTGGTGGAGACATCCAGAAAGAAAATTGCACCATTAATTTCCTGAATTTTGTCTGAAAATATTCTAAGCATGAAATGTTGTGGTTCTAACATTCAAAAGGGAGGCAGCAAGAATAAATTTTCCTTAATCACATCAAGGTATTACTAGGCAAGCATTGTTGTAAGAAGACATACAAATAGCCACCAGGAATTTCAAATATAGAATCAAAATGAGATCAAAGTTCTTAGATGTTTATAGTCTTCTTCTTCCTCTTCCACTTCCTCCTCCTCCTCCTCCTCCTCCTCCTCCTCCTCCTCCTCCTCCTCTTCTTCTTCTTCTTCTTCTTCTTCTTCTTCTTCTTCTTCTTCTTCTTCTTTTTCTTCTTCATCATCATCTGTACTGAAATGCAGTCTGGGATGGCATCACAAAATAATAATTATTGTATTTTCTTTGACAAAAATGTGTGTGTGATGCATAACTTTACCTCAGTATGTTACAGTACTACTTGTACTTCAGAAGTCACTTAAACACTCAGAGTTCACAACAGTCAGTACATAAATGAGAGAGTGTTGTCTTGGTACATAATTGAAATACCATTGCACTTAAGAGGAGTTTCTTGACATAGGTTCACATTAGGGAAGTAATTCTACAGTAAGTTTCTTCTCAAAGGTAGTGACAAATATTTTCAGCAATTTTCTTCATACTTGAAGAAAGTCTTCAAAAACCACACAACACTTGAAGGCTATTCACAATTCAGGACTTACTCTGAATAGGACTTACTCTGAATTGCACAGAAAACAGCATTTATGCAAATCAACCACATGTGAATTTTACAGAGACTGAATCCCCAATTACAGCATTTTCTGTGCAGGAATTAATATTTATGCATTGAAATAATATCTTCCACACAGAAGATGCTGTTTCCTGCACAGAAAACAACCACGTGCAAATTTGGCATAGAATAAGTCCCAAACCATGAAGATTCCAATGGGTCAAGGATTCTTTTCATCAGGGTTTCCCAACCCTCAAAAAATATTTCTTTAAAATCATTTTCCAAATATTTTAGACTATTCTTTCAATCACTAAAAAACATTGAGGTACATGTCAAATACTCATACACTGAGCATGTGCAGTGAGATAAAAGCAGAATGCAGTTTCTTTTTTGGCCAGCAGCATAGATCTCATGGAGATCTATCATATGCTTTGTCTATTACTATTCTTGACTATCATAATAAACTAGCTTCACTAGTCCAGATGCATATCACCAGTGTTTGTGAGCAATTCCATCTCAGGTCCTTGTCAACAACATTTTTCAAAATTCATTAAACTCCTTTTCTTTTTCCATTGAAGTTTGTCTCACAAAATGAGGGAAGAGTTGGCAATTCAGACTGATATAATACACTGTCAGCTGTACAGAAACATGAAATGTCCTTCAGAGTAATGAAGGAAAATCTAATTTGGTTGTTTTCAAGATTTAAAATCTGACACTCAAACATTATTTCTTCAATGTCTAGTATAAATTATCTGATGAATACTTTGCATCATGTTGAGGACAAACTATAATATATTGTTATGTCCAGTAGAATAATGGTGTGGGCAACTACCATGTGGTAATATTACACATTTATCTTCTGTTGCATTCTCAGAGCCAGTTAATATTTTTATCATACCTGCTTTTTAACATAACTAGTCATGTGTATCAGATATAGAACATGAGCCTAACCTCTGAACAGAGCAGTGACTATATAAGCCAATGTACAGCTACTTTCAGAAATTTGTGGATGCTAATGAATTAAGTACATCTCAGTTCAGTTACTTTGAGGTTGAAGAATTCAAGATAAAATCTGGTTGCACTTTTTTGTCTCTCCTCCCTCCCCCCCATTATTTTCATCACTCTCCCTAACAAAGGGCCTGGTGAACTTGAAAACTTACATGACATTTGATCCTGCAAGTAGCCTAAAAGTATTGCCCTTAAGTGTATTTTTTTTTAATCAACTGCCCCTATATTGTATATATTCTATACCTGTTGCCAGATGTATATTCTATATCTGGTGTTTGTGATCATTAAAAACGATCACCTTCAGGGAAGAAAAATTCTGTTAAAGTGAACTACATATTTGAGAGAGAAAAAAGTTGGGATCTATTATGTCTGGCTACATGTTTTAAAAATGTAGGAAGAGACGTGTACAAGGAAGTGAAGACTGAGAATATTAGTACGTGGATAAGTAATCAACAACTTTTCAGATAATGCAAAGAATGAACACACTGGGGAACCCTAATTACATCTCTCTATCTCTAGTGCCTTCTAGTAGCCAATATGACCTCAAATTTCTTAACTTCCAGCTATAGACAACCACTGTGTGGCATAAATTTATGTCAGCGTAGCTACATTGGAGGTATATTATTGCAAAAGTGTACTGGATCACACTCTTGAGCAATTAATCATACTCACTTGTTGTGTAATGGATAGATTTCCCTGGACATCTTTAGGATGCTGTCTTTTCAGAACCTCCTGGAAAATGCCATGGTATTTATGCCATAACAACATGATTCTGATGAGAAATTAATATCATATTCTCATTCTGTCCCTTCATCTCAGATATCCTAGCCTTATGGATTGCTGAATACATGTTTAGGTCATGGCTGAGTTATGAAGGGATACTTGTTTTTTATCTGTATGTTTAGATGTATCAACTGTGTTCTATCTCATTACTAAACATTACACCAAAGAATATACTATTTGATGCCAGAAGAAAGTGCATTGGAAGTAAATGATGTACCTTCTCCCTTTCTAGCAGTAAACTCAGCTCAGACTTTCCATGAGTGAATGGAGCCTCTCAGTTACTGAATGGTGCTGATTTGCCTCTGACATTGGCAGCCAGTTTAAAATGGATGCCAGCTCATTTACATCTCTCTCCTTTGAACAATTTCAGGCTGAGAACTGTGTTCTTTTGGCAGAATCTGTTTCTTGGCCAAGTGCAGAACAAGTGCAGAATGCTGGTGGTGTGATGAGCCTCTCCTCACTTGTATACTTGTAAACTTTCCAAAATACCCCAGATTAACAGATCCTCCTTTCCCCTTTCCAATTCCAATTCCAAATAAGGACTACATACTACATCTTACCTTAAGAGAGTGGGGGTAGCACATACATAAAAAGAAAATAAAGGGTTGAAAAAGGAAAGGCCCGTTATTTCCATTTTTTCCCCCAAATTCTCCAATTCCCCAATTGTAAGCTGGTTTCATTTTCAGCAATACAAACAAATAGGATGTTTCCTTAACGATAGTGATAGGCAGAAAGCTGATGTTTATCTTCTTTCTTTCTTTCTTTCTTTCTTTCTTTCTTGCTTGCTTGCTTTCTTGCTTTCTTGCTTTCTTGCTTTCTTTCTCCTTTAAACAATATTATTTATGTGCAATATTATGCCCCTGCTCATTTCCACATCTGACTGAGCTGCTCACAAGCTGATGGGAGACTAAAACTTGAAAAAAAAAAAAAATCGTGATAGTAAGTTTCAATTAGAACTGTTCAAACACATCTCAGACTGACAGGTTTTTCTGGGAGCCAAGGTGCATGCATGTTTGATATACCTGAAGCATGACTTCAAAAATCAGAGGCTGCCTCTTACAGTTGATATAAATCAGTCAGTCTGTATGAAAGGCCTGATACACATTTACGCCAATGGAATATTGAGCACAGGACAAAAAGTACATGATCCACCAAGGAGTTCTCCCGTGAGATGAATGAAGCACAGCAGGTACATGACAGGTAGTTCTATTTGCTAATGCCTTAGGGCACTGTACATGTGCTACAGGATGAATGCATTATCTGTGAAAAATCAATGGGATTAGAGATCCAATTTCTTTCTCCTCTTACTCTACACAACACAACTTGTGAATGAAGTCATGCCCAGGCTTTAGGCTTGAACAGGACATGGGAATATATGTAAGAGGCACAGAGCTATGTGGAAATCTTCAGGATGTCCCTCCTTCTTCCCTAAGCAAATTCCTCTTCCCTCATATTAGAGGAGATGACCTCACTTGCATCTCACTTTTCAACAGGGAAGCTAAACAACAGACATAGAAATGCCAATGTCATCTCTGATCTCTGATTTGCCACCCATGCCTCTTGCATTCCCAGGGTGGAAAATGAGCACATTGCTAACTCTGATCAGAGACTGGAGATCATAGGATTACTCTGATAGCAGCTTGAAAATATCTATTACTGTGCTGTACATGATATTATTGGCAATGAACATTATTTAATTGGCATAAAATATTAATCATACACTGTTATAGCTGAAAAGCCATGCTGGCAGAGAGCACTGGTTGAACACATGTGAAAGTAAGTCAGATGGAACCTCAGGGCATGGCCAGTAAGTTCAAGGGATCATTCAGGAAGCCCAGGTGCTAATGAACTTATGATAATTCCCTCAATGACTCAACCTTCAAATACAATAGCACATGAAATTGTTGTCAAATATGTCAAGGTTGTTGCCAGGCAGGCAAAGTTTTCCTACGAATGGACGGCAGAGAGAAGAGGCAGTGTGGCCAGACAGCCAGGTGCAAGGCCAGCAGGATTGTTATGGCTATGTCTTGTGTATTAGAGAAGGCCACATGCCAGAGCACTGATTGGGTCACCCCACTTGTTCCAGGGTGACAAGGTAGCATAAAAAGGTTGGTGTTTGCCTTGACCAGCTGCCAGACTCTCTAGCTGGACCTGCCGCGCCATTGGCAGTATACTGTTTGTAAGGGGAGATGCTGCCTGATTTTTCTCCATTATCTTGTTTTTCCTCTTTGTCTAATTGCTGGAAAGCTAGCATGTTTTTGCTAAGCCTTATCTTAGAGTGCAGCAATAAATCAGTACTCTAAGTCTTACTTAATGAGCCTCTGGAATTTTTTCTGCTTCACTGGGACTCTCTGCTGCAGCGAAGCCATGCTTCACAGACAGTACTCTGCTCATACTCAGAGAAGCCAAGTCCTGCCAACCCTGACAAAATATTCTGCTTGAGTTTGATTGTTAGTGTGGTGTGACCAGGAATGTTTTTTCTTGTGGGCAAGAAGAAGAAGTCAAATCTGCCCTTGGTAATATCAGGTGCAAGGATGTTATGGCTATCTGCTGTGTTTTCCCAATCCTGTAGGAAAGCTCTAAAACATGGGAAATGTGTCACATGGTGAGGATCTGGATGTGGCTAACACAGGGTAAAAATCATGTGAATGCCTTCTCTCTTTGCTCTCTGTTTGCATTGCTGTTTTTTTGCTCACATTTCTGGCTTGTTATGCTTCATTCCAAACATTGTCTGAAGCAGTATATATCCTGCAATGCTTCAGATAAACTTTAGACTAGTGTAGATGCACTTTGCATCACTGTGTTTTCAGTCTGGGACAACTGGCAATGATCCAGCACAGTTTATTGTTTTTGCACTCCGCACATGCTCTGGCACCAGAACCTAAGCACCTTGACAATTGTCTCAATAGAGCAACTGATGTTCATCAACCTGTTTCCTCTTCCAACCAAAACTCTCCTTTGTTTCCTCACCTGCCCAGATATTAAGAAGCTATCATGATTCCCATCAGTGCTTTGCCACCTAATGCTATGGCCATTAGCCAGTTCCAGGCCGCATTGTTTGTGCTGCCAGAAAGCCATTAAGATCTTTCTTCTCAAGGCAGAAAAAGGGTATTTATATAGACAACTTGTAGTACACTGGACATAAACTGTCACTCTGCTGCTTAGATTCCCATTCTTGTGTTGCACTCAGACCCCTAGTCTGAGTCACATTGCTTCATCTCTTCTCTTCAGGATAGATAAATGTCGATCACTTCATCACAACTTTCCTTCAGTTGGCCTTGTGTGGTTGCGAGACTGCTTGAATCTTGCATGTGTTTGTGATTTTTCCCCCAATAAGGCATTCTTTGACTCTCCAACTGGTATCTCTCCATTAGTACTGCTATACAAAAGTGGAAAGATCCTGTAAGGTTAAATTCCTCTGACAGGCCTCCTTTTTGAGCTATAACTCCCCACCATTCCACTGAGGCACTGGCACCATGCGTGGACCTCTGACTCACCCACCTTTTGGGGGGAACAGATACATCTCTGAGATCATGAGATAGCAATGGAATTTCTCCACAGCCCCCTTGCATCCCCCATTGGGAATGAGAGCTGGGGTTATAAATGCTCATTTGTCTCATTCTTAAACATGGAAATGAGAAATTACACCCCACCATCTGCAAAATGGTAGGAGATTTCGTATCCTTTTCAATGAGCCTTTTCACATTTGTGAGAGTGATTTTTTCACAACTTGTACAATTATGCAAAACTACAACAGCTGCAAAGTTAATGGTACAGAACTATAGTCTTTTCCATCAATCACTCTTCTTCAGTTCTTTCTTTTTGTCATCAAGCAGTCCCCACCCCCCACCCCAGATCAGCTAGTACGTCTGTGCTTGCTGAGTGGGTGTGTTTTGCTTCACAAAGAGGAAAGACAGCAGTTTTATGCAGAGACATTTTTGTGGAAATTACAGGTACCTTAATGAAAAGCTAAGTGCTCTTTTCTCCTATTTGTGGAGGCTAGAGGTTTCTTGGCAGGCTGTCCTGACATGTTGAGTCAGTGTCTCTTACTGCAAATGAGAAATTTTGCAAATATTCATATCCCTAAGAAGAATTTTTTTTTGTTAGCTGATTATTGAACATTCTTGAAAGAATATGTAATTGATCTCACATCCTTCACATCCCTGAATGCCACTGCTATGAGAGAAGGAGATGCTGTTGCTGCTACTGCTGCCCCTTCTTACCAATGGGAAAGGGAAGGCATGAGGAGGCAATTCAGACTATGAGCTACTGGAACATGGCTGTTCTGAGCTCATGAACAAAGGCAGAAGCACCCCGTTTGTCTCCCAGACTGAGCTGAGAACAGCTGCATTTCTATGGTCTGAATAGACCATCCTTTCCCATTAATAAGCAATAGCAACAGGGGCCCTTCTGGATACTTGTCAGCTGCTTGGTGATGGGAAGAATTTGGAACTGTGCATATGGAGCTATGTGCCACTGTCTCAGCCACTGTAGAAAACTGGCCGGAGACATGTCCCAACCCATCATGCTTATGACCCTTTAGGCTTTTATTCAGGGATACAGGAAGGATGAAGTGTGCATGGGTATTCCCAGTTTTAGCCATCTCATGTTGGAGCTAAATATCTGAATTGGGTTCTATATAACAGTGCCAAAGCAAATGAGAAGTTTACTGGCTGACCATTGTGTAACAGACTTCTTTTATGATTTGTTTGCTTACAGAAATGTGAGGTACAGTGCACCTAATATTTAGTTCCAGTTACCTGATAATGGCTAATAACCACCTCACCTATATTCCATCAATCTGAAAAAAACTCATTTTTTTTTTAATGGCTAATATGGTCTTCCCTTAACATCTGCAAGTTTGCCTGCCTTCCTTCTCCCCTCTGGAGCTCCCTGCTCCCATTCCTTTGTGCCTGGCCCCAGTGTGCAAAAGGCAAGGGAACAGAAGGGGGGAACCCTGCAAGGGAATAGGAGGAGGATCGGAGGGCAGAGTTATTTGAAGTTTTTCCCCTTTCATGAGGGTTCTTTACTCCAACCATTTGCAAAGGGGAGAGGCCACTGCACATAAAGGCTCTGAATACACAAGAAAATAGATTTTAGCAAAGGGTGCTAATGTCAAGGAGATTTTTAAAAAAGAAAATATAGGCTTAAATTTTTGAAATAAAATTTCAGCTTTTTTGAAGGGAGTTGCTTTCATTTAGTAAATGAATTTACAGTCCACCTCCTTCCATTCTCTATGCAGTTATCAAATAAATGGGGATCTCAATGCAATTGCCAATTAAAGTTCACCTCCCACACTCTGAGAAATCTGATTGGTGCTCAGGTCTTGCAAACTCAGGGATATTGCTTCCTTGATGGAATCAATCCACCTGTAATGCAGTCTTCCTTTTTCCCTACTGCTTTCACTTTACTAAGCTATACGCTCTTTTTCAATGAGCCACATTACATGTCCAAAGCATGCCAGCCTCAGTTTAGTCATCTTCAGTATGTTCCTAGGTTTTAATTGGTGCAATCTTCTAAGCTATTTTAACTTTATTATGTTTAATATATTTTCATACTGTTTAAGTTATTTCATTATTTCAATCTGGAAGCATTTGAAATTGATCTCTGTTTTGTCTGCATGTCTTCCTGAACTGCCACAATAAAGAGCAGGGTATAAATATTTAAATAAATTTGTTATTGTGTGACTTCAAGTTGCTGCTACCTTATGGAAACCCAAAAGTGACCCTATCATGGGATTTTCTTGTCAAGAGGGCATACTTTTACCTTTCTCTGAGGCTGAGAGAGTATGACTTACCCAAGTTCATCCACTGGGTTTCCATGGCCCAACAGTGATTCAAACCTTGGTCTCTAGAGTCATAGCCTAGCATTCAAATTGCTTAACTAGCCTGTTTCATATTTAAATAGATTGGTAAATAAATGAGATTAATCAACAAACAGGCATGGGTTAACTTACAAGCAGTTTCCTCTAGTAATTCAGCAAAGTTCACATCTTTCATAAAGCAATGGAGGACTAAGGACTTTTGTATTGATCTTGTGCTTGTTGTTGTTTTTAATCTTTTGTCCAATTGATTTCTGAAATTCGAGGGTAATAAAAATATTATGTCATATTGTACATAACTCAGCTGTATAGGAACTGTTAATGCCAAAATGGTGCTCATCAAAGCAAGGGATTAAGGAACCAATTAATAGCTGACATAAATCTGCAAAGAGCTTTCAGTCATGTGTGCCATAGCTGAGATTCTGGAACACTCATGTTTACTAGATTTCCACTTAATATGGATTAATACCAGCTGAGTAATAAATTCCTCAAAATGGGGATTAAAATGGAAATGCTGACAAAGTCTTAACTACCCTTGTACTGATGGATGTTGCTATAAAGGAACAGTAGACATCTTCAGCCAGTACCTGATGTCTTTAATTTCCAAGATGCACCCTTTCTCATTCCCAACACCTGCTCACAAACAAACATGATTGAACATGTTCTCTCTCAGCATCTATCACTAGCTTAACACTCTTCTCGCTTAGCTGTATATTGTGCACATTATGATTGTGGAAAAAAACTCCCCTGATTCACACACACACACACACACACACACACACGAGTCCCTTTCTCCCTCCTTCTCTTTCTCTCTCACTGTGAAACAGTTACACCACATCATTCTGTTTCTTCTAGGTTTATCTGAAAGGGTAGTAATAATAAGCTGGTTTTATCTGTCAATTATACTGGTCCATTCAGCTGCTCTTGTTGTCTCCTCTGTGTGTTTTGAGACTTTATGTAGTTTGCGTTTTTGGCAGCTTGAGGCTTAAAGCATCCAAATGCACTAATATATCCAATTTCACATCCTCTTGCCACTTTGCAATACTACTATATTTCAAAATAAGCTTTTGAAATCTCCCACTAATGCTTGGTGTGCCATCCAATAAGTGCTTAGGAGGATGGACCATATTGGCTGCTTGTCAAAGTGTGACTGAGAGATGGTCTTTTTAACTATCATGCTTTTCTTTTTCAGCTTGAGAAAGAGAGCTTGTGTTTATCACAAATTATTGCTCAAATCGTAGGCAATTGCTTCTTTTAACACCAAGACTAGGAAAGTTATTTGTCTGTGGTGCCTTGACACACAGCCATACAGAAATGAATAAAAAGAAATAATCTTCTTTAGCTATATTGGCCTTCTCTTTCTAGTTCAGGGATGGGCAACCTTCTGTCCTTCCAGATGTTGTCAGACTACAACTGCTTATCATTGCCTATGCTGACTAAGGATGATGGGAAATACAGTGCCAGAACATTTTGATTGTACAAATGTACAGTGCCAGAACATTTGTTCTAGATAATTAAATCTTCTTATGAGCATTATCCTGGACAACATTGCATGTCATTTTCGAGGTGAGTTGTATCTCGTAAGTATCTTAAGTATCTACAACTCAAATCAACCTAATATCATTACCCAAACAGATAACTAAAAGGGAGGATGGGGGAGTATAAAGATTAACACAAAAGTCCCTGCTCAGTATTACACCAAGACAAATATTCAGATCAAGTCCCTGTTCTTTTGATGGATACATATTATTCACTTTCCATACATACCAGACAATTGTGTCCTGGTTTGCTAATTTTCATTAATTTATTTAGAAACTTCCATTCTATAACACTGAAGGCAATGCACAACCACAATACGTTCAATTTCCTGCAGCTCAAACAGTTCAAGCATTTAACCTAGAGGGAAATGGAGAAGAAATAACACAGAAAGCAGAGATTTCATAAACAAATTAAGTCAATGCAAGATTGTTCCTGCCATATATAGGAAGCACTTTTGTGGAAGTCTATTATGGATGGAATCACAGTTATGAATGTGTAATATATAGTTACATAACTGATTCATATTTATGATCCCTATCTAGGAAATATATAGGGATTATAAGTCTCCCAATCCTGACTTACTGGACAACAGCCCCTGTGAGCAATGAGGGTCTGTTCTCCTGTTGATTGAGACAGACACTTCCATCTCCACTCCAGCCAGCAATCTCTGGTGCAAGAAATTCTGCTTCTGACTGTCACATCAGAGATCACTGAAGGGAGAGGGTGGAGACATCAGCCTGCTGCATTCCTAACAGTAGAAGAAAAAGTCCCCACCACTTCCATCAGCTGCTGCCTTTTAAGTCAGGATTAAAGGGGTTGGGCTGGTAGATGCTGTTTAGCTACACAACTAAGAATTCCAGCTCATTTATGTAAAACTGCAATTGAATTAATAAGATATTTGCTTTCACTGAATACAGTTGTAGCAAAATCCAATATTCATATAAATAATGGGTTGGAATATTGATATAATTAATGAATTACAGCCAAAGAAGTGCAAGTGGAACTTCATTTGAGAATTGGAGCTTTCCTCGTTCTTCCACCCAAAAATTGTGTATTTGCCAAACATTATTCCTGAAAGTAAGGATGTAAATCACAGGCAAGAACAAATAATTTTACTATTTGTCCCCTTGCTGTGAAAACATTGAAAATAACTCTTTGGGAATATAATTTGCAATACAGGCTTTCTCCTGGGGAAAAAAAAAAGATATGAATTGTGAATTCCTGAGGAGAAAAGAAGTTTCCTAAACAAAAACAGTATTTTCCATAAGAAAACATAATATTTTGCTTGTCAGCCAGAAATATTATTTTCTGCACAGAATTTGAGTTCCCCCTGCCCCCATTATACCATGCAGTATTGGAGGAGACAGTTTAGCTGGCCTCCCAGGCGGAGTGGCCAGTACATGCACCCTGGCACTGAGGAACAGGTCATAGAATGCAAGGGATGGACCTAGAGCCCTTCTAAGCTTGCATTACCCCCTCCTCTGCCTCTTTGCCACTAAGGAATGGAGTGAGGTAGTTGGAGTTCTGCCAGAGGATCGAACCCTCCCTCAGTGCTAATCCTCAAACAAGAAGAATCTACCTGTGTCATCTCAACATCTTCCATTATCTATGTGGACCATGAACTGGCAAAGAAAGATCTTTCTGTTTGTGCATGTAGCAGGCTGGTGGGGTTGCTGGACTTAATTGGTTGTAGGGACCTTGGAGTGCACCAGTTAGCTAAGCAACCCCTCCAGCTAGCTTACATAGCATGCCATACCTTAGTACAGGAGGAGGGTTTTCACGTTTTCAAAAGTGGCCATGGGCACAAACCTTGTGAGCTCCATGGTACAGCATGTTATTAGGAGAGACATGGGGTGATGAAACATACAGTTATGCTATAAAAAGTAAGAAAATCATTTTTTACCCGTAAAAGCTACCTGTTGCTTTGATGCTCAAGAAGTGCATGATTGACAGGAATGTTGCCAATTGGCTTTCTGGTTTCTTCATCTATGCAGAAGTGATAACCAGAGCATAGGCACACAATGCATACTCATTAATTCACTATATGAACATTATTAGTAGGACTTGAAAGGGTTTTTCAGGCCCTGTTTGACCCCTTTATATCGAATTCTTATTGAATTCTTCATATATTGAATTCTGCAGAACAAAGATAGCCAAACACTCAACCATGCACTGAGATCTCATTCATTACCAACTGTGAATATAGGGGATGACTACTGCAAGGCCTACTCTGGGAGAGAAATCAGACAATGGCCACTTAGTTCAAAATAGTAGAGGAACTGATAAACTGTGCGCATAAATCTGCCAAGGGCAGCAGCAGAATCTGCTGTGGTGGAGGTCTGGGGTTCAGGGTACTTGTGCATGCTTCCACTGCAGGTATAGACACGAGTGTCCCATTTGCAGAGGGTCACACTCCTTTCAGAACTGCCTCAAATGGGAGACAAGAAGAACCAGTAGGAAGGTAAGTGGGGTCAGGGACCACCCCTCCATTGCCTTAAGGGCCCCAATCTTGTTAACATGCAGAGGCTCTAGTGTGGCTGCTATTATACCCTAATCAGGCAGCTGCCCACTACCTTAGAGAGAATTTTCAGCTTGATTTCAGGATTCTGTTTCAAGGGATTGGGTAGCCTTTTATGGCTAGGAATATTAAGTCACTGGTGGAGTTGGGTTAGGGAAAATATATGTAAGGAGGTAGCCAAAGGGAGTCTGGACCCTACCCTTAAACCCTGTCATTAATTTGGGGGTTTCCCTACTAGAAGGGGAGAAGGCCCTAGACGAATATGATATTTGCCTTCAACTTTCATGGGTTTAACCTGCAAATTTGATTATTTGCAAATGTGTAGATGTTGCTTAACTAGCAATGTAGCTATAGGTGTAGGTGGTGATAGCACTGTACTGTAATGATAGGGAGTGACTCCTGGAGGCTGCTGGCTCTCCTCCCTCCCTCCTTCTCCTTCTCCTTCTCCTTCTCCTATAGGGCAATTGCAGCTGGTCCTCCTCATCCTGCATCCACCAGAAACAGGGGATCATGAAGCACTGTCCCAAGAGGGGACATGAAAGTCAGTAAATCTACTCCTTGGAAGCAGAGGATCATAAGCACTATCTGGAAAGGCACTCCTTTACATGGAAGTCAATAACTCTACTCCCCAGAAGTGGGGGTGATCATGAAGCACTGTCCAAAAAGGGACTTGGGTAGATGGAAGTCAGTAACTTTGCTCTTTAGTAGTGGAGGATCACAAGCATTGTCCAAAAAGGGTCTTGTACATGGAAGCCAATAATTCTGTCCCTTAACTTCTCATGTTGAAGTCTAGCCAATTCAATCTCTTTTTTCTATTTTCCACATTTCCATACTGTCTAAAGGCTCAGTTGTGGTTGTGTCTATGGTCTTCATTATTTCCTCAGTCCTTCCACTTCTGGTGCAGAGTTTTCCACAATTGGTTTTACTTTCTGAGGACAGTATTTCCTTATGTTAAGCCAGTTTTTTTACCGGAAGAAATACTCTTTTTGTGCTATCAGTCACTGCTTTCTACTTTATTTCTGCTTATTTTCTTATTACTTAAGTCATTCCTTACTTTACCTCAAACTTTTACCTCAAGATCACCTTCTGAGATCAGGGTTTAATTTGGCTGTGAATTCTCACTCTGTTCTTGTGGTAATCGCCTACTTTATCTCAGCATTTTATCTGATGGATTTCAATTTCCTACAAAAATTTTCAACACCTTTTCCTTTGGCATTTTGCTTCCACGCAACACACACTTATGGCAAAACTGTGCCAACTGTCTACTCAAGACCTATGAATGGCTCCCTCTAAATTAAATAGATCTCCTCATAAGATCAGATAAGATCAGGTCCTAACTGATCAGATGCACATTGCCCTCAGAAGATTCCACTGTTTGGCACCAAACTGCTTGGTTCTTGGAAGTCAATAACTCTGCTTCCTCAGAAAGTAGTATGGCAGTCACAAAGGACTGTCCAAAGAGGGACTTGTGCACATGGAAGTCAGTATCTCTGCTCTACAGAAGTGGGAGATCGCACTTTGTCCAAAAAAGGACTTTTGCAGATGGAAATCAATCCCTGAGATGATCTAGGGCCTTTTCTAAGGGAAGGCATGGGAACCAGTAAAGGCCATGGTGTGTGCAATGGCCCCATCTGCCAATTCAATAATTTTGCCTGATGTCTGAAATATGTTCAACGGTATGATAGTAAATTATTCCTTTTGTTGAATGATGGAAACATCCCATTGCTAGCATTTTGTTTTGTAATTTAATTTCTTTTACTATAATCATTTGAGTATAAGATCATAGAATCATAGAATCATAGAAATTCAGAGTTGGAAGAGACCACACAGGCCATCCAGTCCAACCCCCTGCCATGCAGGAACACCCTCAAATCAATCCCGACAGATGGCCATCAAGCCTCTGCTTAAAAACCTCCAAGGAAGGAGACTCCACTACACTCCGAGGCAGCAGATTCCACTGCCGGACAGCCCTGACTGTCAGGAAGTTCTTCCTGAGGTTCAGGTGGAATCTCCTTTCCTGCAGCTTGAATCCATTGCTCCTTGTCCTGGTCTCTGGAGCAGCAGAAAACAAGTCCCCTCCTTCCTCTACGTGGCTTCCCTTCAAATATTTAAACATGGCTATCATGTCCCCTCTTAACCTCCTCGTCTGCAGACTAAACATACCCAGCTCTCTAAGTCTATCCTCATAGGGCATGGCTTCCAGGCCTCTCACCATTTTGGTCGCCCTCCTCTGGACTTGCTCCAGCTTGTCAATATCCTTCTTGAATTGGGGTGCCCAGAACTGGACACAGTATTCAAGATGGGGTCTAACCAAAGCAGAGTAGAGTGGTACCAGTACCTCCCTCGATCTAGACACCATACTCCTATTGATGCAGCCGAGAATTGCATTGGCTTTCTTGGCTGCCGCATCACACTGCTGACTCATGTTCAGCTTGTGGTCTATGAAGACTCCTAGATCCCTTTCACACGTACTGCTATCCAGCCACGTGTCCCCCATCCTATATTTGTGGATTCCATTATTTCTGCCTAAGTGTAGGACCTTACATTTCTCTCTGTTGAATTTCATTTTGTTCGCCCTGGCCCAGCTCTCCAATCTATCCAGGTCATTTTGAATTTTGATCCTGTCCTCTGGCGTATTAGCAACCCCTCCCAATTTGGTGTCATCTGCAAATTTGATCAGCATGCCCTCTATTCCTTCATCCAAGTCATTGATAAAAATATTGAACAGCACTGGGCCTAGGACAGAACCCTGTGGCACCCCGCTAGTCACTTCTCTCCAGGACGAAAGCAGCCATTCGTGATCACCCTTTGGGTTCGGTCGGTCAACCAATTACAAATCCAACTAACAGTAGCCCTGTCCAGCCCACATTTTACTAGCTTCGTTGCAAGAATGTCATGGGGAACTTTGTCAAAGGCCTTACTGAAATCGAGATATGCTACATCCACAGCACTCCCTTCATCTATCAAGCTAGTAACTCTATCATAAAAAGAGATCAGATTAGTCTGGCATGACTTATTTTTGAGAAATCCATGTTGACTTCTCGTGATTACCGCGTTGCTTTCTAAATGATTAGAAACTGACTGCTTAATGATCTGCTCCAGGATCTTTCCGGGTACTGATGTCAGGCTGACTGGGCGATAATTATTTGGCTCCTCTTTTTTTCCCTTCTTGAAGATGGGGATAACATTTGCTCTCCTCCAATCTGCTGGAACTTCTCCTGTCCTCCAAGATTTCTCAAAAATTATAGCAAGCGGTTCCGAAATGACCTCTGCCAGCTCTTTTAATATCCTAGGATGCAATTCATCTGGCCCTGGAGACTTGAATTCATCCAATGCGGCCAGGTATTCCTGTACCACCTCTCTACTTATTATGTGCCTCATTTAAAGATAGCAACTTTAGGATGATAACTTGGTCTGTTCAACAACCAAACAGAAAGCAGTGACAATTAATATTTTCAGTTCAAAAATTATATCTCCAATCTGCTTTGCTGTAAATGAGATTCACATGTAAAGATAATTTGGTTGTGATGTTGTTGCACTCACTTGCTTTTCCATCCCAGACTTTCTTTGTCTTGATTTCCAGGCCTTTGTTATCTTTTCTTACCTCATGGAATTTTTTATGCATTTCCTGATTTTCTGTATGCATTTTCCAATAATTACAAAGATATCTGCATACATTTCCTAATATATGCCTTTCAGTTTGGTACAAATTATTCAAAGTGTATCATTGAAGCTTTTCTAGTATATATATTTTAGCCATGTATATTTTTTTAAATAAATATTTTTATTAGATTATATTAGAAAAGAAAAAAAAGGAAAAAAAGACACAAAAATTACATTCCAAAACAGCTTATTTCCATATTTCTTCCTTCTCCCATACAATGTATTCACAATATGTACAAATAATATCTGTCAATTTTCTTAACAATAATCTAATACATAATCGGTACTAAATCAAAACTAGTTCACAATTACCCGACTAGAGTGCCCACCCACCCCCAACGAAAAGAAAAAAAAAGAATGTCCCTCCCCCCCAGGCTAAAGGCAGTTTGTTACATTAATTGGGAAACTAACCCCCCCCCAAATGATTAATTTCTACCTCCAATATATCGTTAATGTAAACATTGGTTGTGCTCCTCTTTTCTTTTGTTAAGAAAAGAAAAAACCTTATCCGGATGTTCCCACCAATATCTCTTTCCACAAAATTATACAGAGAGCTCTTGAAAACTAATACAAATACTAAATAGATATAATTTAATATAAAAAAGATATGTCAGCAACGAGAGTGCACCAATACACAGTAATAACTTCCTTTATGAATTACCTTTAACATACTTAATTAAGGGGCGCCAAACTTCATAAAATAGCCATGTATATTTTTAAACTGGATGCCTTTTAGTTCATATTATTTCTCTTGGAATGGACCATACACACTCAACCAGGTGCACTTTGTGTCACAATGAGTCTTGAGAGGTGCAAAATAGATAATTTTGGTAAGTTTCACAAAATCAACAAAATTATTTGTATCCCAACAATGTAGTCCTTCCTATGAAGTTTATAGACATGAACTTCCTTTCACTTGAGTTTCATTCTGAAATGTAAAAAGCAGTTGAGACTGATCATGATAGCCCTAGTCTAATGCATACATTTGCTGAAATTGTTTTTCCCACCTTACATTTTAGCCAGAACAGATGGTCTGCTAGTGCCACAAGCAAAAGATTCATATCTTAAATGTTCCTACTCTCATCTTAAACTGCAGTCATATATACCCTAACGTGGTAGTACATTACAATGAACATAGGAGGACTCATTTTCTAGGTAAACAGAGAGAGAGTTCCTTTAGAGTCTGTACATAAACATTTTTGCCACAAGTTCTATTTTCACAGATATAAAAAATACAGCTAAAAAGATGAGATGTGTCCCGTTCTGTTTCATCTGAATGGCCCTTTTCTTTTATCCCTTGAAAATGTCAATTCTTTTCGTACTTAGACGTCCTCTAACATATCTGAGAAGCTGTTCATTTTATCTGAAAGGTTTATTGGGACATCTCATCTGGTATGTATAATGTTATGCCTCAAATACTCAAATGCAATGCACATTTCAGATTTTCTGTATAATAGCATAATGACCATCTGTTAGCCAGGCAGGATGCCTAATCAGAAATTTGTTATGGAAGTATAAACAATGCATAGAAGAACTATTGACGAAATATGCTGATGTTTCCTCTTTGACCAGAAGGCTGCTTATGTGGGTGACTTGCAGTGACATACCCCTTTCTGCTTATTCCATTTTGTCTCTTTTCCCAGTGAAATTTCAACAACTGGAAGCCAGCAAATGGAGAGTATGTGCCTAAATGAATCACAAGAATGAATCACTCTACTGTTAAAGTGGTAGGCTAGATATTTTGTGAAGTTTGCTAAACAAACAAACAAGTTGTTAAAACTGGCAAAGCTTAAAGATAACAAGGAGTGTACATTAATTTCTCTATAAGCTATTTTAATGGAAATGAAGATGGGGCAATCTTGACAGGGATGCATGGAAGAAAGGACTGCATCGAGATCCAGCTAGCTGCTCTAAATGCAGTAGGAACTCCAGAGTATTTGTAAAGTAATCCCTTCCAAATGGTTTCCTTGCACTTTAATGTTTCCTGTATTGATATAAACAAAACAAAATAAAAGCTCTGAATTACAAAATAGTCACTTGTGAGTATATCACAGACCACAGGCAATCAACACTGAGGGGTTGCTTTTTAGCTGGATAGTCTGACTATTCACACTTATAAAGACATAATGAAACAGTTCTAGGCAGTTCCATAGAGTCCCTACCAGAAGTTATATCATTTGTACTTCTTGAAGCTCCCTGAAGTGGTTGTAGCCTGTGTGTCCTGTGTAGCTTCCTCTTCCTTCCTTCCTTCCTTCCTTCCTTCCTTCCTTCCTTCCTTCCTTTCAAAACAAAGAAAAAGAAAGAAGGTTTAAGAACAAAAAAAGGTCAGCCCCACTTTTGAAAAAACAAACAAACCAGAAACCTCAGTACCTTTTGCTAATTCTAATGTTAACAATTTCATCCAGTGAAACATAACAAGCTTCTTTTTCAGTATTGGGACATAAATCTCCTTGCATTCCAGCATAATGAGTAATTCAATTAATTTCTTTTAAAAGGTGACATTCCAAGCTTCATCACTAAGTAAGTATATACAGAACTGCAGACTCCACTTAACACATCTTAGCAGCAATGCTGAGTTTGGGGTGATTCCTCACTCTTCCATTTATGCCACTATGCTTGGATCTATCAGCAAAAGACCATTTGCAGAGATGAGAGAGATGCATTATATATCTGAGAAGAGAAAAGATGTGGTCTGCTGGTGCTACTGACTACATGATATAAAGAGAAAAGGAGAGAAAGAGAGAGGAGGAGGAGGAATTAAATAAGGTCAGATCTAAGACCCTCTCTTTATGGATAAGGAAGCAAGAAAACAAACCAAGTGAGGACACACACTAGGGAATTCTAACTACTTGTTTCTACCTCTATTGTGCCCTGGAAGTATATAGTTATTTGTGCAAGCATTGCTGCATATTCCACACTTTCAACAGTCTGGAAGGGTGTCACAATCCACACTGATCAGGATAGTGTATCCAGACCCCCCTCAAGAAGCTTTCAGAGAGCTTCAAGGGAGAAGAAGGATAGAATCTTCACTTCCAGAAACTTTTCTAACTCAAGAAAAGACATACAAGTCAAAGCTTGTATAGCACTCTTTGAAATTAGCAAGCATTGGTTATAGTCCATCTTTCCTGTCAGGATCTAGTTCTAATGACATCAGAATAAGCATTTATTTCTCATTTATTTCACGGGGCCCAATGGCATCAAAGTAGAATTCAGTCTTGATCCAACCCAATACCTTGTTTTATTTCCCACTTTTCAAATAGAATTTGAAATGTATGGATTTCCCTTTGAGTCTGCCACTGTTGAGGGAAAATTAAATCTTATGTGCTTCTAATGAGAATTTGTGGACACAAATGATAAAAAAAATAAAACCCCAGGGGAATAAATAGATTAGAATGGATTCAGAGTTTGAATCCAAAATGGATGTGTGAACAAGGTATTTATAGCTTCTTCAACAGATACAGATTTTAAGGTTCAGTTTTGAAGTGAAAGCTGTACTGATATCTTCTTGCTTTACACCATATATTTTCTGCAACAATGTGAAGCAAATGGAATTCAGCATTTGGATAGCTTGTACACTTATCAACAAAGAAGCCTTCGTTATGATTTTCCCCTGTTTATCTAACCTCTTCTGGTTCAGGCTGCTGAATATGCTCTAAGTTTCCTTCAGAATATCACAGCCATACTCGCAGAGAAAAGAACTCTACAAACTCAAAAATCTGTTTCACATTAAATCTTGATCTTTCTCTAGACCTCCCCACACACATAGAGTATTATGCATAGTAAATCTAAACAAGATTTGTAGATGCAAAGAACTCTGCCTGAAAGAACTAGATCTCATCTAGTTCTTTTTTGAGGGTAATGGTGACAGTGACAGAAGGCTAAATACCCCTTTACTCCCAGAGTAATAAACTTTCAAAACAGATCACCACCCCTATGAGATAGCATGGCTCCCTTATCTTCTAGGCATGTGAAAAAAGGCATGTATTTAGAAGATTTGTACATCAGTTTTCAGCTACTTTTCCCTGTGTTTTAAAAAATGAACATGAAAGAGAAGGTTTGTGAGTAAATATTTCATCCACACAAAAAGCTTTTTACCATGTGTTCAATGTGTAAGGTGCATTTAGAAATGTCTAAATAAGAGGTGAACCTGGGAGAGAAATAAGAGAGTAAACAGACAAAGTAAAAATAAATTGTTCTTCAAAAGCCATAATGTAACCTATCTAGATTAACAACTGTGTAGATCAACTCTTTTTGTGCATATTCTGCCTATTACAGAATGTTTAGGACTCCCTGAAAAAAAAAAGTTGCATTTTGGAAGAAACAAGCCAGGCATTGTCATTGTGTTTTGGTTATAAATTATGCCCCATGAGGCTTCAGTTAGCAAACAAATTGCAACAAAACACAGTTTGTAAATAGATCAATGTGAGTATTTATTTATAACCAGCCCAAGGTTGTTATCATTCTTAATTAGAACACAGCCATAATATTAAAAATGTATGTGAGTTAGTGACACTACATACGTATTTATCTGAAGAACAGGTAAGATTTCCCCCTTCCACAGGTTCTCTGTTCTAGAGGCAGCTGGCAGCTCTTATTTTGAGTAGAAGAGGTCATAAATTCAGTCCCTGGTGTCTCTTACTATAGTTGGCAAAAACTCCTCTCTCAGACCCTGCAGAGCTGCTACCAGTCAGTGTACAACAGGGATGGGCAACATGCAGCCTTCCCAGAGGAAATGGTAAAGTGCATCAGAACCTCATATAGTGACATTATATTTTGTAACAATAGTGCAGAAAAAAACATCTGGCAGAAAGGTGCACACCTTGTATCCACTTAATAGACTTAATAGACCATAATAGGCTAACAATCTCTTCCAGTCTTTATACCAAGAGGAATCGGGATAGGAGTCAATTGCTAGTACCAGTGGCATTACATTTTCAATACAACATAATGTATGATAAGGAACCAAATCGTACTCTTGTTGCCCACCCATCACACTTGGCCATTGTCTATGATGTCTATGGTTAATGGGAGTTGTAATCCAGTACCATCTAGAGAAGCACAACTTGCAATTTGACATTATGGAGGACAAAGAAAACAGAACTCCCAAAAAGGCAGCACAGAGAAAAGAAAATTGGGAGCTTAGTGGAGGGGGAAAGTGGGTGGGTGAGACAGTACTAAACTCCCATTAATTATGGGAATCCTTTAAGAAAACAAACAAAAAAGATATTAGGGCTGTGCACAACCCATGGATTTGGCTCAGAGCTCAATACAGTATTGGATCTGGGCCAGGACACTTATGAAGTTTGCAGTACTTAAAATAAAAACATAGTTTTTAAAAGTTGTTCTTGACTACTCAGTCTTGAAATTTCATTTCATGCTGTTCTTGTTCTGGCACTGTCTCCCAAGAGCATCAGTCCACTAAATCTGTTAGTTTAGCTGAAATGTATTGTCATGATAATGAAACGACAGCGTACTTGAAGAGAGATCTTTTCTGTTTTATTCTGCTAGCGAACCAACTGGTGAAATTCAATCACCTCGTGATGCAACACAAGGAAGCATGCAATAAAGACAATGAAAAAGCATCTATTCTTTATTAATAGTAGGGATGGGACGAATCCAGAATTTTCCAGATCAGAATCGAGATCCGAATTCCTGGAAGAATCTGGGAATCTACGAATCTCACGAATCTTGAATCTTTTGACTCTTTTTTTTAAAAAGGGTTTAAAAAGCAAAGGAAAGAAGGATAATCCTGGACAAGACACACACTCTCAGCCTTAGCAAAAGCCTAGGCAAAGGCAAACCTCCCTCTGAAGAAATCTGGCCAGGACAATTGTCATAGTTTTGCCTCAGGATCTCCCTAGACTTAAAATGACATGAAGGTCCTTTCAACACAGGAAGGAAAATGTGGATTAATCCCACATTTTCCTGCCTGTGTAAATGGGGCCACATACTGCAATACAGAGATAATCCAGGTCAAAACTGGATTTTCTTTGTATAAGTCCTTATGGTATCCTGGGGTTTGTAGTTTGATGATGCACCAGCACACTTTGGCAGAGAAGGCTGTGATAGTTTGTAAAACTACAGACCCCAGAATTGTGTATGAAAGAGCTTTGCAAAGGAGCAATGCAAAAGAATCTTTCAGCTGTCCTTGAAATCTCAAGACTACAACTTCCAGTCAAGTCTCAAGTTCTGCAACAAGGAAGACACTTTAACAACAACAGCAACAACAGCCTCTGGTCCAGTCTCAATTCTGCACCCTGCAGTCTCAAGTCAAGTCCTGCAACAAGGCACTTTAAAAAAACAAACCAGCCTCTAGTCCAGTCTCCAGTCCTGCAAAGGACTTTCAAGTCAAATCTCTAGTCCAGTCTCAATAATTCCCAATCTCTACCCTCCAGTCTCAAGTCAAAAGAACAGAGATCATTACCTTGCAGAGGGAGGCAGCCCGAGTGGGCACAGGCAGCAGCCCCAGGCACAGGCAGCCTCTGGCACATGTGCGCAGCTTTATGCCACGGTTTGCACGTGCCCAGGTACCAATTTTTAAAAACAGTTTTTCCTTTCTGCTACCTGTGGTTTGTCATGTGGCTCATGAGAAACCATGATAGACATTTCACTTCTCATCCTATTCTAGCTATAGGTTTACAACCTGGCACTGGTCTTGTTACACTGGCCTACTTGTTACACTGGTCTACATGTGGCAATCACTGGATAAGATTGTGTGACCTTGCCCTCTGCCCCACTACTTCTGATAGGCATCAGATCCACTGGCATGTATACACGCCATTGATTTTCAGCACAAAAAATAGTGCTGAACTTAAATATTAAATGTTCAATTTAAATATATTAGAATATAGCCCCAGATGTAATTTCTGAAATTGTTAGCAAAGGCCATTATTACTCCAAGGGAAAAATTCACCTACTTGCCATCTCCCCTGATGTGTCTGGTCTCCCAGGTTTTCAGGCATCCCGGTCTCCAACAAACTATTTGGTCGATTCAAAAGATTCAATTTTCCTATTTTGGTGCAGGGATTCAGATTGGTGAATCTCAAATCCTTGCTGAGGATTTGAGGATTCGAAGATTTGGTTGGCCCATCCCTAATTAATAGTAGTCCAAGTGGTGAGTTTCCTCTGAGAATTCCCTCTCCTTCATCTTAACACATTTGATGATCTAGACTGGCATTAGAAAATTTCCTCTCATATTTCCATACTCCCCTCCTCTCTATGTTTTCCATGTTCTCTTGGATAGACAGGTGGACGACTAAAATCTGATATTATCATCATCCTTTGTTCCTATCCAGCCCCTTCTGTTCAGGTGCTGGGACTTTTCTGCCTCTGTCCTGAGCAAGAACATTTAGTGCTACCGCATACAGGGCTCAGTTCACCACCACTCAGCATAGTATAATGATCCATCTGTGGACCTTTTGCTATGCTGACTTATATACACTTTAAAGTCCTGAGGCCATCTCACACAGGTATTCCATGCTACAGTGTGCGCAGGCAGGTTTGGAGAACGTCTGGCAACCTTCCCCCATACTGGGAAACATGATAATGACATCAGCACTGAGACTCGTGGTCTCAGATCTTTTGTAATGACCATGTCTTCAGTGGAGGAGGGGGATTCCAGGCACTTCTCCGATCTGTGGAGGAGGGAGATTGCCAGGCCTGTTCACATTGCAGCACAGAAAGCCTATGCGAGGCAGCTTTCGGACTTTAAAGTAGATACTTTGGGTACTGCATAGAGAGGATGGGAATACTAATCCTGCAGCACTCCAAAAAGGACAAGTGTAAGTGCAGCTGCCCTTACCTGAATTCTGGTACAAGTGTTAAAGCAAACTGCTGGTTTATTTTTGCATGGCTATTTGCTGCGTACAGTGAAAAACAATAACAGTTCTGAGACCGCAGGGTAGTTCTCAGACTACTGTCTTTCCTGTGGGGATTCAGACTGGCTTTCTTCAATCTGACACCTAAGACACAACACAAAGAACAACAATAACTAGATGGGGTGGAGGGATATGCTTTGTTACCTAAAACAAACATTAATTGATCAGATAGACAAATTTGCAAGAAAGGCAAACAGAAAATCATCTAGGCTGTTCAACAAGACAATCAGTCAGAGCAACTGAGATGGCAGTCAATGACTGCTCACACTCCACCATTCTTTAACAATCTTCTACAGCTACTGCAGAATGGTAAGACACTGCAGAATGGATTATATTCCTTCAGCAGCCTCACATACTCCTGCATCTTAAACCCTGTGATTTGAGAGTGCCTATAATATTCTTGGCCCATATTGCATGACAAGAAACCAAGTCCAGCTCCCCTCCTTCCCCTCTCTATCATATTGCCTTGGGATTTTTCTTCCATGTTGGCAATACACTGGTTGTTTTTGATATCCTGATCTCTAGATCAGTCTGAAGTGCCTCAGACTGTGCCTAATCTTCTCTGAAATGAAATTGGGCCCTTCTTTTTTGATTCAAAGTGCATACAAAATAGTCCAAAACAGCCCATTTTGTTATTTGGTTTTATAGTACTAAAAGATATCCATCAGAAAAACTGCCATTTGAATACAATAAGAAAGAAAAGGTTATACAACAAGGGGATGTCGCTGACTTCTATGCTATGCTAAAACTGAAAGGCCACTGAAATACTTTCTCCAGAATTTGGTTAGATCTCTCTGAAAAAATGAAGAAAATATAACATATCTCATTTCTACAACCCTGCAGATAGGATTGGAAGTGGGGCGGCATGCTGTGATTCCCCCCTGAAATTAGTCCTCACTGATTTGGGCTTCTTATGACAAATGTAATTTCCATGTGCAGGGGCCCTAAGAAGCATGAGCATTGGCTGTTGGTATGTAGCACAGGAGAACATCCAGATAGGAGGTTTAATTTGGTCTGTGGCACACTACTGTGAAAATGAGAACAGCCTCAAAGAAAAGGAACTTCCTTCTCCTCTAGAAAACTTTCTTTCTTACTAAAAGGAATCAGTCATGAAGACCCACTTGTCTATATTAACCATCTTTTAAACCATGTCTTTTTGTGAACCAGCATATAAATACATAGATTTTAACAGCACTGGTAGTGCAAATATTAGCATTGTCTAGATATGCCCTAGGAGGGCAGCTTAGATATAGCTATGCCTCAGCCACTGTTCATTGCATTATTTGAAGAAATGCAGATTATTTGACTATACACTGTTTTCAGGTTTAATGCTTTAACTGTCAGGATTTTTTCTTTCTTTCATGTTTTCTATCTTTCTTTGGACAGCTTCAGGCATTCAAACAGTGATAGAAAAGCATGAATCACATCTCCCTTTTTTGAACTTCCTTTGTAATGTGCAAAGTGAAGAATTTGTGCATATATTATTCCTGCAGCAAGATGTATGAGCTCCACATTCAACTTGAAACTGGGCAGAAACATATATATTGCCTTCTTCATCGATTCCTTAAGGAAATGTGCTTGTGCTTTTGAAATCTTGTTGTATATTAAACATGCAGGAGTTCCATATAGAATCATAGAACCATAGAAATGTAGAGTTGGAAGAGACCACAGGGGCCATCTAGTCCAACCCCCTGCCATGCAGGAACATCCTCAGAGCACTCCTGACAGATGGTCATCTAGCCTCTGCTTAAAAACCTCCAAAGAAGGAGACTCCACTACACTCCGAGGCAACATATTCCACTGCCGGAAAGCCCTGACTGTCAGGAAGTTCTTCCTGAGGTTCAGGTGGAATCTTCTTTCCTGCAGCTTGAATCCATTGCTCCTTGTCCTGGTCTCTGGAGCAGCAGAAAACAAGTCCCCTCCTTCCTCTACGTGGCTTCCCTTCAAATATTTAAACATGGCTATCATGTCCCCTCTTAACCTTCTCTTCTGAAGACTAAACATACCCAGCTCTCTAAGTCTATCCTCATTTTGGTCACCCTCCTCTGGACTTGCTCCAGCTTGTCAATCTCCTTCTTGAATTGGGGTGGCCAGAACTGGACACAATATTCAAGATGAGGTCTAACCAAAGCAGAGTAGAGTGGTACCAGTACCTCCCTCGATCTAGACACCATATTCCTATTGATGCAACCAAGAATTGCATTGGCTTTCTTGGCTGCCGCATCACACTGCTGACTCATGTTCAGCTTGTGGTCTATGAAGACTCCTAGATCCCTTTCACATGTACTGCTATCCAGCCACGTGTACCCCATCCTATATTTCTGTATTCCATTTTTTCTACCTAAGTGTAGGACCTTACACTTCTCTCTGTTGAATTTCATTTTGTCAGCCTTGGCCCAGCTCTCCAATCTATCCAGGTCATTTTGAATTTTGATCCTGTCCTCTGGCATATTAGCAACCCCTCTCAATTTGGTGTCATCTGCAAATTTGATGAGCATGCCCTCTATTCCTTCATCCAAGTTGTTGATAAAAATATATCCTGTACAATAAAATAGTATGCACTCACATCATGGAATGGGATGGCACACATCCTTTTGTACTCACTGCTTTGATAATCCCTCCTTCTGAAAGCAGATTGGGATGCCTACATGTGTAGGATGTGAATTATTTCAGTCTGTTTCTTATATGGATTTTAACTAACATGTTGGACAAATTTTGCTTTACTTTCTACTGTGGAAAAAAAAATAAAAGCAAACAAGCTATTCAATCTGCATAATTTTGTCCTCGGATCACAGACTGAAAAAGCTTTTTTTTTATTTCAAAAGCAAACTGGCATTTTTTTTCCCTACATGATATTTTCAAAGAACTAGTTAAGGTATGAGAACTTCAGAATGCTATTGGTAAAAAGTTGCAAAAATCCAGTGTTATTTGCTGCTGCTGTCTGAGCACGAAGAAATAAAAACCACTGAGAGGTCTAACAGAGAATTGTTGCATTAATGAAAAAAATATATTTTGGTTGACTTGTGGTTACTTGGGAACATAAGCAAAGTCACATATTATTAGGAATTAAAGACAATCTGTCTGATCTTTGTAGCTGGATTATGCAGTCTAGGAGCAGAGTTTACTAGAGAGCCAAAAAATCAATTATTAGAAGTTGTAAAACATAATTTTCATTTAGAAGAACCAACATGTTAAGAATTTATTTTGCACTTGCTTAATTGTGATTTTCCATCACCTGTGAAGTACCCCAGTATAAAATGACTGCTGTTTCATTACTTGGACCAGTGGTTCAATCAGATGCAAAAGATTTAGCCATGGATATCACCTCTTTTATTTAAATTCATTGTGCAAGAAAGAGATCAAAGCAACGGTGTATCAGAAGAGAGTTTAGCTGCATGAATGCCTCCACAGGATATTCTAGAGACATCGTTCCTGGAAATCAAAGCAAAGTCACAGACTTTGCACTTGGGGCTTGTGTATTTTGGCACCCCAAGGACACTAACATGGTATAGTTTTACATGCTTTATTTTAAAAAGCAGCACAAAGCAAAGGAAAGCACCCAGACTTATAATAACTAAATGTTACCTGTCAGCAAGTTAAGGAAAACTAAGGCAAAGAAGACTGGATTAAACTCTAATTAAATGTTTTCCCTTTTTATCCTGTTTAAAATGATTGATTGTTACCATTATGTGCTTCCTACTCATAGAATTATTTGGATTCTGAATGTTTGGGTTGGTTTTTGGTCTATGTCTTCATCTCTCCTTTGTGACATCGGATGTCATGACTTCTGGATTCTGGAATGGCTGAGACCTTGCTACTGTACCTCTCTTCAACCCTGGTAAACTCCCTTGGCTATATGTATATGACCCAGACTGGTTTGACTTACCTTTAAACTGCTTTTCTTGGTACTTGCTATCTGAAGACACAAGACTCTGACAGGGAAATTGTTGAGGTGATACTGTTGGCCTCCTGAAATTCTACAATTATTTGATGTGATGATTCTGCGCTAAATAACCAGCTAACCAATTTTGTCCTCCTTCTCCCCACTGCTCCAACAAACATCTTGTTGATGTCGTGTGATTGTTTTCCTCTTGAACGGATATGCTGCAACATTTTACTAATCAAGCACTATTATATTATTTTCTGAATGTTGTTAACCACTTTGGGGACTATTTTGCATGAAACTGGCTGGATATAAACAGTATTAATAAACAAAGAAATGTGGTGGAGCACCTCTGGGAGTACATGTGATTGCTGCTGCAATCCTAGCACAAAATGTCTCCAGTGTCGAGATCTTTGCTCTGAGTTTAGTTGGATATTTTAGATTTCATCTCTCCTCAGCTGGTGTTATGAATTTTAAATGTTACCGAACAAGGCATCCAAATTATTTTGAAATATGTAAGTTAGGTCTTCATTTCTTTAGTTCTCATTTGTTTTGTTTGATTTACTTTAAGCAATTTTAGAAGTCATTCAGCTAAAAATATCCAGGGAGTACATAATTTCTTTCCCCATTTCATTAGATTGCTTCCTGAAATTAACAGAGTCTTTTGAATGTCATCCATGCTGAAGCCAGAGGATGAAGAAAATTCTGTTTGGTTACTAGCAGAACTAAGCTATTCCAGAAGACTCTGGGAGCTATGCCTGCTTACTTGCCATGTTTGCAAGTTCCACATGTGGCATCTATGTCTGCTATTGGCATTTACTTGTTATTAGCACTTCTTTGGCTGGTGTAGTTCCAAAATACCCTAAAGGCACCAGAACCCCTCAGATATTGGAAGTTTGGGAGGGTCAACCCTGGTCACTACTTGGATGGGAGACCACCAATGATTACCAGATTCTGTAGGCTAAATTGCAAAGGAAAGAACCGGCAAAACCACCTCTGAGGATTCCTTGCCTAAGACAGCCCTATGAAATTCCTGGGGTCTCTGTAAATAGGCAACCTGAAGGCATATAGACATGTAGTTTCATTTATTTTAAACCTCAGAAAATTGTTTGTTTGTTTGTTTGTTTTGGAAACAAATCTGAAATGCTAGTTAAGAAAGCATTCTGAATTTTGGAATTTGGGTATTGTATGGGGAGAGAGAAGCTATAGTTTCATAAAGTAGACTGTATGGAGTTAATATTCTAGTTATTATTTGATGGACTTTTTTAACATTAATGCAAAACAAATATTAATGCATTTATCTCTCATATGTTGGGGGACTGGGAAAATTAGAATCAATGTTATTACCAACCTCATTATATTGTTTGGATAAGTATTGGACTTTCAATACATGATATTCTGTATTGTTTTAACAGATAATTGAAAAGTTTGTCTTGTATTGGTAGCACTCATTCTCTTTTAATTGGCATATTTTAAATCAGCATCACTGCCTTCTAATTTGAATTTTTCCCCCAGTCCAAACTTGTAAAATGTTTTATAATGAAAACAGAAACATTTTTTAACCTTTCAAGCATGCCACCTATTACTCCTTAATTATAGTTAAAGAGATTACCTCCTTCTTCCATTTCATTTGGAAGCAATGGCTGGGTGTAAATGTGGAATGACAGAGGTCTATCTTTGTCTGCCAGGCATCCTCTGGACTTACCCATCTCCTTGATTAAATGTCTCCTGCTGTTATGGATAGGTCAGCAGCTGTCTCACTAATGCTGGGAAATGTCTGTCTCTGCCAATCAAAGGCAGAGCATAGTTCAGACAGCCATCAGTTCCACAATATAAAATATACCATTTTATTAGCTTATAAAGTAATGCACAATACATTCCATTGCTGTAATAATGAGACCAGACACAGAAACTTGGGTTGAAAAGGGCCACTTACTTAACCAAGGAACTATATAACTGCATTGGACCTGGGAAGGATCTAAAGTGGGAGGCACCTAGAGCATGATTTGCTACTTAGCCTTCCCCTGAGCCCTTAGGGCTACCCAATAGCTGAGTTGCTCCCCATATGCCCATTTCCCCACCTGAAAGGCAGACCTGAGGAATGCCACCCCCAAGTTACAGGACTTGAAGTGAGGGCAAAACCTCCAGGCCAGCCCCAAGGGTAGCTCCTTCCCCACTCCCTGGGTCTCAGGACCTAAAGAGGCAGTTCCAGATGCCTCCCTTTCATCAAAAGTATGCTAAGGTGTTCACTGTACTTTTATTTCTCCTCCAACTACCTGCCACAGACAACAGTCAAGGGTCTGCTTAGTCCCTTTCTTCCACTAGCATGGCCCTTGGTCCCAGCTGCAAATCTCCCAGGAACAACATATGATCGTCCTTTGATAAATGGGTGATATCAGCTCTGCAGAACTCAGGCTGCTGAAAACCTATAGTGGCATATGGAAGAAACAGGGCCTTCAAGGCCTTTCAGATCTACCAGTGTACCATTCTATGGGCTGTATCAGTGCATCAGGAATCACTCTCATCCTGCCAAACTTGGCAAGGCAAAATGGCCAACCACATCAATGTTATTCCTGGCCATTTATTCTTTATGACCCAGAAGTCATGCAAAGCCTGAAATATGAGTCTTACCCTTCAGCGAACCCAGGTCATTCTCTCCCATGAGCCAAAATTTGAGGAGAAAGCCCCTTGCACTTCCCAAACAACAAAGGCAACAATACATGCCAATGTAGTCTCTTTTTCAAGTTAGTCTACTGTGGCCTGGTTGCCTACCTCTAGTTGAGCACCAAAATGGAAGTTCTGGGCCTGATGGGCTAGCCAGGAAACCATACTATAGCTGTGGATTAGGACCTGTTGTTTCTCCATAGAAAATCTAGAATCTGAAAAAGACAATATTAGTAAACAAAACAATATAATTTAAAACATGAAATATCTTTATATGTCATGGATCTCTATCTCCCAATATGCTGGACTGAAGTCCATCTCCTATGGGACCCACTCCCTCACAGTAGCCTATCCACCTGCAATGTTCCAGATACTCACCCCATGGCCAGTTGTATGGGTGGTGTTAACGTCAGAAGTGTCACCTGAAATATGCTTCATGATGCAGACTCATTGACATCACTCTTACCACTGGCCACTGAAACCACTGGAATCTCCTCTGCTTTCCCAGGCACCATCTCTGTTTTACCTGAAGGCACATACATGTCAACTCCAACCGTTTTAAATCTCACAAAATTGCTAATGTTTTCTTGAAACAAAAATGCTTGAAATGCTAGTTAACATTTTTGAATTTTAGAATTTGGGTATATATGGGAAAAGAGGGGAGAGAAATTCTAGTTTCATAAAGTAGACTGTATGGAAATAATGTTCTGATAATTGTTCAATGAATTATTTCAATATTAAAGCAAAACAAATATACATGCTTTCCCCGGTCATATATTGGAGGACTGGGAAAATTAGAATCAGTTTATTTACCTAGTTAATTAGATAATCTGAGTAAATTTTGGACTTCAGTATGTGTTGTTGTGTGTGTTGTTTTAACTGTTAATAGGGAAGTCTCTCTTGTATTCATAGCACTCATTCTCTTTTAACTGGCACATTTTAAATCAGCATCATTGCCTTCCAATTCGAATCTTTTTTCCCAGTCCAAGCTTGGAAAATGTCTTATAATAAAAAAAGAAACATTTTTTTGACCTTTCCAGCATGCCAATAACATCTCACCTATTACTCCCAAATTACAGTTAAAGGGATTACCTCTCCCTTCCATTTCATTTGGAAGGGATGGCTGGGTGTAAGTGTGGAATGACAGAGGTCTATCTTTGTCTGCCAGACATCCTCTGGACTTACCCATCTCCTTGATTAAACGTCTCCTGCTGTTATGGATAGGACAGCAGCTGTCTCACTAATGCTGGGAAATGTCTGTTTCTGCCAATCAAAGGCAGACCATAGCTCAGTCAGTCATCAGTTTTACAATATAAAACGTTATTAGCATGTAGACTTAAGTAATACACAACACATTCCATAATAAATCATACGGTAATTTCTTGATTTAGCAATTTGCTTACTGAACAGGAAAAGAAGTTAATATTTTTTGCACTGCATTGGCAGAAGTAGTCTTTGGAAGCTACCAACCCATCTGGCATTGATTGTCTTTTGTGGTCTGCCTGCCATCCTGTTGAGAAATTCTTTGTGAATGTGGATCTATATTTGTAATGATTTTGTCTTTGCCTTCCCTACTACGATTGATTTGTTGCTCCTCCCCTGACAAGGCTAGACAAGAGAATAGACTTACTGTTCTATGGATCATAAGACTGTGTTTTGGAGCTTCTGGCATGGGGGTACAGCTGTCTTATATCCTTGACCAAATAACAGTATACTCCTTGTATCTGGGAAGGCCATCCTTTTCCACCAAGCATTCAACTTTGCACATAGAGTAGCGAGGGAGAAAGGGGACACCTACTTAGCCAGTCAAATCAGCCAAATCAACCTCAGAGATCAATGAGGTGACAGAATGTTATTCCTTCTGTTGTACTGGATGATCCCTTCCAGGGAATACTTTACAAAAATTGTGTTTGTTCATGTGGAGATAGATTAGTAGAGTCTTTCTCTCAAGCATTTTTATTTTGTAACTGTTATAGAGATGACAGATTAAGAGTAATTATATTCCTCTTAAATAAATTTCCTGAAAGACTGAAGGTCCGGGTGGCATGGCATCATGATTAGTTGTGCTGTTTCATGTTTCCTCTTTTTTCCAGCTTTTAAACAAGAAACATGTCAGAAATTATCATCCTAATTAGGCTTTTGCCATTTGGATTGCCTTTTGTTTTGTTTTTGTGTCTAATTTAGGGTTTTTCTCTCCTTTTTTTTTTTTCCTTTTACTTTCCTTCCTACTTCATTCAAAAGACTACTTGCAGTATTCACTAGATCAGAGTTCAGACCGGAAGGTATTTTGTTTAAACTTTGAACATGTTGGAGAAACTTTTAGATAATAAACTTCTGAGAGGCTATCACTTTAATTAGAACTTAACTAGTCATTTACTATCTGGACTGAACTCTGTTTTGCTTTGACTCTTAGCTGCTTTCAGTTTAGTTTTAGTTTTAAAGTCTCTGTCATGTTATAGTATACAGCTGTTATGTATAAATGTAATAGGAGTTTATAAATTAATGAAACTCCTTAGAAATAGTTACCCCTTTTTTTTACTTTATCTGGGAGTTTAGTTTCAGTTTCAGAACTTTTGCGTAATCAGATTTCAGCTGTGTTTTATGTAATACTCAGACATGATGGAAAAAGTGAAAGTGAAATGTCTCCTCTCCATTAGCTTCTCCCACACATCCCCCTGAAAAGAATCTAAAGAGTATAGCTGGCATTGATATGGAGCAGATTTTTACCATGCTACAAGATATGGCTGCACAACATGAGCTGAAACTACCAATGCTACAGCCTTTGGTTGCTTCTGTTAATCAAATTCAAGATTCATTGGGCACATTGATAACAGATGTAGAGAGCACAGAATTCAAGACTGAGGTCCTAGAAGACAGGGTTACAGCACATGAAACAGCTATGAATGCTTCCCATAGCCTTTTGTCTGCCTGGTTTTCTCAGCTAGAGTATCTTACTTAACATGCTAACCTATCGACTGAAAGAAGCTAATGTTCACCTAACTGAAGTTTTGAATGAATTTGTTTGTGACTTGTTGACATTGCCTTCTGATTTTCAACTAGAAAGCAAGGGAGCCTCCAATCTAAATGACAGTTTTGGTGTAGTCCAATTTCTCCATGTGGCTACTAGAGATTCTCTACTTTGAATTGCTAGGTGGTGGAGAGAGCTGTTGTGGAAATCATATAAAGTGATCATTTTTACTGACTATAGAAAGGAGATAACTGACTGAAGGAGACAATTAGTCAGTGCAAGAATGCTAGGAAAACAATTAAATCTGAAGTATTACATTAAGGATCCAACTATATTCTATGCCCTCATGGATGGAGAATTAAAGAAATTTCAATTGGCTAAGGTAGTGGAATCTTTTCTTACCGGGATTAAAACAAAGTCCAAGGCTCAATGCCAGCCTCATGGCTCCACACCAGCTTCCTGATGAAGTGTTTCCATAATTAAGTTGATGTTGTTATTTATCAAGCCAGTGTCACTGTAAACAACTACCAGCTTGTTTCAGCATCAGACTTTAGTGTGACATGTACCACTTTATGTCTCTGGATCTTTTTTAAAAAATTATTATTCCTCTATTTTTCTTCATTCTTTCCTTCTATCATTTTTCCTTTGCTTTTTTTCTCCTTTATTTTATTTCCTCTTCTCCATTTGCTTTCATTTTTGTCTGCTTTATTTATTTTATTGCATTCTATTAATTCAATCTTTATTAGAGTTCAATTAGTTTATCCATTCTACTTTTCCTTCCTCCCTCTCTTTTTATTGATGAAGTTCTGTGAGACAAATTAGTTAAGGGGAGGGAAAACAGTGGCTCATAATATTTTCTCCCACTGGAAGTCTATGGGATCTCTTTTTCTTTTTCTCTTCTCTTTTTCATATATTTTTGTTTGTCTTCTGTATTATTTTCATCCACACATAAATGTTTTTATAAGGCTTATCACAATTTGTGAGATTACCATAAACAGTATAAGCAGTGAAGTGATGATTTATGGAATTAATAACTATAGATCACAACTTAGGAAATATATGTTATTTTATGCAAGCTTTTATTTATCAAGTTCTGTAATATTGGAAATCATGGGTGTGATGTAGATGCTAAAATAGACTGGTGGTTTAATGGTTAACATAGTTTCATGGGATATCAAAGGAGTGCAAGATGTAAACAAAGAGAGATGAGTACATTCCAGGTTAAAAGAATTTAAACATGACGTAGCATTCCTAGAAGAAACCCATTTGATGACAGAAAAATTAAATTGGTGAGGGCTATATTATAAATGTTTTCAGATGGTGTAAAGGTGTGCCATTGCTAATCTAAAAACATTTTTCTATTTCAGTGCAGCACACAATAATAGATCTAGATAGATAGTTTTTTATTTTACTGTAAGATTTTTTAAAAAAAAAATGTTTTGATAAATGTTTATAGGCCTAATAGTGATGCACCAGAGATGTTTCATCATTGGTTTAGTAATTTTGTTGACTTTATCAAGAATTACAAGAAATTAAGTATGAATTAAATAATATTATCTTACAACAAATTGAACTTGTTTTGTCATGTCTATGGCAAGCAAATGAGGAAAATGGGGAATGTCCCAATAAGATTGTAACGCATTGTCTTAAGAATCAACAGCAATGTATTGTTATTTCAACTGTCAAAGATGAACTACATTTTTTGAAGTTATGGAGATCTTTATAGCATTTAGAGGCCATTTCCACACTGTGCCGGTACTTACCGGACCTTTGGGCTCGATGCTTGGGTCCAGGCTGATCTGGAGCAGTGTGTGGCCGCCGCTCCGCACTGCTCCAGGGACAACAATGGCAGCTTCCGGTTGGTGGAGTCTCTCCACCAACCACTGAAGCTCGCCAGCCTAAAGCTCGCCCCCGGCAGATCGCAGGCTTGCACTGGTGCGAGCCTGCAAATCTGCACCGGAGCGCAGGAATGGAGTGGCATGCTCCGTGCTTTTGAAAGACCTCTTTCAAGCGGTCTTTCAAAAGCACGCTGGATGACCACTTCGGGTAGTTCAGGAGTGGGCTGAGGTGCTATCTACAGTAAGTAGGTCTGACCCAGTCCACTCCCAGATGCAGACGTCCTCTCTGCAGGACGCTCTGCACCGTTTCTTTAAACCCTTGCGGAAATGGCCATAAATAAATTCACCAACAGGATATGAGGACTTTCTTTTCTCATGAAGACTCCCCCCACTTATCTAACAGAGAGCAGAGCACTGTCAGAAAATAGAATTGCTTAGAAAGCAAAAACCCATGAACTATACTGTAGGCAGCATGAAGGACTTACGGAAGCTCATTGAGACCAACTATGCACACAGCTAAGAAAGTCTCTCAGCTAGTTTGTCACCTTTTTCTCCCTCCTCAGCTTGCTTTGGAAGCAGTGAATGCACACAAATATTCCCAAGCGAGCCTCCATAGGCAAGAAGAACAGGAGAAAGAGGGCAACCTCTGTTGAATCAACGGAACTTTTCTTTAATTTGGAAGCATCGAAAGGGTAAGTTGTCAGATTACAGGTTACTGAAAAGTCCCCTTCCTGAATTGACCTTCCCATTTTCAGCATATCACAGCATCAATTTTCTTTATCTTTATGTATCTTTATCTGTCTTTATCTCTCTTTCTGTCTCTCTCTCTTTCTTTTAGAACATTTACACTCAGAGGAAATTATAACAAGTATGAGAAATGGAAATTCTCATGGTCCTAATGGGTTTCCAAATGAATAATACAATGTTTGTCCAAGACTGCTCCTACTTTACAAACATAACTTAGAATCTGGGTCTATCTCTTCATCTTTAAATGATGCCTATACTACTCTGATACCTAAACCTGGTAAGGAGGATACTTGCTGTGTTATCACCTTATATACTTACTTAATGATGATATCAAAATACTGACAGCTGTTTTAACTAATAGATTACAAAAAGCCATTTCATCTTTGGTAAGTCCTGACAGATGGGATTTATCAAAAACAGGCAGGGAACTAATAAGATTTGATTGGTTGCGATTTGATTGCTTTAAACTCAGATAGAACTGATCAGCTAGCTGTTATTTCATTAGGTGCCAAGAAGGCATTGGATGAAATTTTCTGGGCATTTATTTTGACAGTATTGGCTAATTTCAGTTTTTGTAAAATATTTTTAAGATGGATCAAATTTTTATATTTAATGCCAAGAGCACAGGTTAGGACCAATATATTTTTTTTCTTATCCTATTTTTACACTGAAATGGAGTATATGGCAAGGATGTTCATTGTCACCTTTAATATTCAGTTTGTGCTTGGAGCCCTTAATATGTGCTATGAGACAAAATTCCAGGATCCACGGATTTGAGCTTTTAGGCTTAGAATGTAAAAATGCTCTTTTAGCAGATGATCTATTGTTGTTCATTCCAAAGCTCAGCAATCCTTGTTTGGGTGCAAGTGAATAATAATTTTGGTAAAATATTTGGGTATCCAATTAACTAGTCCAAGTTAGAAATATTGCCAGTAGAAAACAAGATGGACTCTGGTGTATTTATAGCATGGCTATTTCAAAATTGCCCAAATTGTATGACTAATTTGGGTACCATTCTCCCTAGGGACTTATCTCAGATAAGTAATCTTAATATAAGTTAGTTGATAAAAGATATTGCACAAGATTTAAAGAGATAGGCAAACTCAAAGATGAGTCTGTGGGGTAAAGTAAATATAATTAAAATGAATGTTATGCACAGAATTGTTTATGTTTTTTGTGGAATTCCTCTACTTACACCGTGCAAGTATTTTCAAAAATTAAATACATTGTTTAGGAGATGAGAGAAAGGGATAATTACCCCATAGAATTTCAATGAAATTCCTATTAATGAGGGAGGGTTTGACCTTCCAGATATTGTTATATACTATGAAACCTATCTATTACCTTGTATTAATTTATGGACATATGCACTTAAAGTAAGTAGTTGACCATGGTTAGCTTTGGAGCCTTCATTCTTGGCATCTTTATTCAATAGACAGTACTTGGTGCTCATTTTAGTAAAAGGAGCATTTTTTCGCCAACAATTTTGACAGTGAGCTGTGTGGCAAATATTGTCTTTTCACAATTATGGTTTGACCCATGCATTCATGCCAAACTGACTTTATAGCAGATCCAGATCTGAAAATTAGTAACCAGCATTTTTTGTTGAATGTCTGGGCTGACCGTGGGATTGCTACCTTCAATTAGACGCTTAGCCCTGATGAGTTTTTGCCCTTTTCAATTTTACAAGAGCAGTTTAAACTACCTCCATCACCTAAATGTCAATAAAATGGGCCTTTGGTATCTGCTCAGGTTTGGTTCCAGGACCTCCGGTGGATAACAAAAATTGTGGATCCCATTATGTACAATCGTATAGTAAAAGGGTGGCCCTCATGTAAAATGGCAAAATCAAAGTTTGCTCTCTCTCTCTCTCTTTTTTTTCTCTCTCCATATTTTCACAGTTGGTTGAATCTGTGAATACAGAATCCGTGGCTACAGAGGGCCAACTGTATCTACAACTGAAACATTTGTTACAACCTAGATTTTGCTCTGCAGCTTTAGGTGCATCTGAGATTCAACCAAATAATCCAAACCAATATGATACAAATACAGATATAAATTTCTGTTAGCTATAAATAAATATGATACAAGAAGTTTACAGCAAGAATGGAGTAGAGAATTGGAATATTCAGTTCTGACTAAGCAATGGCCATCAGTTTTAACATCTATAATTCCTATGGCTTATATATCTCCAAGTATATCTTATATGGTAGAAATTTGGGGTATACTTTGGGGTATACTGGTTGTCATAATGTCTGTTCAAAAAAGAGCTTTCTAAATCAGCAAGTTGTTGAGGATATAATACTTGCTATTGCTTCATTAATGCATATATTTTGGAGTTATTCCACAGAAAGTACATTTTGAAAGGAAATAATTATACAAGTACATTTGGTTTTGGAAGTTTCTTGATATATAGAGACATTCAAGTTCTTTCAAAAATCTTTTGAATCTGTTTCTTGGAAATTACAAATGGCCAATAGAAGCTGGAGTTTTTCATCCAATTTACTACTAAAAGATTGATCCTTCATTACTGGAAATATAATTTCTCCACCTGTGATCCAGTGGGTAGAAGATTTAACACTTCCAACATATGGGGGGGGAAATAATATATAGAAAAAAATTACAAATAGACTTAGGCCCTTTTCGCACGGGCCTTTGCACGCGCGATAGCCCCGTGAGCCTCGCGGGAGTGGGAGCGTCGCTCCACACGATGCACTCCCACTTCCGCCCGGCTCACGGGGCTGAAGCGGTGCGAGCGCGGGTTTTTTGATTTTCACGTACAAGCGAAAATCACCCCGCGCTCGCGCAATGCTCCCGGAGACCACCCGCACTTACCTTTCGTGCGGAGCCTCCGGGAGCCGGCCGGGTCGCGCTTCCTTCCCTCCGCCCCTGCGGAAGGAAGGAGCGGGGTGGGGAGTTAGCGCGACGGACGCGCCGCCCGCTTCGCGCGCGGGGGGAGGAATCCGGCGCGCGCGGGGGGAGGAATCCGGCGTGACGCCGCCCGCTTCGCGCGCGGGGTGGGAATCCGGCGCGAGGTCTCCCACTTCGTACGGGGGGAGGGCGGCTTGCGCGACAAGCCTCCTTCGGTGCCGCTTCCCCGCTGGTTCCTTCGCCTGCGGAAGGAAGGAGGGGGAAGCGGCAGCCTCCCGGACGAGCCTTCTTGCGCTTGCCGGCCTCCCCCGCTTGCGCTAGAAGCCTCAGTGCGGAAAGGGCCTTATATATGGACATTTGATCAGGTTTTTTAGAAATGTATGGGTGATGTAATTTTTCATTCTTTTGTAGTTTTATTTTCCTGCTTTTGTTATGCTGGAACATTATTGCATCTAATTTTGATTCTTTTTTAATGGAAATGAAAGTTTATTTGATTTAAAAATAAAAGAAAACATCATTCATGCCTGTTAACACCTTCCATGAACTTAAAAAAAATAAGTGCTAAAATCCTCATGCTGAATTTTTAAAAAATCCCTGGAAGACCTTTGGGATGGCATTTAGTGTATCTGTTAACACATATGAATAAATGTGTTACAGAAATTGCTGCAAACTTCCTTTTGTCTGTCGCTAAGATTCTCTTTTTAAACTATACTAAACATATTATATTTTTTTTTAAAAAACTTTAAACAATTGCTGAATTGTCATTTTTCCTGTCTATTTTATATTGTTTGCAATTTGTATTGTGTTTTGGGGACAGCTGCTCCTCGAAAAAGGAGCTTAAATCTGGCGTCCCTCAGGGCGCTGTCCTGTCCCCAATGCTATTTAACATCTACATGAAACCGCTGGGAGAGATCATCAGGAGGCATGGAGCAAGGTGCTATCAGTATGCTGATGACACCCAGATATATCTCTCCATGCCTCGGATAATAGCATCAACTAAGGATGGCATCTCGCCTCTAAATGAATGCCTTGAAGCAGTAATGGATTGGATGAGGAAAAACAGACTGAAGCTGAATCCAGATAAGACGGAGGTACTCGCTGTTAAGGGCCCTAGCCCAGGTGTGGAGGTTTGTCAGCCAGTTCTAGATGGGGTCACACTTCCCCTGAAAGACTGTGTCCGCAGCTTGGGGGTGCTCTTGGATTCGCCGCTTCAGATGACATCTCAAATTGATGCGGCAGCCAGGAGTGTCTGCTATCAGCTTCGGCTGATACGCCAGCTGCGCCCCTTCCTGGACTTGGAACACCTAAAAACAGTGGTACATGTGCTGATAACTTCACGGCTTGACTTCTGTAATGCGCTCTACATAGGGCTACCCATGTGCTTAGTCCGGAAACTTCAATTAATCCAGAACATGGCAGCCAGGTTGGTCACCGGAAGATCTAAAACTGACCACATAACACCTATTTTGAAGTCTTTACACTGGCTGCCTATTAGTTTCCGGGCACAGTACAAGGTGTTGGTTTTTACCTTTAAAGCCCTTCATGGCTTGGGGCCAGCCTACCCGCGGGATCGCCTTCTCCCATATAATCCGCCCCGCACATTAAGGTCCTTTGGGAGGAATTTACTGCAGCCAATCAGAACTAGGTTGGCTGCGGTTGCCCAGAGGACCTGTTGCTCCCAAGTTATGGAATGGCCTGCCGGAAGAGACCCGGCACATTACCAGCCTTGACTGCTTTAAAAAAAGCAGTCAAGACTGTTCTCTTCCGACAGGCCTTCCCAGACTAGTGTTCCACCACCTCTCGTCAATTGTCCTTTTGTTTTTAATTTTGTTTTTAATTTGTTTTAGTAATTAATGTGTTTTAAGGGGACAGAAGGGTTGGTGGGTGGGGAGGATGGGGTACATTTTAATGTTTTAATGTATTTATATATTTCTGTAATGCCGCCTCGATCCACTGGGAGAGGCGGGATAAAAATAAATATTATTATTATTATTATTATTATTATTATTATTATTATTATTATTATTAGACGAATATCTTGTGTTTTAATGGTCTTTGATTGTGTAATAAAGATTGAATTGGATTGAAGATTGTGTTGCATTTGAAGCTGATTTTAAATCCATCTCATGAGTTAAATAACTAGTATAGTGTTAAGTTAAATGTTTAATGAAGAAATTAAGATTTCTTCTTCCAAAATTGTCAGAGGATTACTGGTATATCACTGTTGGTATGTCATACAAAGTTATCACCTTCACTTGTGGAGATGTAAGTCTGAATAATGGACTCCAGAAGATCAAAGGTTCTTAACAATCTAACATGTGTCCATCTGAAGATTTAAAAGGAAAATAAATAAACTGGGAGCAGTAGGAGAATGAGCTGAGTGGGCCCTTTTCGCACGGGCTTTCTGTCACGCGACAGCCCCGTGAGCCTCACGGGAGTGGGAGCGTCGCTCTGCACGACGCACTCCCACTTCCGCCACGCTCACGGGGCTGCAGCAGCACGATCACGGGTTTTTTGATTTTTGCCTCAAAGTGAAAATCACCCATGCTCGCACAACGCTTCCGGTGCCCACACGCACTTACCTCCTGTGCGGAGCGTCGGGGAGGTGGCCGGGTCGCGCTTCCTTCCCTCCGCCCCTGCGGAAGGAAGGGGCAGGGCGGGGTGCTAGCGCAACAGACGCGACAGCCTCCTGGTTCGCGCAAGCAGGGGGGATGGATGCGACAGCCTCCTGCTTCGCCCGGGAGGGGAGGGCGGCTCACGCGAGGCTGCCGCTTCCCCCTAGTTCCTTCGCCTGTGGAAGGAAGGAGCGGGGAAACGGCAGCCTCCCGGAGGAGCCTGCTCACACGAGCCACCCTCCCCCGCTCACGCGAGAAGCCTCAATGCAAAAAGGGCCCTGGTTGTGTTCTTAGTTTTTAAAAACTGGAAAAACCTTCACAATTTAATAGCTTGTAAATGAGATAATGAATGCTGAAAAAGAAGCTCTTTTTAAGGGACAAAAATTGGTGATATTCCACCATGTCTAAGATATCTGGTGACTATTTTCTTTGGCTCTGAGTTTTTAAAGTGCTGTTCACATCTCTCAAAATCAGGTGAAGATACACTTTCTGGTATCCTTCAATACTTCAGCTGGAGAAATCTTGCTCCCTGTGACTTAGTGCTAACCTATGACAATATCATAGCTTGTTGTTGTTGTGTGCCTTCAAGTTGTTTCTGACTTATGGTGACCCTGAGGTGAACCTATCATGGGGTGTTCTGGGGCTGAGACTGTGTGATGTGCCCGAGGTCACCCGGTAGGTTTCTACAGTCAGGCAGGGGATCATAGTTCAACATTCAAACCACTATACCGTGCAGGCTTTCAATCACATAGCTACTACTCTTATTTTGCCAAACTGTGTATTTTTGAGTCAGAAATTTGTATGGTTTTATTCCAAAGTTTTCAAGGTATCTGTTCCGGACTTTCTGCTACCTGGTTTGCAATCTTTTCACCATCTTTAATTTTTGCATTTGATGTTCCCTTGCCTTGTGTTTATTAATAGTTACTACTTCCTTTCTCACAGTGCCTGATTTTACATTTGTGTTGCATTCTCACTCTTCAGGATTTGGGTCACTATCATCATTCTGCACAGTGCATAAGAATAGTTCACTGAATATTTCAGCACCTTCTTTTTATTAGACTTGGCTTTGTCCAACTGATCTCTGTGGCTTGTTCATCAGAGTATTTTGGAAGTATCATTCCTAGATGATAATGAGTGTAGCCAAGCACAGTACAGAACATGGCTACAAGCTCTTGAGATATACAAAACTTACTGCCAAAAGAACGAATTCATTAATTAGAGAAATGCAACACAACATGTTAATCTGACTTTTTTAAAAAAATGTTAATAGAATTCCAGATAAGACAGGCAGACACACAAGCAGGAAACTGTTTATGTGTTCAGTATTCACATTAATAACAAAATGCCATCTTTTAAGATCCTGTAATATCTAAGCATTTGCAATATCAATGGGTTTATTTTACTGTGTAATTTTAAAAATCCAATTGATGCAAAAAAAAAAAATCTATATTGGTTGAATGAGTCAGTAAATACTCTACTACAGGTACATTGTTAGATGTTAGATGGAAGTGCTCTTACACAGAAAGCTTTATAGTGTGCATCTACCTTTAAGAATTCTTCATTACTTGTAGAGAGAAATATAAATTCCCTGCAGGCCCATTTTATCAGTGAAAAGTTCTTGCAATTTCCCTTTCCATAGTAATACATTACTGCAATGCTATATGTGTCCTTTAAATCCCTGACTTCTCTGTTAACAACCATGACTACAAGTTTACACTTCATTGCTTTTCTTTTGAGCTTGCAACAATGCATTAAGTTTCCCATAATGAAAGGATTTTGGTGGCAGCATAAGGCCAAAACAAACAACTTATTTAATTGTGTGTGAGTGTAAGAAAGCTGGCTTAGTGATATGAGAAAAAAAGGGGGGTACAATATTATGTGTTTAAAAAAGGGTAATAAGTTGCATCTAATGCCATTTATGTTGAAGAAAATCTGAAATAACACCACTTATTCTAGAATTTCATTCAGTGTTTGGAGCTGAAATGAACTACTCTCTTTCCATTTTGTGAATATGATACGCATTGCTCACTAATTCAGAAGAGAGAGATGAACGTAAGTATGCATAGACATCTAAAGGCTACTTTATTAACTATTATTGTAATAATGGATGTGTAGAACTGTATTAACAAATTTGCAAAAGGACAATGAACGGTGCAGAATCATTTGAAACCAATGATACTGCCTAATCCTCTTCATGCTTTGGCTTGCCTCATGATTGACTGTCATTACAGAAACCTGTCTCCCCCTTCTCAAGCCCCACAACTCAAAGGGAAGATCCAGATGAGTTGAACCTCAGGAATTACTCTTCTTCCTGGCTCTAAACTCCAAACTCCAAAACTGATGTCAAAGGAGTTTCAGGCACCTTCCTCATGCTATAGCTTCCTGGGCAATAAAGCTGACCAAATGATCTCAGACCCCTGGAAGAGCTGCATAATCTCCATCATGTGGACTAAGGCTTTCAGCATAACTGGCTTGCCCTGCAGTAGCCCAGAATCATTGCCGCACAACTTGGGGATTAAAATACAAAGAGAAAGGCCTGTCCCTTCATAAACAATGCAAGGATCAGCCCGTGCCACCTTATCTCCATCTGCCCACCTTATCTTCATCTGCCCAACTTGCTTTGTCATACGATCAGCAGCTTTCTTTTGTCAATTTCTACAACCCATGAAAGACAAACAAAAGCCAAGATCTTGCATTGCATTGGTGGATTGTAAAGTACCACTGGACATAGTTACATCTTGTCTCATCTCCCCATTCAACATTCAGCCTGGAGGGTGCTCTTCTCCATGTCCAGTGGCTAGAGAAGGATGGGGGAAAGACAATGGACAGCCAGGCAGCGCCCTTGCTGCAGAAAGATTATCTTGTTTTCCTGGACATCTCGAGATGCACAAGAATGTCTTTTTCTTCCTGTGGGCAGTTGCAGGAATGGAACTACTCTTGGCTGTTTTTCTTTCTACCCCCTTCCTCATTCCCTGGGAAGAAATTACTGTTGTGGATTGTATAGACTGTAGAGGATTTCATATAGGTGCTGAACTCTTTCTTCTGACACAGCCAAAAAAGTTCAGTATGCAGTTTCAAATTTGTCTGCATATGTTTCTAACAAGATACCAGCCAAATGTAACAAAGCAATTGTAAATTTTAGACTTTTATCTCTCGATGATTTGAGTAGTAATATCCATTGCAGAAGCTGTGGAAGCTACATCCCACCTAAAGGAATTGGTGCCAACACTTTGGCCTCTTAAATCCAACTTTTCTAAAGCTCTGCTAGTGATTGACCAAAACTAAAATTTGATTCAGATACTCATGCCCTGGTATTAAAAGAGCAGCTGGTTCCAAAATCAGCTTGGCACTACCCAGAATCTAAAAAGAGAATTCATTCTATGCTTATTTCCTTGCCCCTTTGATATCTTTTAGATTTGTGTATTCCAAGTAGTAGTAGCTCCCCAAGAAGCATGCATCACCAGCCTGGCACGCTTGCTGAGATGTATCAGTCGGAATCCAATTCACTAATATGCAGAGTTCTATGTGCCTAAGTTACTAGAGCTGATGCATGAAAATAGTTGGCCCTAGGCATTTCAAGCCCAGAAAGTTGTATGTTTCAAGCCTGGCAACACTGCATGTTCCACTGTTTCATGTGTCAATCCCTCAAGCCCCTTTTCTAAAAACACTCATATAACTAGCTTATAGAATCACAGAATCATAGAGTTGGAAGAGACCACAATGGTCATAGAAACCAACCCCCTGCCATGTAGATACACATACTCTAAACACCCCCAGCAAATGGCCATCCAGCCTCTGTTTAAAAACTTTCCAAGAAGGTGACTCTACCACACTCCCAGGCAGTGGCAGAGCTTGGAGTGTATGGGGAGGATAGGAAGGGGGTGGGGCTCCAGCATGAGGGGCATGACCACTGTGTGTGGAGGTGTGGCCAGGGCACACGAGAGCATGGTTACAGGCCAGGATGCCCCCAAAACATTGCCACCTGAGGTAAATTGCCCCTTCCCACCCCCATGTCCCTATATGATTGCTCCCTGGCAGCTTATTCCACTGTCAAAATTGCTGTTATCACCAGAAGTTCTTCCTGATGCTTAGGTGAAATCTCTTTTCTTTTCTTTGAATCTATTGCTGCCTGTCCTAGTCTCTGGAGCAGCAGAAAACAAGCTTGCTTCATTTTCAACACAAGATCCCTTCAGATATTTAAACATGGCTATTGTCACCTCTTAAACTTCTTCCTAAACATACTTAGCTTCTCAAACATATCTAGCTCTCTAAGCTGTTCCTCATAGGGCATGGTTTCAAAACACTTCACCATTTTGGTCACCTTCCTCTGTACACCTTGCAGTTTGCCCCTAACCAATGTAGTGTGCAACTTTTTGGCCCTTAGATATATGCAAAACTGGTAGGTTGGGACTAGCCACAAATCTAGCAAGCCTACCCTGAGTCTAAAGAATTTAAAAACTTTGCCTGCTCTTTCAAAACTTCTCCTGAAAGTATGATCCAAGGCCAACACTACTGTGCTCTAAATTTCATTGCTCCAAGCTTCCAGAGCTCCTTCAGCATTGCTTTTGGGTCTTCTTGAGCGGAAGCAGTCAACAGCCAAAATTGTTCCATCTGTTAATGAAATAGCATATTAACAATGCTGTTATAGATACATGGGACATGTTAAACCATGAACAGTATACAACATCGCAAACACATATCAGTCAAAACCATTAACTACCTCCATGATTTTTAGGGATCTTGTTGTAAAGATATAACAAGCTTTACTGTTGCCATATAGCATTGTAGAATTTGACAACTAAAAACTCCATAGCCAGATTGCTATGAGAATAGGCAAAAGTTGCAGGAATATTAAATCCCAGGTCACACCTGAAGTAGTCCAGTCAGGGAGTCACTCTTCAGCACAACACACTCGCTAAAATGTATACCACAACTGGGAGAACCAGTAGCATCCAAGTTTTTCTGCAATTCAGTCTTGAGACACACATCCTCTGTCCAAAGCAATGCATCACTGAAGCTGAAACCTAATCCATGCCATAGGTGGCTCAAAAAAGAAAAAAGACCAAATGTAGTGGCCATTATCTCTGCTGGCAGGCTGATTTGCAAGAATGTGATTGATAGACTAAAATTGCTTCAACATTTCATCAAACAGAGAACTTTTGGAATTTCAGGTATGTTTGGGATGTGTGTGGATGTGATTTGTGTAATATGTTTGTGGTGGTTTTGTTCTGTTTATGATTGTTTTCTATAAATTGTTATTAGCTCTTTTGAATCACCAATAAAATAAATGGGATTGTTGTTATTTCAGTTGCAACAACGAAAGAGAGATCTATAACATCAGCACAATCGTATTGAACAGAAGTAAGTGCTATCAGATCATAATTTTAGTATAAGCATTACTGTACACTAAGTTTTATTGGTGGGTGGTAACTGAAAGCTTCCACCTGTCCTATTGTATTTTTCTTGTTGTTCTCTAAGAAACAAATGGAATATGGTGCAAATGATGTATACTCAAAGGATAGGTACTCAGGAGGAGCCATAACATATAATCAATACAGATATAGATATAGATATAGATATAGATATAGATATACAGATATCAAATTATTTGAGTACATATTTGATGAGATCCATGTTCTCATACATTCACAATACAAAATTTCGAAGTAGTTCTGTTATACATAATTTGTATCTTGATGCATATAGATTTTGTAGCTAACTCTTCCTTTTTGTGGCTTCTTCATTCTTGTTTTGATGTGTATTTTGTTAAAAAAGATTAAGTATAGCTTCCCTTATGTAATAATGCAAGCTTTTTATCTATTTATTTATCTAATTTATATCCCATTTTCCTCCTATATGGGGCCCAAATGGAATTTGAAATTCATCTGAATTCTCAAGAGATTTTCCACACAGTCCTACAGTCCCATTGAGTTCAGTGGAGCTCACTCTGATGTAAATAGCTATGCCTTGGAAAAGTTACTTTTCTGGACGACCTTGACAACAACAACCAAAAAAAGTCCTGGCTGCATTTTGAGAAATACAAGCCCAAAACTCCATTAGGGTCATGTAACTAATTGCACAATAATTTGATTCCTGGTCTAAATATGTGTAACTACTTAAGACAGTAGAAATATGAACCATAAATAAACCTCTTTTAATGAAGCATTGTCTGATGTTTTTATTACCTTTGGAGCTTTCAGTAAACATCTATATGAAGAAGAAATATCAATTGCATTCCTGACAATGTATTTTTTCCAGTATATACTATGATCTATAAAGCCAATTGTTTGGGATCATAGCAAATAAAGAGAAAAGGTTTAATTTTATTTTAAAGCTGCAAAAGAAACCCTGGACATAGAGCAGTGTTCCTACTCAAAAGATTGCTGCCATTCTGTAAGTCCTTGGTTGAATCCCATTTAAGCTGTCTTTCTTGCCATTTGATAGTTTTCCTCCATATGTTGACATAGTTCTATACTTTGTTCAGAAAGAATCATCTGGCTTACAGCAAAACTTCCACTTAGGCATATTTGCTCTTCCAAAACAATAATGCTGTTGAGTTTTATGAACTTCTCTGAATGCCCCAGTGGATCAGTTGCTTGTATTTGGTCCCAAGCCATCTGTTATCCTCTAATATAATTAATTGCAGTGCAATTTGAATCTCCTAAAAATTGTTAGCACTGTACCGTAGCCTGATTAATTAAATGTGGAGTTGCTTTTCCAAGTGTGTGTCCAGAAATGCTCCTAGTCATGTCCATGGGACAACAGCTGGATAGCATTAAAAACCTTGTTATTCCTACTGTTTGTGCTGCTCTAGTGGAGCAAATGCGAATCCATATCTGGGAAGTGAATATTATTTATGATATTGCATACATATTCATGCTTTTATGAAATTTTTTATGAGTATTGTAGCATTCCATTTTGTCTGAAGTCATTTTGAAGAGTGAATATAGCATAATAATACACTACAGAAAATGGCCTGACAGTTATGGTGGGCAGAATGATCAGATTCAGAGTCATTCAAATTGTAAAAGGTGATTTATATGTGTAGAATATTAACAGATATGATTTATTACTTATAAAATCCCCCACAGAACTGTATTTTAACACTTCCCCATATCTTTGTTATACTTGGCATATTTGTTCATACTCTCTTGTTCAGCTGTGCTCTTAATGAGTTGGTCTTCTGCTGAGCAGTCATAGCAGTGAATTGGAATCATCTCAAGAACTCTGCACCAGTATGATAGCCCCCCCATTAGTATCTCTAAATCCTTTGTGGTTTTCCTTGTTGGATCATTTGTTTCTTCAGTAAGATTGTCAATCCTTAGGGTCTAGAAGAATCTAAATGGGATAGAAATGGATTAAATAAATAAATAAATGGTACTAAATAAATAAATGGTGAAGCAAACTGCTGGACTTAAGGTGCTTCTTCAGAAGAAAAGAGAAGAGGATGTGGTTTTCATATTATGGACATGAAAACACAAGAGGAGCAAACCAGGAATCCAATAGGGGAACGTAAACCAACAGAATCCAGTCAAAGCCCGGAGCTAGAACAACCTTCTAAGTAAAACATTGGATATTATCCCATATTAGTCATAGTATTCAATCATACCTGTAGTACTCCAGCTTAATTTAACATAATAGCCAATCTCTCATTTAAAGAGTGTGCACAGCATGCATGTTAATCTATCATGATTTTCCAGGATGAGACAAAATTATCTGGTATTGATACCCCAAAAGAATACCAGCTTAATATCACCGGAGTAAATAAAATGATTAAGGATCCTTTTCAGGGGAGTTTCCTTTGTCAGACAAATATAGTGGCTTGAATTTTATTGGTAATCCTGACTAGAATCAAGAGGATTTACATACATGTTGACTCACCATTCAACCATTGAATAAATGGGTCTACTTTAGCTGGGACTAACCAATAAGGCTCAGGCTAATATTTATATTTTTTAAAATTAAATTAAATGGAACAGGTGCAAAAAGAAATGAAAAAGGAGGAAGAGGGAATTTTGCATGAATGTGTTCTAAGCATATACAGTAGTACTAACTGATCACATGTCTGGAAAGATACAGTATTTGCTTGAGGCCAGTGTCTAATGCATAAAGCAGTAAGATCTTCTGATGATTGAATAATGCCTACTTGATATTTTCCTTTCCAGTCTTTGAGCCTAAATCTTTTAGCTACTCTAAGAGCACATAGTATCCAAACATGGACCATCACTTAAATTCTAAACCATGGACATATAGTTTAAAAGTACATAAGCCTCTTATAGAAATCAATGATTTTTCCAATATAACATTAATACACTTCAGCACAGAAAGGAATAACCCACATAGACATAGACATACCCACATCATATGCTAAAAGAAAGCATTGTCTATATTACATCACTATCATTCAGCCAAAGTGGTCAATTCATTAGTTTCAAATACTGGAGAGATCAAATGTAAAGGAAAGAGAAGACATCCTGTTGTGCACTTCTCTCTAGATGAAAAAAGAAGCTCAAACCTACCTTTGAAAAAAGGATAATTGTGTTTCTTACATGAATAATGCAACAGTGAAGGGACCAATTTTGATTTATAAAATACAGTATTAATTTTCTGGAAATAACCTTGAGGAATATTTAATTTGTTATTGTGTGCCTTCAAATGATTTCTAAGTTATGGTGATCCTAAGATGAACCTTTCAAGGGGTTTTCAAGGGCTGAGTGTTTGATGTGTCCAAGGTCATGGGTTTCCATGGGAAAGAGCAGAATTGAATCCTAGTCTCCAGGGTTGTAGTCCGACGCTCAAACCACCATAGCACACTGGATCTCAATATTCAATTAGATGTCCCGAAAACATACAAACACCATGGCAAAACATAAGTGTACTAACTTTATCCCCAAATAATAAAGCAGAGTGATGCCCATCTATCTAGTTCAAATGTATTTCAGACAATGAGGAAAACTACTGTAGCTGTTATTTTAATATCAACATTTTTAAAAAGATCATTTCTCAGACAGAACATGGAAATGGATGCAATTTCAGTTCAGTAATGTTTCTATTATTGAATTCAACATTTTTTTTTTCTTGTTTAAAAGAAGAAGACAAACCCACACAGAACTGGCATGGAATGGGCTTCAAGATGGAGAAAGGAGGAAATTTTGGAAATGGTGTTGACAGATGTTTATCTGTGGACCTGATTGAACAGAAAGACTATGAGAATACACTGAAGTTGCATTTAAGCCAGCTGCAAGCTTAATACTATTTCATGATTATTAGGTCAATGGGGCTAGGATTCTGCTTAGTTCATGGAAATGCCTGTTTTGGGGAGACTAATTATTTGTATCTGCAGTCATTAGAAGCAAGTGAAGAGCAACAATGATAAAGAGATTATTAAATCCACCACTACTCTGATGGGCATAGAGAAACATTCAAACATCAGTGAAACGAATGAGATTGTAATCTATTGAGAATCCAGTAATTCACAGATGATGCCCAGAAAACGAATATGTTAGGAACGACTCAGGGCCAGGATGTCTCTTCTGGCTGATGGATCTGGCTGGTTACATGAGGTGAGATTCCCCACTTTGTTACAAAATATAGTATTTTTGCATTGGAGGTTTTCCGCTGAACACAGAAAATATTAGTAAACATTACATACGTGGAGAGGAGAGGAGGGATAATGGTTCATACTTTTTTTTTTTTAATCTAAAACCTTTGGAAGAATCAAGAGCACTTGTGGATTTTTTTTAATGAAACAGTTTTATGTTTTAAATGTAATTGTACTTGTCAACCTTCTGTTTGAAATTGCACTATTGTTCCTAAGTAGGAGAAGCTGGCTATGAAAATAATAACATCACTGTCTATGGCAGTGGTTCTCAACCTTCCTAATGCCGCGACCCCTTAATACAGATCCTCATGTTGTGGTGACCCCAACCATAAAATCATTTTCGTTATTTATTATTTATTTATTTAGTTAGTTATTTCCAACATCAAATAGATTGGAAACACTGCCCTAAATCACTGCTCTGGATAGACTTCTAATACCTAAAAACTGGTAACCCTCCCCCTTTTTTTTAAGCACAGAAAGCATCCATCAATGCCAGAATTAAGGCAGTAGTTCTAGTTCTGAATGTTGGGTTTCCACAGTTCAAAAAGCCAGTCACTCCCAAAGGCAATGCCAAAACAGCCCACATTTTACACGAGGCGCAGGGAGGAAAGGACAGGGAGAGAGGAAAGATGGCGGCGGCACAAGCAGATGCGTTTTGTTTCCCTCCCTCCCTCCCTTAAAGGGAGTGCGGACACTGAACATACAAAAAGCAAGAAATGCAAGACAGTCAGGGCGAAGAACACAACACGTGCGTGTGGCAACCACCAAGGGTCCACGCACCACAAAAGCGAGAGGAGAAAGTCATCCTGGCTATTTCTGCACTAGACTGTTATAGCGCTATGATTCCACTTTCACCATCCTATGGAATCCTGGGGTTTGCAGTTTGAACTGCAAACCCCAGGATTCCATAGGATGGTGAAAGTGGAATCATAGCGCTATAACACTGGAATGTGGAAATGGCCAAAGTCCACAGGACAGATCTGAGCAGCGCTTTCGGGTCAAAAAAAAAAAATACCAACCAAGGAGCCTCGGGGGTTCTTGCTACACAAACCGAAGCCCTTGGCTGGTGCCCCCTGCTCCGAGTTCTCGGTCTCGGAGGGACCGATCTCCCCCGTCGGATGGCAGATCCGCCACAGGAAAGTTTCCCCCTTTGCCTGCCGGACCAAAGGCGACAGCCACATCAACAACTCCCACAGAGCAGCGTGCCCAGAATGAATGGGTGACTGGGCGATCGCCGCTGCTGCAGACCTGCCACTTTGGGAAGCAAGCGGAGCCCAGCTGCTCGCTCGCACCGGCAAGCAACTCTGTTCGCCGGCATGAATGAGCATGAGGCGAAGAGGGTGAGGGGATGGGGTCTTACCTCCCAGACGTCCCGCTGCAGTGCCATAAACCCTGAATGGGAAGCCCTCTGTATATGTGTGTGTGTGTGTGTGTGTGCGTGTGTGGTGCGGGCGCGAGTGTCCAAGCAGCACCCGGCTGCTCACTCGCCCCAGCAAGCAATTCTGCAAGCCGGCATGAAGGGGAAAGGAACACTGAAGGGGAAGCCCTCCGTGTGTGTGTCTATGTGTGTGTGTGTGGTGCAGGCGCGAGTGTCCAAGCAGCTCCTGGCTGCGCTGGGCTGCACGCCTCCTCTCCCCTCCTGCCAGCACGGGGTCTCCTCTCCTCACCTCCGCCTTAACACTCTGGCTCCAGCTCTCTCTTCTCGCTGTCCTCACCTCCGCCTTAACATTCAGGCTCCAGCTCTCTCCTCCTGCTCTCCGCACCTCCAGCTCCACCTCAGGCTCCTCCAGTGCTTTCCCACCAGGCAGGGAAATATGGGAAAATGCCCAGCATGCCTCCTCTCCCCTCCTCTCAGCGCAGGGGTCTCAGAAGCACTGCTCCCATTGGCTGTGAGGCCACCTTCTTTTAAAAGGGGGGCAGGATTGAGGAGCGGCGACCCCTGTGAAATGGTTGTTCGACCCCCAAAGGGGTCCCGACCCACAGGTTGAGAACCACTGATCTAACCAATGCATTGTCAGCCTTCTGCATTTGCAGGCTTCACTTTTGTGGATTTGATTATTCACATCTTATTTGCTCCTCCCTCTGCTGCTGCACTATGTCATTTTTAATAAGGACTGCAAGCCTTGTGAAACTGAGAGAATGCAAATGAGGCTTGTAAATCCCTATTAAAAATGCAGGAAAAAAGCAGATTATGTTGTTGATGTTGTTGATGATGTTGTTGTTGTTGTGACTCTAAAGAATTACCATGATGGCATTTTCTTGGCAAGATTTCTTCAGAAGTTTTGCCTTTGCCCTCCTTAGGGGGTGAGAGAATGTGATTTGCCCAAGTTCATTCAGTCGGTTTCTATGGATGAGCGGGAATTCAAATCTTGTTCTCCAGAGTTGTAGTCCAAGGCTCAAACTGCTATACCATGCTGGCTCTCAAGTAGATTATATGTCTACAAATTTTAGAGCAGTGCACCCCAAACTATCTGATGTAGAGAAGGGAACAATATTTTTTTCACAGATGTGTCTCGGATTAGTATCATGTTTGTGCTCACCAGTTGCAATTTTTTTCTGTCCTCAAAACTCCTTGTTCCACCACTTTGAGTAGGACTGTTTAGAGTAATACAGTATTTTGGCTATCCACTAGCATATTTACAAGAGACTTAGTCTACTACTCTTTTGTGTGGGGACTGCTTCATATAATGATGTTCTCATGCCTATTCAAATCATGGGTGGGCAACTGTGGCTGATCTACTGGTCAATTTTTCATTCTTGGGACCTTCCAAACTCTGACAGATTGCCAAAAAGCCAAACAGACTCAGAGGGCCATGGGAGACCTCAGGACCACACTTTGTTCACCTCTGGTAAACTAATGGGATGGCTAGTGTGAGTATTCTCTTTCATTGTACATATGTTTTTACATTTGTAGATCACAGATGTGATAATGAGAATAAATTTCGAGGCAATGCCACCAGATGTACCAGTTAGAGATCTCTGCATAAAGGCAGAAAACATGAAGATAGGTTGGCTGGCTAAGTCAGCAGTTTCCAAGAAGACACATTTATTGAATGACAGGCAAAGAGGTACACTGAAAGCTACTATTAGGATATATTTTCTCCTCCACTGCCTATTTTGATCATCACAAAAAGGAAGTCTGGATATTTTGATGAAGAAAGCCCATAGTAAGCAAACAACCATGGACACAGATTTCTAGTTTTGCATTTTTCTACTGACAGAGTACAACTTAGTTGTGCTTGATGTAATTCAACAAATCTGTGGTGGGTAAAAATCAGCTGAAAATAGCACACTTACCCAGTTAGTTAAGGAAGGAAGGAAGGAAGGAAGGAAGGAAGGAAGGGAGGGAGGGAGGGAGGAAGGGAGGGAGGGAGCAAGGAAGGAAGAGCTATTGCTTAGAATCAAAAAATGAAACTAAAGCAAGGATACATGAAGTGAGCACATAGTTTTCAAGCAAGCAAACACAATTTTGTAGGATTAGTTAACTGGGACAGGAAAGAAAATTTTAAGAAATTCTAATTCTATAATGAGCTTCCCTGAGTTGTAAGATCTTCGAGGGAAGGCTTTCTCTTGATTCCATCACCATCAGAGGCATATTTGATAAGGATAAGTGGGAGAACCCTGTCAGTGGCTACTGCCAGGTTATGGAATTCGCTGTTAAGGGAGGCACAGTTCATTCTGGCTCTCCTGTCTTTTCACCAGAAGGCATAGACCTTTTTATTTAAGCAGGCCTTTGACTTATAATTTTTGTGCCAAAATTAGCTTTTAACAGAGTGATTTTTTTAATTGGTTTTTAATCTTTTAAAAACTATTTTTTTATTTGCTCTGTTATAATTGCATGCTTTTTTCAACCTTATATCTTTTAAAACATTTGTATGATTAATTTTTCAAATTGTATCATGTTTGCTTACATCTCTGGAAGCCATCTTGGATGCAGTATAAAGAAAGTGAAATATAAATAATACAAATAATATAAATAATGCAACAGAGGTTCTGATTAATGTTTCTAAATCTTGAGTTCAGACTTCTAAAGCTTGCTGGGACCTAACTGAGCAATGAAGATTTTGAAAGGAGAAATGATAAATGCAGGGCTTGCCCAACAATTTTGCCACCTGAAGCAGAGGATCAAATTACACTTCCTCCTCATTACTCAAGCCAAGGTTCCATGAGTAAGTCAAATTATTTTGACAGATGCAACAGAAAATCCCACAACACCTTTGCCCATCTGTGGCAGTAAAAATAAAAATAAAAATATGACAACAACTGAATAACCAATAATTTGCTGTCCTTTGATGACACCCAAAATCTGTTAACTGAGACAGCCACCTCACTTTGCCTAATTATAGGTCCATTTCTGGAAAGACAAGAAGATATTGATTCAAAGAGCAAGTGATATACATTGTAGTTACATCACACAATGGAATTGTAAAAAATTAAACTGTAGTATCTTCTTACAAGAATTCTCTCAAATGTAACAGACTCAAAGGCTTGAGGCTGAAACCCTTATCAGATAGTTAAAAGTTTATTTATACCAAAATGAAAGAAGGGAGAGTGAGAAGAAGTACACCATCTTTTCACCATTGTCACTGGTTTCTTCACATTCTGGGTGAATGGCTGAAGTGAGAAACCTCTTCTAGTTGCTTAGCTTCTCTGTGTGAAACAGAATCTAGAAGCATACATTTCTGAACACCTAAGAGTTTTCAAAACCTAGCATACCCTCAATGATAGTTTTCATGTGTCTGATTCCATACTGATTCCATACAAAGGATTCTCATGCATCTTTTGAGTAAAATGCCCAGAGTTGAGAGTCTTCTTAAATCCTGGATAGGAAGAAGAAATGAAACTGTACATTAGAAATGCACAGAAATACCAGTTCTACTCCAGGAAATTTTGATGGAAAGTAACAATGTATTGAAGCAAGAGGAAATTGAATAACCACACTTTGCCAAAACCCTGGAGCACACCACAAAATTTGGAATGGCTTCTGAAAGTTAGTACAAGTAGTTAAGTTCTTCAGTGAGAAGAGGATCAATAAAAGTATAGTTTTACTGGTTTACTCTAGGATTCTACAGCAAAAGGCAAGATTGTGCAGCTGTCAGGACCACTGAAGCAACCACATATTGCATAGATTGTCCACAATTTTTTATTAGTTACAATTGTCATGGAGTAAGGCTACAATCCAATTAGCATGCAGCCCACCTTCTGATCATTGTCACCAGCAGCAATGATATTACCATCATTAATGCTGTTAAGTCTAGCAGTGACACTGTCTGGAGACAGACTAGATACAATTATCTATGATCTAGTTGCTTCCATTTGGATTATTGCAGTGATCAACTTGGTCTTTCTGTGAAAACAATGTGGAAAATTCATTTAGTCCAAAATCAAGCACAGAGACTGTAAATTTGGACTGGCCATTATGAGCACATTATTCCAGTCTGCACAAATTTTATTTTTTTCCCTTTTTTTCTCTTTATTTCTTTCTTTTTCCTTTTTTTTTTTTTTTTTTTTGAGAACAGGTCAGAATACAGGGTTCATCTAAGAACAATGTTCACCAACAAACTCCCAGTACTTCCTCCCATATATACCTATCTACACCTTAGGATTCTCTTTTTGGGGCCCTTTTTTGAAAGCATGCCCTTGAAGCAATTCCTCATGATATTTCTTACTAGAGAGCATGGAGTCCATGCCTTGCACACCCTCACCCTGGTACATTTCACAGAATTATAGATATTGCACACTAAAAATATTGTTGTGTAGAAGACAACTCTACCGTCAATCACAAATGGGAGTCCTTTTGAGTTCCATCAACTGATGGTTATCTTCTGAAAATAGCAAGGAAGGGGACACTAAAATGAAAGAAGCATTGCCTGGGAGCATATCTGAGATAAAAAATTCCACTCAGGATTCACTATGATGAATGAAGTCATTGGGCATAATTTGTTGGCTTTTAGGGCAGCCATGAACAGAGGAGGACTTGCTGTTCCTTCCTCACCTCTCACATAACAGGAAGAAAGAAGGTGCTAAGAAAGAAGTTATTAACTTTCTTCTTGCTGGATTACAGGTCTTACTTCATGAGATAATCAAAATGCACAGGACTGCATTCAAGCCCATACTGAGTACCTCCAGTGCAATGAGAGCAATTAAAAATAGAAGCTCATCGTTACTCCATAGTTTCTTGGAATCAATGTTTCAAGCCTATATTCTGGTGAACTCACAACTCTTGCTCATCCTTTTTCAACTGGCACTATAAAACAACAACAAAAAACTTATTTTAAAATAGAGCTGATTAATTTGTCTAATATCTTCTACAGAAAAGAATATATCTGTAATTTTCTTAAGAATCATCTTATTCAACTATGTTTCAGGACCAGACTGACCAGCAATTTGTTTCAGGGCTTGCCCTACCTAGGTGATGGTTGTCATGAATTTGAGTGTGGCTGTCGTGAAAGAACATATTTGATGTATAAATATTCTTGTATTTTTACTGCTAGAATTATAAGAGGCACTTGGGATTTTCTGTCCCAAATGGGGGGGAAATGATCGGTCTTTTGTATTATTAGGGAGGTGAATTTCTTTAGCTTTTGACAAAATTTTCGGCAAGGAAGGCCATATTGGCACAATAAGACATCCAGCTGAGGATCTCCAACTCCCATGAACAATTGTGGCTCCAGCACAAGAATGCGACAGCAACTGGTACCTTCTGCACATTGCAAACATGCCCGTCCTCAAACTTATGCCTTCTCCCTTTGTGAAACTAAGCACATACGCTCATGGGAAGCACAAAGGTACAGAACAGTTAATCACAAGGACACACACAAACAACCCATCCAATAAGACATGTAGTACCATATTTTAAAAACTTTGTACGTGTTACAGTAATGCACATATAGAGTCTCGAAAATGCACAAAATCTCTCCAAAACTGAGGGGGGAAATCTTACCATCTCGTAGCACATGGGATTTCTTTCCCTCTGAATTATCCCACCAAACACACAAGGATGAATGAAGTTAAGATTTCTATCTATAGGTACCTAGTATTATGAGAGACAGTGTGGTGTAGTGGAGACCATGATTCGATTCCCTGCTTGGCCATGGAAGTCCACTAGGTGACCTTGCTCATGTCATACACTCTCAGTCCCACAAAATCCTATCATAGGTGTTTTTTTTAGGATCACCATAAATCAGAAACAACATGAAGGTATACGACAACGACAACAACAACACCACAGTGTTATGGTTCAGATGTCTTCCACCTTGACTTTATGGAGATGAGTGCATTTGCTCTTCCACCTCAGCCAGCAAAATGTCTTGGATCAGACTTGATTTATTTAAGCATCTATGAGAGCTGGAGAGAATTTAAAAATTCTCTTCAAGATTATGATGGATTGGTGAAGGAGCAATTGATACCGAATGGGAAGATGCACTTCCAGGTGTCTACACTAAGTCTGGCTGATTTTCAAATTTCTCTAGAGCCCCTTCATTCTAACAGCCTTAAGACAATTGTCATTTTATTTATTAAAACAAACTGTTTACCAAAGCAGGTTGTTTAACAGCATTTTCTGCTCCTCCAAATAGTAGCCTCTTGAAAGATTTAAGCTTTTAAGATCTCAAGAAGCTGTTGGACAGTGTGTCTGATGCAGTAAGTGCTTTGTATTGTCTGTCTGGTATGCAGAACAATGTGCTAATGTGCTTCCCCCCCCAAAAAAAAAAAAATTGAAAGAAAGTGAAGATATACGAACTAGCCCAGCTCAAGAATAGAATCCAACTTTCCATTTTTTTCCCTTCAGACTAATAGCTGTAATTGCGCATAGAGATGACATAAAGTATGGTTTTGAAGGAGAGGAGAAGCATCTGAGCCAGGTCCATAAATAGATATACTGTACAAAAGGTGTGAAAAGGTTTGCATGATCACAGCAAAATGAAGCCATCTGGAGCATTGTTTAGTACACTCATAAATGTTCTGTTCCGAACCATCTGAAATATATCAGCAATAAATGTCTTCCATGCCTGCTGATGTCAACACAGCATTGATTTCCTTGTGACAACTTTTGTTCTCTCACCCATTGCTTCAAGGTTTGACATGCTTTCTTCTCAGTTCCTAATCCCATGAAATTTGTGCAATGCCTTGAACATTTTGCCTGTGTTTTAGAAACCACGCACATAAATGATTGAAAAGTTAAGAACTGTTATAACTTGGACAAGAATAAGAATATTGATATATTTGTGCGCTGGTTAGCTAAGGTCATGATGGAATAGACAATAATCACAGCACTGTATGGTATAAAGTAACAATGTAGACACTGCCTAGCAACTATCTTTGCCTAGAGTTAGGTGAGACATATCAGGCTGTGCACTCAAGGCAATGTGACAACTCCCCCTTGCACACTGATTGCTTCTCTGAGTTTGAAGAAGCTCTTTTGTGAGTCGCTTCTCCTTCAGTCCCTCAAGTATAGGTGAGTCACAGGAATCCATCTTGAAGGTGTATCCTTTCTTTTTTATCTCCATTTTGTTTATGTGTGGCATAATCCCAGTTGCACACACAAAAGTTTGGGTTTTTTCCATGCATGTCCATGGAAGCTCTCACTTCTGTTTCAGGAGACATTTTAAAACAGAGCCTTGGTATAAACTGGGAAGAGGTCTATCTGGACAATATGATGATTTTTCCCATATTTTAAAAACTAACTTATGCCTCCTCCTTCCTCATACTCATTCATTTCCCCTCAAAGGGAGTTATCAAGTTTCCACAGCTCGTTCCATGCCATTGACTCTCTATGGGACTGTATAGGAGTATCCTATATTCTGAGGTTTTCCCTTTTTCTCTAAAGAAACACTGAGCAAACCTAAGGCTGCTAGCTAGTGTCAGGCTCTGCATCTGGCTGCCCATACTGGTATGGTTTGGATAGACACCATATCCAATTGGCATCATGTTTAATTGGAAAAGCATTAATTGGCACTGATATCAAAATCAAACCTGAAGGTGACTGATCAAACTGACAGAGAGAAAACTCTCACTGTGAGTGTTGAGAAGGAAAGGTTGGTCAATATAAGATGCCCTCCAGTACAATTAGCTCATTTGTCAGGCAAATAAACTTATTATCCACAGAAACACTGTGTAAGTAGAAGCTGGAGTTTTCCCAGAGAACACAAAGGCTAGAAGCCCACCATGATGCTGAGAGATTCAAACCCATTCACTGTGTACTTCCCTCTTTTCCCATAGCACCCACAATAGACAGCTATTATAACACCCATTATGTCACCCAAGCACTGTGAACATTAACAAGTTGAACTTTCATTGTATGTATTTCAACTCCCATTGTTCTGCACCTGGGATTGCAGGCATCAGTCCAGCCCACAGGCTATTTTTCAGGTACAAATACCCCTGATTTCAGACTGTCCAGTGCAGTCTCTCTGATCCAAATGCCACTGTGTCCGTCTGATTCCTGGCCAAGAATTGTCCTTAGATTCTTTACCTAAGCCATGCTGCTGCTTTTCTCTGCACTCTCCAGACATGGTAATTATTGCTCAAATCCCTCACAGTCTCTATCCCACTTTCTTCTCTTCTCTTTGGCTAGTCTTTGTGTGACTGTGTGCACACTTGAATTGTTGCATGTGTGAGTGGATTTATTTCAATAAAAATACATTTTAGCTTACGTTTTACTCTCTGGCTGATTCTGTTCCTGCAGGAGCCTGTAAACAGGAGGAAAGATCTCATTAAGTTGTGCCCCTCTTGCAAGCCTCCTAAACTTTGAGCTAATTCATTCCCCACTTTTGGAAGGAGGTACAATCATTGCGGGGTGGCCCTCATGGCACCTACATTTTGGGGTAACACTAGTATCTTGCTGTTTTCTCTGTGTGACACTTTTTGTTACATAAGCATAAGCATAAAAAGACTTGAACTGGCAAGAGAAAGAAAAATGAACCTTTTAAAATCCACAGACGGTCTTCGTCATACAAAGTTAAATCAAATCGACTATGGATGGCTGAACAACCACATGTGCCATTCTACTGTAAGTGTACCTTGAGATGGCAAATTTGAAATTAATTGAATTATAGTTGAATTATGTTGATTCAATTACAAGATTATGCTGATTTCAAGTGCTGCGGGATAACTTTCTGTGTCAAGCTGTTTCTAAATGAAATATACTAACTGAATGGTTTGGTGTGAACATAACCCATCAGGGAGATGAATTCAGTCCACTGGATGGATGGATAGACTGACAATAGAGGAAGCCACCTCCTCATTGTTCTTGGCCCCAAAAAAACATTTCATGCCAGGTCTGGGGAGAGTGGATACTCATGGTGGGAAAGCAGATAAGCCTATTAAGCTAAGCATGATGTGGCATTAAAGGGTTTTCTCTTTTAAAAAAATAGTGGTGGTGATGGTGCTATCAAAATTAATATGCATGGCACTTTACCAAATGTGAGGTCTGTGCCATGAAGAATTTTAAATTGAACATTTGACATGGGGGAGATGACAATGGAAGTGAAAAGAGATGGTTATTGAGGAAGAATATGAATTATTTTTGTGTACTTAGGTTTAGCAACAAGGCATTGGTTACTAAGTCCAAAATGTGGGATCTAAAGTCTACTTTGAAGTGAAAACCATAGGCCAAGTCCCTAAATACATATACCAAGACAAACCTGCTATCATGCATCATGCTAAAGCCACTGTTCCCTTCTTTATCTCTGGGGTAGTGATGAATGGGCTAAAGGGCACCTTCAGCATATCTGATCCAGAGTGCACCTGTTTTATGTGATTTTGAGTTATTTTGAGTTTTTCTTCTAACAGTACCTGAGGTTAGGGGTGGGAATCATATGGCTTTAGAGATGTTGTTGGACTGCATATCCCACCATTCCTCCACATTACCTATGCCTTTGGGATTTGCAGTCCAGTAACACCTGGATGGCTGCATGATTTCAGTTGTACTGTAATGCTGTCCAGAGAAAAATGCTTCCAGGAAGAAGAGGAGTATAACTCTTCCCTGCCACAGATTGGCAGCATTTACTATCCCACCAACCTCATTTTTCAGCCATGAAGCAAGTGAAGAGGTGAGTAGTGTACTGCCTCTAGGACTCCATCCTAAGTTACACCAAGTGGACTGTCCAAAGGCACTCCTTCCCTTAGGTGTGAAATCAGCTGGTTCTTGCCCCAAATATGACTCCTCTTGTCCCAGCAGCAGCAGCACCATCCACCACACTCTGATGACAGAGATCACAATGCATACATATTGAATGGTGCTTTTTAATCATCCCAGGGGACCGCCCTCTTCATTTAGTTTTGTCTGTGGCTTGGGCAGCTGGGGCTTGAAGTCAAAGAACATCTGGTGCTCACCTCTGGCCTTAGTGTTCCGTTTTAAGAGAAACAGATTCGTGGCAGCCATCCTATATCTTCTGTAGGCTGCATATCATAGAATTATTCCTGGCCTTTCTTAATTGTAAGGTAACTGTTACAAGGAAGGATGTCTTCAGAGAAGAGCTTAAGCCAAACCAGTAAGTGTATCTGTAAAGGCAATGTAATGGAGAAACAAGCTAGCTGAAGGATGCAGATGTATTTTCTGATCCCTTTATCCTACTTGTGTATAATTTCTTATTTATATATAACAGCCTGGGCCATTTATCCTTCTGAGGTAGTACTACATAAGAAAAGAAATTCTAAGTCTGCCACTTGCCTTATATAAAACTACATCCTCTTGACTTTAAAATATTTAGAGAAATAGTCTTGCTGTGACCAGCATTGTATTTCCTCACTGTGACAGCTGCGTTTGGAGTGGTGACCACAAGCCCTACATTAGAAATTGTCTGCATAGTGAGTCACCATGCTGCTCACTGAAATGGTTTAATCTTCTGTCACCAAGCTTTTCTGTTCTATTTGTATTGTCACCTATTTTATACATTAAATGCAGAGTTCTGCTACATTTTGCTGAATGATAATACACCCCACTCTGAGACATAATTGGCATTACTATAGTTCCAAGCTAAAGAATAAAAGGCTTTTATATGTTACAAGTGGTGACTTCCTAGTCCCCTAAAGGGAAAAATCTTTTTTTTTAAGAGAATAACAGACAACTACAAAGCTTATAGGGACCAATTAAGTTTCTACTGAAAAGAAACAGGCTGAGATAGGTACGAAATCTACCATCATGTAGGTGGATTCTATTGAAATCCATAGGTTGAATATTTGTGCGCAAATTGTTTCCAAGCTCATGGTATTAAGAAGCCTTTGTTTGCCTTTTTTAAAAAAAAAAAAAAAATTCAGCTGACAATTGAAGTAACAGTTTCTTTGCAGAACTGTTCTTTCACCACATTTTATTAAAAATTATCAGAAGGTTTGTGCATCTTTCACTGTAAGCAAACCGCGAGTAGGCTGCCTGCTAACAGAACTTGTAGAATGATTAGAGAAAGACACATCAAAGTAGCTCAGGAGAGAGATCTCTGGGGAGAACAGCTAAGGATATAAGCCTTTACTGTAGTATCTCTCTGAGGAATCCAAATTGTACCCTAGTTGTTCTCTTCAGCCATCTTCTGGCTATTTCTTGTTCTGAATGGCTAGGAAAAGGCCCCTGAACAAATTCTACACTGACATTTGCACCACTACATTTGAGAGTGAAATATGGCCCCTGTGCCTAAGAAAATATCTCTATTGTGAAACACTGAAAGTACATACTGAATACAAAATGTGACAATCAATTTTGCCAGCAACTTTAGAGACTTTAGTCAGCTCCATAAAGGCAGTATTTTGTTGCTTTTGTTGTGTGACTTCAAGTCATTTCTGACTTATGGAGACCCTAAGGCAAAGTTATTAGAGGGGTTTTCTTGTCAAGATTTGTTCAGAGGGGATTTGCCTTTGACTTCCTCTGAGACTGAGAGAATGTGACTTGCCCAAGTTCACCCAGAGGATTTCCATGGCCAAGTGGGGATTCAAACCCCTGTTCTCTGCAAACCCGAGGATTCCATAGGATGTTAAAGGTGGAATAATAGCATTGTAACAGACCTCAGTCAGAGTATTACTGTAAAGAAAAGAATCTAAATGTGAAAAAGTAACAATCCTCCATTGCTAGGGATACCAGCAGGGTGAGATGTTGAGAAAGACTCAACTGAGTGAGGAATCTGTTCCAATGGATTTGCTGGAGGAGCAATGTGAGGAGTTCATCCAGTCCACACTTCCCTGATTGTGAGTCAGACACAATTCCCACTCCATCTTCTGCATACTGATAAACATCTATGATCCCATGTAAAAAAGAGTGAACATTTTGAAACTACACATTTCAGGTATGTGTAACACACTGCTTAAATGAATTTTAAGCAAAGCATTCAAGGAAAGCATACACTTTAAAACATATGTACAAGCATGGATCAAATACAAATTGATTTTTAAATAATAATAATAATAATAATAATAATAATAATAATAATAATAAAAATTTCCAATAGAACCATGCATGTACTGAACATGGAGACTTTACTGAGGTTTGTTTCTTTTGTTGCATGTCTTCAAGTTGTTTCAAACTTATGGCAACTTATTACAAGGTTTTCTGGGACTGAGAGTGTGTGATACACCCAAGATCACCCAGTGGATTTTCATGGCCAATCAGGGAACTGAACCCTGGTGTCCAGGGTCATAGTACAATGCCCAGATCACTGTACCACACTGGCTATCTTGGTTGTATCAGAGGAACTTAATTATTTCATGTGTTTTATGCCTGAGGTCTTAATACCACATGGTACTGTATCTGAAGAAGTGGGTTTATAGCCATTAAAGTTCATGGGAGTTAATTAATTAATCACACCACTATACCACACTGGCTCTTACTGAAGTACTGATCTCTAAACTTGGCTTAGTACATATGGCTGGTACCAAAAGAATATAATAACAGGAAAAGCTTGCTCTATATCCAGTATAACAAGAAAAATTAAGGCGGTCCAGAAGCAGTATACTAGAATGTCAAAATTGTACATATACTGTTTGACATAGAACAGCCTATCCTTATTTCAAATGGTATGCATTGGTTTTTCCAATAAGGTAATGATATAACAAGGAGAACAAGGAGAACATATGGGTAAAAATATTTTGTAGGAGCAAAGGCGTCAGAGACCCTTGTTAAAGGAGAAAGAAATTAATCCATGTTATAGAGAACTTAAATGAAGAGTGACTGACTATTAGAAAAGTAAATGGACTATAGGGAGGAAAATAGGGAAGTACCTACAACTCTTTTATATCTGTTACAGTTATCCCTGTGTCTTCCTCAAATCAAATTGTTAAACAAATTAGCCAGGGATATATTAGTGCAAAGTACAAAACTAGCATGGTATAGTGACCTGAATACTTGACAAGCAGGGGATCGGCATTCAAATGCCTGTTCAGACAACGAAACTCACCTTCTCTTAGCCTTATGGGCAGGCAATGAAAAATATCCTCTGAAGAAATTGTGCTGAGAAAAATCTATGATAGAACTGTCAGAGCTTGCAGTTGACTTGAAGGTACACAACAAGAACAAATGCTAGTAAAATTCTGCTCAGCTTACTCTTCACAAAGCCAATCACATATAGTTACATTCTGTGCACATATGATAACTGCTTTGTGTGGAAAGTTAGAGTAACATAAGAAAAACAGGACATTATTGATGCAATATCAAATACATGTTATGAAACACAACATCTTTAGTAACCACTATCAGATTAATGATGCTTTCTCATCTTCTGGAACTCCCCTGGCTTAGATATGTATGCCAGAAGTTGACAATTCAAAATGGTGATCAGTATTCTGCAAGCAGTATTCTTCCACATACTCAACATCAAGATGTAGGTCATTTCTACACTACTTTGCTATAGTGCTATTATTCCACTTTCAACATCCTGTGGAATTCTGAGGTTTCTAGTTTACTGAAGCCAAAGAGCTCTCTGGCTGAGAATTCTAAATGCCCCTACCTAAACTGCAAACCCCAGGATTCCATAGGATGCTGAAAGTGGAATAATAATAGCACTATGACAGTGTGCAGAAATGGCCAAAAAGATACTCAGTTTTAAGTGGGAAGTATCTTATTAGACTGCAACCCTATCCACAACTTACCTAAGACCAACTAACCTATGCAGAGTTTACTGTAAATAGATCTGTATAGGATTACACTGCAAAATTTCATTTTTTAAAAAACCTCCTATCAGTTTTTCCAATGTATTACCAATTTAATTTAATTTATTGTAAACTTCTTGTGTGGTGTGATATTTAACTTCTTTAAGACTTAAAACAATTTATTCCAGTCCAGAAGCTTCTTTTTGACTATGCTGTTTCGATCAATATGTGGTCATACTGTCCACAAAGATGTAGGAACCAAACTGCAAACATGGTGGAGATATCTGTTGAGATGCTATGTTAATCAGGATGTTAAAAGGAGCAAGATGCTACAGAGGAACTAATTTCTAAATTCTGAACTAATTTCACAGCAGAGGCAAATCAGACAGCTCAGTTCTGGAACTGAAAAGATGTTTCTTCGGTTAAACTGTCAGACAAAAATGTTTACCCTAAATAGTTGTTTAGAAGTAACACAAATTACATGTTATATGGAGATAAGACAGGGACTAAGTGTAATGTACTTAAAAAAATCTTCCAAAACAGAATAGGAATAGTTCTTTTATTGTATGAAGTAATATACTGAAACATATAAAGGGCATGCATAAATGGATTTTATCATACACATTTAAGGTAGGAAATTAACATCTTCATACAAATGTGTTATTATTTTTGTATAATAAAAAACAGGAAAGAAAGCCCTTCTGTGGCATAACCATGTGGCTGATTCTTATCTGCCAATCAAGAATAAATGTGAAATATCTAGTTCTGTGGCGAACAATAAAGAACAAATATGCACTTGTAGAGCTTTAGATTGATATAATCTCCAAAATTCAGAGTTAATAAACTTCAACTAATTTGAATAAATAAAGAATGAATGAATGAGATTTAATGTTTTTGGTCCACAGCAGACTCTCAATAATATATATGTGCATATACATATGTGCATTATATATGTGTTCTATTTAGATTGTAAAATAATAAGACAGTTAAGTTGTTCATTACACTGTGGTTCAGGGTTCTGTTTTGTTTTTTATAATAATTTTATTCAAATTTCAACAAATAAAACAAACAATAGTCTCTGCAGTGTTTACATGTAATGTTTTTCCTTCTTCCGTTCCTTTCTGGATTACAATCATTGATATTCCCTCTATTATATCACGTATTGCAATAAAATGTTAATAATCTATAGTTTGTTAGTTCCTGCTGTTTATCTCTACTTTACTTGTTACATGATATTTCATTGACTATTAACTGTATAATAATTGTTATCATGAAAAATGTATTACCCTCTGTCAAATACATGTTATGAACATAACATGTATTTGATACCTTTACCCAAGGTAATACATGTACCTTGGGTAAATGTATTACCCAAATCTGTAACAATCTTCCACTCTTTGTTAATATCCTCATCTGATTTCCCTTTCAGTCTTTGTGTAAGTATGTCCGCATTTCTGTTTTCCATAAAAGTTGTCCACCACTGTTCAGTTGTGGGTGTAGTTTCATTTTTCCAAAGTCATGCATATTCAATACGGGCTGAGGGTTCTGTTTTTAAAGCCATTTCCTCTTACGTCTGTCAGAAAGAGCTACAAGTCTTGTGAAAAAGAAAAAAAGAGAACATTAAAAAAAGTAAAACCGAACATACGGCATCAAATGTTCAGTTTCCTCTACTCTGTCAACTAAAAACATGCAGCTGAATACCAGATTGCCCATTTGAGCTTTGTTCATACTTACTTTTAATGACTGAGCCCTGCAGCATTTTCCCTCCTAACTTTCTCTGCTATTCCAACTACATTTTTAAAAGCAGCTCCCTACCAGTGTTGCCAATGAATTCTCAGTTTTTTATATTCTTTGGGAACCCAGCTGTTTTCTCTACAGTTTAATTCACTCTACCCTGTTTTTTATCATAGTTCACACATGCCTTCATAAAAAATCAGAACTAGGTTGGCTGCAGTTACCCAGAGGACCTTCTCTTCTGTCGCTCTCAAGTTATGGTATGGCCTGCCGGAAGAGACACGGCATATTACCAGTCTTGACCGCTTTAAAAAAGCAGTCAAGACTGTTCTCTTCCGACAGGCCTTCCCAGACTAGTGTTCCACCGCCTCTCATCAATTGTCCTCTTCTTTTTAATTTTGTTTTTAATTTGTTTTTAATAGTTAATGTGTTTTAGGGGGTTAGAAGGGTTGGTGGGTGGGGAGGATGGGTTACATTTTAGCATTTTTAATGTATTTATATACTGTTGTAATGCCGCCTCAATCCACTGGGAGAGGCGGGATATAAATAAATTTTATTATTATTTATTATTAATATTATATTTTGCAGGCAGATGCTCAATGAGATCACTTCATGGGTCTAACTTCAACCTGCGTGTATAACAGTTTCACACCTGAAATTAACTTCTAATTTCAGAGTGGATCTGATAATTACAAGCCAGTGTGGCATTATGTTGCTGAATGAAGTGCTTACTCAATTTTAGTGAAATCAAGCTTAGACTTGCAGGCTTTCCACTGAGAGTGAAATTGCTTAATATAGACAATGGTAAACCTGGAAGCATTACTCAGCTAGGCTAGAACTTACAGAATCAGCCCTCATTAGTTTGGTCATTGGCTATGCTGGCTAGTAGATGTAGTCCAAAAAAGGTAAATTTTGCAAACTCAGGGTAAGGCAAATTACCTTCAAATCAAATACTAATAAATATCTCTGTGTATTATAGATTTTACTGGAATAAAGGTGCACTTGTTCTTTTCAGCAATTTTTTTATTATGATAGTACTATCTTTTAAGGCGGTACTAGTTTTTTTAAAAAAAATAGCTGTTGATATGCTATCAAAATGCATTTCATCCTTCTACAATACATAGCTAATTCTACCAATGCCAAAAAGATGTCTATGTCAGTATTTTACAACAACAGTCACAAACAGATTTTCATTCTCAGCTGCTTATCCATGTTCATAAGGTATGAAAGAAAGACATTTTCACCTTGAACTCTGGAATGCACATGGTTTGTAAAATTCCACCATACCAGTGAATAGTCTGGTATATAGGAATATACATTTTGGTAATAAAATTTCCTTAAAATTTGTGGCTATCACATTGCTTACTGTGAGTGCAAGGTGCTTTTCTTTTTATCCAAAGTTCAAGCAGAAGCATGCATGGGTGTGTGTGAAGTCATACACTTATTGAGTAGGAACTATCTTTGACCACCTGAAGGAGCCTATAGAGTTGGCTCAGATTTTAGATACTTCCAAGTTTCTCAGAAAAAGCTTGGCCCATTTAGTTTATTGAACAAAGATTGAGTGGTGACTTGATTGCACTGAATAAGCACCTTTACATGGGAAAAGTAATGGGATAATAAAGGACTCTAATTTAGCAGAAGAAGGAGTAATAAGAACTAATGGCTCTATGTTAATGCTGAACAAATTTGAATTAGAAGTCTCAGATTTTTAACAGTGGGGATGATTAACTATTGGAACTAAGTACCAACTGAAGAGGCACATCAGTAGTTCATTTCACATCAGTTATAGTTTCTTAAATCAAGACTAGCCAACTTCCCAAAAATATCCATTAGAGAAATACACCTTAGTGAGTTTAGTTTAGAAATTCAATTTCCCTGCAATGCAGAGGTGATTACGACAGAGAATTTCTGTGAAAGCTTTGCTCAAGAAGTCTGAAAGTTCTTGAAACTTGTTCATTAAAATGAGGAGAGTGGAATGTGCTATGGCATTTACATTGTTTTACTTAATAAAGAGGAGGCCACAGGAGAAAATAGGGTTATACTCAAGTTCGCCCAGGAACTTGAAAAAATGAGGTTTCTGTTGCAACTAACCTGTCACATGCAGAACTTAGGTAGGATTTTTTTTTTCCTTGATGAGAGAGTTGCCATCATCATCATCATCATCATCATCATCATCATCATCATCATCGGTAATGGATGGCCTTCACCTCACAACCGTCAGCAAGAATGTTTTCGTTAACAGTCTCACAAAACGGATCAGGAGGTCTTTAAACTGAGTTCCACTGGAGAAGGAGGCAGTATTATTCAGTGCAAGGATTCAGCGAATGCTGGGAAAAATAGCCTAAATGATATAAATAGAGCAGGTCAAGCAGTACTAAAGACCAACAGTGGGAGGAAAGGTAACTTTAGGACAGAATGTCCAGGAAGGGCAAATGGTTTTAAGTGTCTCTACACTAATGCACAGAGCATGGGAAATAAGTAAGATGAACTCGAACTCTTAATACAACAAAATAAATATGATTTAATAGGCATCACTGAAACCTGGTGGGATGAGTCTCATGACTGGAATGTAGGAATAGGGGGATATAACCCATTTTGCAGAAACAGACCAAACAAGAAAGGAAGAGGAGTAGCCTTATATGTCAAGGATGTTTTCATCTGTGAAGAGATCTATGACTTAAATCCAGGAAGCCAAGTCGAGAGCATCTGGATAAGAATTAAGGGAGCGAGAAAAAATAGGCATGTGATGGTGGGGGTTTGCTACAGGCCTACAGGCCAGCCTGAGGACTTGGATGAAGCCTTCCTGGAGCAGATGAGTAAACATTCAAAAAGAAGAGATGCAGTAGTAATGGGAGATTTCAATTATCCTGATATTTGTTGGCAGTCAAACTCTGCCAAGACTGCAAAGTCCAACAGGTTCCTTCCTTGCTTGCAGACAATTTCATGGTCCAGAAGGTGGAAGAGGCGACAAGGGGATCAACTCTTTTAGATCTGATCCTGACCAACAGGGATGACCTTGTTGATGAGGTGGAGGTGGTGGGATCCTTAGGAGGGAATGACCATGCTCTCTTGGAGTTTGACATCCGGAGGGAAGGAGAAGCCAAGTGCAGCGAGACACACATCCTAAACTTTAAGAAAGCTGATTTCTGTAAACTTAGGGAGTTACTTGCTGAAATTCCATGGTCAAGAATACTGAAAGAGAAAGGAGTTCATGATGGATAGGAGTTTCTCAAAAGTGAGATACTGAAGGCACAATTTAAAATTGTGCCAGTAAGGAGGAAAAATGGCAAGTGTCTAAAGAAACCAGAATGGTTGACCTAAGAACTCTCAGCTGAGCTAAGTGTTAAAAGAAACATGTACAGGAAATGGAAGAATGGTGAAACCACCAAAGAGGAATTCAAGCAAATAGCCAGGATATGTGGGGAGAAGGTCAGAAAAGCTAAAGCACAGAATGGGCTCAGGCTTGCCAGAGACATTAAAAACAATATAAAGGGCTTTTTTAGATATGTCTGCAGCAAAAGGGAAAACAAGGAAATGATATGGTCGCTACGTGGAGAAGATGGCCAGTTAATAACAGAGGGAAAAGAGAAGGAAGAACTACTCAACATCTTCTTTGCTTCAGTTTTCTCTCAAAAGGATAGAAGTACTCAATCTAGGAAGTGGGCAGCAGGTGAGGAAGTGGGGGGAGATGCAGCACAGAATAGGTAGAGAAGTAGTACAGGAATACCTGACTAAACTAGATGAATTCAAGTCTCCAGGGTCAGATGAATCACATCCAAGGATATTAAAAGAACTGGCAGAAGTCATTTCAGAACTACTTGCAATAATCTTTGAGAACTCTTGGAGAACAGAAGAAGTCCCAACATACTGGAGGAGGATGTCAAGGTCAGAGACCTGGGCAGCAAGCCAGCCCGGAGAAGAAAGTGGGAGAGCCAGCAAAGTCCAGCCAGGAGGAGACAAGCAAGCACTTTTACTCAAGGAACTTCATTTACCAGAGTGCCAAGCAAACCCATAGTCAGAATTCCAAAGCCAAGGGTCAAGAGTCCAGAGATCAATTCAAGGTATCAGGAACCAGGTGCTGGGAGCAAGGTACAGGCAAGAGGATGACTTGTAAAAAGTTTGCCGCAGACAGTTATATAGCCCCAGGCACAGGCATGTCTGGTCACCACTTCTTAAACTTAGCCAAGGAAGCCTCCCATTGCACAGCCCTCTTGAGTCTCCACCTTGATTGGGAGCTTATTGAACCAGGCTCCAGAGCCTCTTCAGAATCCGATCCCTGTTGCTCTAAAGGAGTAGGCAGAGGGACATCCATGCCTGCTTGGCCCATGGCAGCAGGGGGAGCTCTTGAGCTGCAGAACTCATCTCCAGCCAGAGCCACAGTGACCAACAGCTGCTGCTCGTCATCAGCAGCTCTGACAGGGGCTTCAGTTATCACAGAGGGCAAATGTTGTCCCCATCTTCAAGAAGGGCAAAAAAGAGGACCCAAATAATTGCCACCTAGTCAGCCTGACATCAATTCCACAAAAGATCCTAGAGCAGATAATTAAACAGTTAGTTTTCAATTACTTAGCAATGTCATAATCACTAAAAGTCAACATGGATTTCTCAGAAATAAGTCATGCCAGACTAATCATATGTCTTTTGACGATAGAGGTACGAGCTTGATAGATGAAAGGAATGCTGCAGATGGAACATATCTTGACTTCAGTAAGGCCTCTGACAAAATTCCCCATGACATTCTTGCAAAGAAGCTAATAAAATGTGGTCTGGACAGGGCTAGTGTTAGGTGGATTTGTAATTGGTTGACCGACCAAACCCAAAGGGTGATAATCAATGGCTGCTTTTCATCCTGGAGAGAAATGACTAGTGGGGTGCCACAGGGTTCTGTCCTGGGCCCAATGCTATTCAACATCTTCATTAGTGACTTGGATGAAGGAGTAGAGGGCATGCTGATCAAATTTGCAGATGAACCAAATTGGGAGGGGTTGCTAATATGCCAGAGGACAGGATCAAAATTCAAAATGACCTTGACAGATTGGAGAGGTCGGTCAAAGCTAACAAAATGAATTTCAACAGAGAGAAATGTAAGGTCTTACACTTAGGCAGAAAAAATGGAATGAACAAATATAGGATGGGGGATGCATGGCTGGATAGCAGTATGAGTGAAAGGGATCTAGGAGTGTTGGTAGATCATAAGCTGAACATTACTCAGCAGTGTGATGAGGCTGCCAAGAAAGCCAACACAATTCTTGGTTGCATCAATAGGAGTATGGTGTATGGAAGAGAAGGTTAAGAGGGGACATGATAGCCATGTTTAAATATTTGAAGAGATGTCATGTCAAGGAGAGAGTGGGCTTGTTTTCTGCTGCTCCAGAGACTAGGACAAGGAGCAATGGATTTAAGCTGCAGGAAAGGAGATTCCACCTGAACCTCAGGAAGAGCTTCCTGACAGTCAGGGCTGTCCAGCAGTGGCATATGCTGCCTCGGAGTGTGGTGGAGTCTCCTTCTTTGGAGGTTTTTAACCAGAGGCTGGATGGCCATCTGTTGGGAATGCTTTAATGTGTGTTCCTGCATGACAGGGGATTGGACTGGATGGCCCCTGTGGTCTCTTCCAACTCTATGATTCTACAATGATGATGATGATCATCATCATCATCATCAATTTATATACTTCCATCAATGTACCTGGCACTCTGATAGATTCTGCTCTGACAACAGTGGATTCCCTTACAGTACAGGCTTGTTTCCTAGGTTGGAGTTTGATGAAAAGAGAGAAGAGCTACAAGCTTGTATCCTCTTGCTAACTACCCACACGACATGCCTCTTGGTCATGCCTATTAGCTGAACTCTTGTTTATATTCTCAAAAATACCAAGTCAAATAATTTTATTCATTGTGATCTTCTTGTAGAGGGAACAGTACATATTCAAGGGGATATCTCCAGCACTATCTGTAGCAGCATATCACTCTTAGTACTAGAAAATTCTCCCATGTTTGTAGAGATGAAAATCCTTGACTATATTTCTGTACAATATGTTCACTGTAGTTGGATATCACAAAATTTTGTGAAGAAATTGTCCTGCAGAGAAACACATATGCATTTTTGTGCAAAAATGACCCTGTTTTCCATGTTCTGTGTTTCTTTGAAGAAAGCCAGTTTCTTGTGTAAGAAACAGGGGCAGGGGATTGTATAGGAAGTCTATTTTCTATGCCGAAAAAGCAGTTTTTGTGCAAAAAACATTTGCTGTATGTTTTTTCTGAGGTATAATTCCTTGCAACATTTTGGGACATTCATTGTTACTATTGTTTGTGCCTTCAAGTGGTTTCTAATTTATGGCAACCGTAAGTATCAGGAGAAAAATGCATAATTCTCACTGGCCTATTATTCTTCCAAATGGAGTTTCCTCAATTGTGAGGAAACCTATTCTTCCACATGGAACTGAATAATTACAAATATTCTTTCCATCTTTACCTATCATGTTCCTCTTTTGTATATGCATCTGAAAGACTAATCCCTTTAAGTTTTAGACTGTTCCCCACAGTTGCTTCTTTCTAGAAGGAAATAAGCTGCTATTAACTTCCTAAATAAAGAACTTTGATTTGGCAGCCAATAAGCCTCTTTACTGTCTTTTCTTTTGACAAGGGCAGAACTAGCTCTGCAATGCCACTAGTATGATTTGTAAAACATTCATGTAAAGGTAATATAAAAGCTAATTTGTTTGCTCTTTTTGGGGGGAGGGAGTAACTGATTGGTTCTTTTTACTTTCAAGCAAACTTGTAAAGAGTTAGCTAATAACCTAACTCCAATTGCTAGTCCCAACTAAAGTAGACCGATTAAATCAATGGGGCTTTCATTCAGATTGATTTATCATTATCAATTTATTGCTTCTTGAGACCTAAATAAATAAATAAACCCTGATGCTGCATTTTATTTCCTCTCTGCCATCACACTGAAGATTTACTAAATGAAACAGTTATCATTTCTCAGGCCTATCTATTTAGACTGAGGGTCTTTTGCCATTGGTCTGCTAGTCTCTATTTTTTTTTTTTTTAATCATCTTCCGGTCACCTGGACAACCAATTTGTGACGATAGTAAAAATGATGGATCCCTATGATCCACAAAAGGCCCATGAAACAGCTAGGGCTAAAACTTCTCTCATCATTTGTTTGGCAATTGAATGGAGAGAATGATTCCACTCTAGAACACAATTCAGCAGGGTTTTAGTTTTTTTAACACTTACATTATGGCCATCTATTTGCTAAGTAGAAGAGAAAACCACATATGCAGCACCTAGTTTCATACATGGACTGGCACACTGGGGATTATATTTACATATGTACTTTTGGAGCCTGTGCAACAAGAGGTATCCATTATCTCTTTACATCAGGTTCTTGCCTTAGCACACAATAACAAATGAGATCTATAAAGGCATCTTGGTGTCCTTGGTCACTTATCAGTTGCAGGGGTATGATCTGCTTCATTCTGGCTTCTCTTAAGGCCCTTCCCTCTTCCCTTTATGTTCAAGAGAAGCTATAGAAAGCTCAGGTAAACCCATTCAGTCAATTAGTGAGATCAGAAAATTGATTTGGCATTGTACAGTGGAATGAAGTACTTGGGCAGAAGGAATAGCCCTCATCAATTCTGCTACATCTAGTAAGTACACTTGCAAAGATATATACTCCATTAGTGTGATAGAAGATTGTGGCCATGGTTCTTCATCCAGCTACCAATATGCATGTGGAGCTCTAATTTTATGCAGAAAGTACCCCTACTGTCCTGAACAGGAACGCAAATATGAAAAACTGTATTTGTAGTGTTGGAGAATTAATGAATGACATTCAATAGCTGTCAATTTTCATAATTTAAGGACAATGGATAGCTGCCTTATTTTGCTTCATAATTGGCTGGATTTAACTTCAAAACTGGAGAAAAGGAGATAAAGATTGACTCATTTAGATCCTAGTGCTATTCTTAGCATGATTAAGACTATGTGTTGGTGCCTAGACTGAGTGGCTCATACCATAGGCCCATTGAAATCAACAGGATTAAAGTTAACCTTAATAAACTTCCTCAGCTGACTTGAATGAGATTAAAGCATGATGTAGGGTGTGTCTGAACTACAGTGTTAATTCATACCACTTTAGCTGTCACGGACAATGGAATCCTCAGATTTGTAATTTAGTGAGACACTTGGAATTCTGTGCTGTGACTCAAAGAAGTGAACTAAAGCTCTTTAGCAGAGAATTCTAATTGCCTCACCAAATTACAAATCTAAAAATTAGGATGGAATAATGGTAGTTAAAGTAATATCAAAGAATTATAACTATTAGAAATCCATTGACCTTTTGAAAGAAGTTCTTATACCTAACACTTGTTTTTATGTTTATATGGCAGAAACATTCCACTGAATTCCTTCTCACTGTTTAAACTATGATTAAATAATGAAATGATTATTATTCATTGTTGTGTGAACAAGCTATCAAAGATTAATAATCACAAATAAATATCACTTGAAGGATATAAACATAATAGTTTGGATCTAAGTCATTCAGCTGGATTTAAGCCCTATTGAATGAATACAGTGGGTCTTTCTTCTATATCAATATGTCTAAAATTGCTCCACAAGAAAAATAATTCATTCCAAAGTTTCCTTTTTCATGGTGTTTGACAGTAATTGTTATTCTTGAAAAGAAGATTCATTTGTCACCAAAGACTGATACATCAGAAGAAATAAATTCTGCAAGAGTCTGATAAATTAAATATCATCTGTTGGCATGTCTACAAGAGAATGGAATGGATTAGGATGAAATGCCAACACAGCTAATATAGCTTAGATAGACAGACAGACAGACAGATAGACAGACAGACATATACTTAAAATATCTGTCTGTATGTCTACTAACTGTCATTATATCAGAGGATTTTAAATGGTCCTGGCAACTAAACTTTACTGAACTATATTAGGTAAACTGACTAAGCCAGCAATTAACACCTTTTCTTCAATGAAACACCCCAAGGTTAATTGCTCTGGCTATGATGTTGTTCAGGCATTTAATTGAATTTGACTATTTCAAGAACAAGGTAATAATTGCCTGAACTGTCTCAGCCTTGATATTTCCTAGCTAGGCAATCTATCACTAAACTCCGCTGTCTTGAACTAGTATCTGTTATTTGTAGACTAGTTAAAAGCAAATGAGTAGTACAGTTATAGTTACAGTCCTTCAGTTCCAGATAGTAGCACTTTTCTGTTCTTTTTCTGGAACTGAAAAAAAAAAAGATTATCATAATCCTGGCAGAATACAATGTATGGCTTGAGAACTACTGGGTCACAAGTTGTGCAGGCCTCTATCAGGTATATACACTTTTGACTTGAAAATGTCAACAGTTTAGAAAAGAAACTTCAAGCAGGGAGTCTAGCATGACACTGCTGAATTCCAATTTCGTTCAAGTTCATTTGGATTTGAAGAAGGAAAATGATTTCTTGCCTCACTCAGTCATTTCCTTACCACTGGCTATGGGGTGTTATCTTACAGGAAACGTAGGCAAAAACATCTGTTTTTTTTAAAAAAAACCCTTTGACTCTACAAATGCTAGGAATAAGGTAACACAGAGAAACAGCATAATTAGGAGTTGCTGTTTCTTTGGAGCAACACAGTTAATTCTAGGCCCTCTCCTTGGATAGTGATTCTGGAGCATAGGAACAAAGAAAGCAGTCAGTTGCTTCAGAAGGTGAAGATGTGGCTTTGAAAAGTTCTGGTGGAAATGGCATGAACAAGTTCTGTAGAAAGTTATCCTGGCATTCCCAAAAGAAGTCACCTGCAGTGGTGAGAGGAGACTTCCTACTGAGCAGGAGAGTGGTAGTGGTATACAGACTTGATAGGATGTTTTGGAAGTTTGCTCTCTTGTTAGTGAGAGTATCCAAAATGCCCAAGATCCAACAAAGGCTGCAAAAATAATCAAGTCTATTGACTATAACCACTTCTTTCTGATCCATGTGGGAATAAAAAATACTGCCAGAACCAGCCATTAACATACAAGTGACTATAAGACTCTAGAACAGGAAGCTGAAGGAATTTGGGGCACAGGTTGTCTCATTCCTTCTTAGGGATGGAAAGAATGTTCAAAATTTTTCAAACAAAGGTCAAAAATATGTTTCTCAAATGTTGGAAAATACTGATGATACTGATTAGAATTTTTGAGGTTTGGGACTTATTCTGCACAAAAAGGCTTTGCGAGAAACATCATTTTCTGAACAAATGATGCACAGAATACAGCATTTTCTGAACAGGAAACAGCATTTTTGTATTATTGTTATTTTCTGCACAGAAAGTATTTCCTGCACCAAAAAACAAAACAAAACAAACCTTTAAATCCTGAACTGTGAATAGTCTTTGAAAACTACACAGTTTTTGAAGACTTTCTTATAGTAGGAAGAAAAATGTTGCTTCCTTTGAGAACAAAATTAGCAAATAATTGCATCTCATGTTAAAGAAAGAAACAGAAGAAATATGAAAGTGAACAACTAGTCATTGGGAAAAATTTGAATTCTTGAATCATGACCTGTGCTTTCATGAAGAAGAATATCTGGCAAGGGGAGAATTAACTTCATGGGAACTGGTAAGAATGTGTTTGTGAGACATTTTGCAACTCTGATAACAAGTACTTTAAAATGAATTGAGTGTGGGAGGCAAGGGGAAACAAAGTACTCAGAACAACAAAATTAATGATGCAGGCGAAATTAGGCCAGTGTTACAGAAATCTATGAATTTTAAGGGGGGAAAACATGAAAGCAGGGAAGGAGCAATGGTTTCAGATGTTTCTGCATTAATGCACAGACCATGGAAAAGAAAAAAGAAAAAACTGAATACCTTAACAGAGGAAGGCAAACATGATTTGATAGACACTGCTGAAACTTGATGGGAAGAATTTCCTGACTGAAATGTAGGAGGAATCGAGGACTGTAACTTATTCATCGGGAATAGATTGAACAGTATCGGAGGAGAAGTAGTGTTATATATAAAGGGTATGTTTGTGTTCTCTCTCTCTCTCTCTCTTTCTCTCTCTCTCTCTCTGTGTGTATGTGTGTAGGACACCTGCACGCAGATCAATGATGTGAAACATAGAAGACAGGTTGAGAGCAATTGGATAAAAATTATGGGAGAGGGAAACAACAGAAACATCTCTGTAAGAGTCTGCTATAGATCTCCAGTCCAGGCTAAAGACTTGAATGATGCTGTCTTAGAACAGATTACCAAATATTCAAAAAGATTGCTATAGTTATAATGACAAATCATGACACCTCTTGTAAGTTAAACTCTGCCAAGAATGTAAGGGCCAACAGATGCCTCATTTGCCATTCTGACATTTTTGTTTTCTGGAACGTGGAAGAAACAGCAAGGTGACTAACTACCTTGGACTTGATTCTTACTAACTAGAAAGACTGGCCAATGATATGGAAGTAGTGGGAAACTGTGTATGAAAATGGCTGCATCATTCTAGGATAATTCCTTATAAATCTTCTCAGCTTTTATTGAGAAAGTGCATCATCCTGGGATTCATTAGGCAGAGGAAAAAAGAAAACTGAACATAGCTGAATGTGCACTCTAGACTTTAAGAAAACCAGGTGAACTTCCATGGTCAAAAATACTCAAAGGTCCTTTTCACATGTTATTTGCCATGTGAAAGGGCCTCTGGAGCATCGCACAATTGCAAGGAGCCATCCACACGACGTCCTCGGAATCGCATGACACTGCTGGGTCTGGCAGGTGCTAATCGCACACTATTTCATTTTCAGCTTGTAGCCGAAAATGGTGCGCAATTATACATTGCTCCAGGGACCCGCATGCACTTACTGTATGTGTGGAGCCTCTGGAGCCACGGTGTTCTCGCTTCCTGCCACAGTGCAACCTAGGAAAATCCCAGGCTGCACTGCGGAAGGAAGAGGCGGAGCCCTTATGTTGCCTGCCAGCTGTCAGGCAGCAGCTGCAGAGCCAAAGCAGTGGGGATGTGACTGCCTCTTGCAAGAGGCTGCTCGCACAATCCCTGCACTCCAGCACTGAGAAAAGGTAAGTTGCGGAAAGGGCCAAAGAGAACAGAGTTCAGGATTGATGGCAGTTTCTTGAAAAAAAGATTTTGAAGGCACAATTACAAACTATTCCAGTGTGAGAGAGAAGTCAGAGGTACCTAAATTAGCCAGGATAGATGTATACCCGAAGAACTGAGACTGAAAAGGGGAATATATAAGAAACGTAGGAATCACCAAAGAAGAATGCAAATAAACAGCCGATATTTTTAAGAAGGTCAGTATGGGTATAGTCTAAAATGAATTCAAGTTGGTAAAATGAGTTAGAATAGCAAAAGTGTGTTAGAGCAAGAAGCTGAAAAAGGAAAAAGTAGGGGTAATGTTTTGAGAAGGAAGGAGACAAGTGCTTAACCTGGAAAGAACTAAATACATGATTTAGTGAGAGGCCTGAAGTCCAAAATGGGTAAAGAGATTGTACAGAAAGGTATAACTACTTTAAATCAATGCAGATTTCCAGGCCAGATGAACTACATCCAAAAGTGAAAAAACAAACTTGCAGCTATAATCTTAGAATCTTTTGTCTATATAATCTTTGAAAATTCTTGAAACAAAGGTGACATTCAGACTTGAAGCGGCCAATTTGTGTCCACATCTTCAGAACAGGAAAAAGAAGTCCAGGCCACTTGCCAATCCATCAGTTTGATTTCAATAGTAGGAAAGGTTATCAGACTCATCATTAAACTGTCAGTCTGTGAGCACTTGGAAAAGAAGCTTGTGATTACTAAGAGTCAGCATGGGTTTCTCAAAAACAAGTCAAGCCGGACTAATCTTGCATCTTTTTTTTATAGTGTTACAAGCATGGTAGATCACATAAATGATGTGGAAGTAGTATATATTGATACAGGGAGACCTTTGACAAGGTCCCCCGTGACCTTTTTACAGACAAGCAGGTAAAATGTGGGCTAGGTGATATTAATATTCAGTGGATTTGTAGGTGGTTAGTGTTAAGTGGATTTGTAGCTTTGGGACCATACCCAACGAGTGCTCAACTATTTGTCACAGAGAGAAGTAATGAATAGAGTGCTGTAGGTTCTGTTCTAGCCCAATGTTTTTAATATCTTTATAAATTACCTGGATGCAGGAAGAGAAAGGATACTTCTCAAATTTCCAAATGACATCAAACTGGGTGGGTAGCTAATACCTCAGGATTTAAGATAACTGGGATTTAAGATAATCCTGGCATTTGCAGTTTAGGGAGAGGCCTTTCGAATTCTCAGCCAGAGAGGTCTTTGACCTAAGTAAACTACAAATCCCAGCATTTCACAGGATGTTAAAAGTAGAATAATAACACTATGACAGTGTAGTGCAGAAATGGCCCTAGTCATTCAGATGCTATAGGAGAAATGGACCACTACTAAATTAATTAACTAATTAATTAATTAACTAAGATATTAGGCAAGAAAGATCAGCTGAACAAATATTGGATGAGTGACATCTAGGTTGACAGTATTACTTGTAAAAAGGTTCTGAGAGGTCTGAGTAGGCAATGAAATAAAGATAAATCAACAATGTGATGTGAGGGGAAAAGCAATTGGAGGCAGCATCAACAGAAGTGTGGTGTCCAGATCAAGGGAAATAACAGTGCCATTCTATTCTCCTTTGTTCAAACCTGAGCTGGACTAAAGTGTCCAGTTTTTGGCACCACCATTTAAGAATACTGACAAACTGAAATGTGTCCAAGGGGAGGATGACCAAACCTCATATGGAATGATTGGTGGAGTTGGGTGTGTTTAGCATGGTTAAGAGAAGATTAAGAGATGACATGATAGTTATCTTAAAATGTTTGAAGGGATGCCATGTAGAAGAATGGCAAGCTTTTCTTTTCTGCTCTGTAAAATAGAGCATAATACAATGCACACATACCCAAAAAGAAGATTCTAGTTAAATATCAGCAAGAATGTGTCTTTACTCTTGTGAATAGCCTATTCATTTTTAAAAAAATTAAAGGTACTTAAGGTAGGCCAAAGAGTTGGGCTGGAGTGAGGCAATGTGAGGCTTCATCATATGGTTCTTCTAGTTTTCACTAGCCAACGATGCATAACTGAGAAAATGATGGAAGCTTTTGCTATTAAATATGGCTTGGATAAAATGCATTTGATAATGTACTAGAAAGAAACTTGCAACGTAACTTTATTACTCACATTTAATTCAGAACATTTTTGATGTTTGTACTGTTTCATTCACTTGCTAGTTCCATTTATGGAAAAAAAATGACTTGGAGAATGCTGCCGATACATCTGAGCTCACCAAGAGACCTTCTGCTTTGCTTTCTGGATAACCTTGATCTATTCTATTATGTCACATAAATATTTTATATGTTAAAGAGTTTACTTTTTTCCATTGTTGAAAATAAAATGATTTATTTATAGGGTTAACCTTTATGTAGTGCCAAATGCAGCACATCTGATATGTTCAGGCTTTGGGAAATGGGGAAAAAACCATTTCATTTTCTTATTGACATGTAGTGGTGCTATATTTTATGCAAGCTGAGCAGATCTGCTTCTTAGCAATTCAGATGTATACATACAAAATGAACATTTTTGCTCAGGACAAAAACATTTTTGAACATTCTAAGACTTCCAGGATTTCATGGGTCTAAAATTAAAATTGTACAATAAGCTCGCATGCACGCACCCAAATCAACTATAAAGGAATAATTGTAGAGCAGATCAATTATGATTATCCTACAAACTTCAGCAAAAGACATGGCATTTTAAACCCTGCACATTGATGAGTTTCCAGCATCTGTTTACAGTGACATTTGGATAATATCAAGCTTATACAGAACACTACAAAGCCAGAAACAAATCATGGCATGTCATTACTTAAGCTGATGATATAGAAGAACAAGAGGATTATTACAAAACTGAGCAGCAAATGATGGAAATTTTAAGTTAAAATGACAGTCTTACTCACAATCCTGAAACTGTTTCTAAGCAGTTTGGCTTAATGGTGCCCAAGAATAATGAAATATTGTAAGCCATTTTCACACACACACACACACACAGAATAACTGGGGCCATTTCACTTTGTGAAAGTAATAGTAAATCATGTATACCACACAACTCTCCTGCATATAGTATGTTTATGTTTGCGAAAGCAGAATAAGCTAAGCATCCTACTATGTTGATGATCACTATACTAGATAAGTGTAATTTCTTATATATAAATTGGAGATATTTCATGCTATGTCAGGGATTCAGTAGCAGGAGAGGGCATAAGAAAGCATGATTTTCACTTTGTTGTTATTACAGTCTTCTTTAAAGAGAAGTAGTCATAAAGGAGGCCTATTTTCTGAAGAAAAGTATAGTAGGTACAAATCAAGTGGTAGAAAATCAATTTTAAGAAGCAGAATCAAGCTGGACTTTAAAAGTCATAAACAGCACTTTGAATTACGTTCAGAAATGGAGTGGCAGCCAGTGGAGCTGTTGCAACAAGGGAGTTGTGTGATCCAGCCCCAGTTAGCAACATGGCTGCAGATCTTTAGACAAGCTGAAGTTTCTTTAGAAGAAAATGAAGATCTTTAGACAAACTGAAGTTTTTTTTTAAATAATAATTTTATTAAGTTTCACAGATAAAAAAAAAACTTTCTTTGACCTGTAGTTTTACATGAAATGTTTCTGATCTTCCACTCTGCTCTGGTCTTCGCCTCTTGAAATACACTCCACATATTACATTTATGTATCACATTACAGTGTTCATCTCAAACGTTGGAACATGCTTTCCCCCTCCCCATTTCCACAATCAAAATACAGTCCTTTTCCCTTGACAGTTCCCAGTTATCCCTCATTATTAGCCATTCTGCTTTTCTCTACACAACAAATTTCAATTAATTCTCATTTCTCTACTTGTCTCTTTTAAATTCTGCTATCATTTCTCAAATTAAGTCCCCCATCATTTGTAAAGTGAAATCTTAAAAATTTTAAAACACGTCTATCAATGTATATCTGGCAGTCTGAGCTATTGCTACTGTTACAATCACTCCTCTTCTGCCCTGGATCTCATTATATTAAAAATGTCTTGTTTCCCACCTCCAACGGTGTCCTATTCACCCATCCACCCTTTAACAATATCACAGTGTCTGTATTATTGAAAATATATCCATCAAAAACGCAAGTTTAATTGATATTGCCAAAGTACATAGTCATTTCATCTAATTCAGAGCCCTGTGCACTGTATCATCTCCCATTCCCCCCACCCATCTGGCTCTCAGCTGCCCGGACATTCATTTCCGAAAAGTCATTATCATTGCTGCTTGGATTCCAGGCCGCTTCGTCCCAGGGAGTGAGGATGTTTTGCTTGTATGACCTTCCAGCACAGGCTCGGCAGTCTCAACAATTTATACTCAGGAAAAAAGAATTGGCAAACAAGTCTCAAACAACAGGAATGCATCAAACCCATCTCCTGCCTTGAACTCCATTATTTTTTTAAAAATGTCTTGTTTCCCACTTCTGTACTTATGCCCTATTCACCATCCCCCCTTTAACAATATCACAATGTTATATTAATGATCACATATCTATCAAATGTAAGCTTAATTGACATTGTTAAAGTATTACCACTTTTTCTAATTCAGGAGCCTGTGCCACTCCACTCCCATTCTCCCCTCCCATCTGGAACTTCACTACCCGGAGTTTCATTTCTGAAGATTACTGTACTCTCATAGATGCTTAAATCCAAGTAGTTCCATCCCTGAGGGTGAGGTTATTTGCTTGAATGACGTTTCAGCACAGTTTCACCAGTCTCACCAGTCCAGACTCAGGAAAAAAAAAAGTTAGGAAACAGTCTCAAACAACAGAGGCCAAAAAAGAAAAAGCACTGCTCGATACTCGCTGCCCAAAGTATTCTTTCAGATCAGAAATCCAGAGTCAAGGAGCCAAAACAACAATCCGCTCAGATCAACCAATATAATCTGTAAAAATAAGAAGCTCAATGTCCAAATGGGGTTTATTCAATCTTGTGAAGTTCAGTCTTATTCTTTAGCCTGGTACTGGCCCTTTAATAAAAAGCCTCTGAGCCGTTTCTTTAAAGACAGCCGCCCCTTTAAGACGAACTCTCAGCCCTCAACAGAAAGCAAAAAAGCCTCTTAGCCATTTCTTTTAAATCAGCCACTCCTCAAAAGAACTCTCCGCCATGACACACTCATGTCCCTCTGGGTTCTTCCATTCCTACGCTCCTGTGCACTGCTGCATGCCCGTTCCAGATGTGATGTTTTCAAAAGCAAAGACCAGAGCAGGTACATATTTTCTTACTTGCTATTTGAGATAGGTTTCTTGGTTAAAAGCTGATGGCGGCACTTGTGCCACTCGGGCGACAATCCCACTGGCTCCGTCATGGTTCTTCAACCCCCTGGTGTTTTCGGCTCCCCCAGCCACCAGTTACAGGGGTCCCCTTCAGACCTCTCCCGCACCCCTCTTAACGGAGGGGTGTTTAGCCACTTCTGGTGGTAAAAAAAGTGGCTGGTATCCAGCGGGTGGCGGCTCGGAGCTGCACCATTGTGCAGCTTCTTTCCGAGCCGCCTCTCGTGCCCGCCATGTGACCGGAAGGGAGACGACCTGAAGTTTCTGAACACTCTTCAAAGGCAGCCCAAGATAGAGTGTATTACATTGCCCCAACTGGGATATAATTGAGATGTGTGTCAGCTTTGCCAGATCTAAAATCTCAAGAGCACAACCTGAGGTTCCTGACTCAGAGATTAATCAAACTGGCATCTTCAGGGAGAGTGTAACTCATCCAGCACAAGCTGAATTCCTGTTCCATGATCTGCATTTTGATTAATCAGGAGCTGGTTCCAACTGCTAAAAATATTTTTGCCAACAAGGAGTTTTTGCACTTGTGGACAGGGAAATGTTCCCTTTAATAGGTCACAACTCTCCTAATCCTCCCTCCTTAAAAAAAACCCTGTAAAATCAAACCTGGCTGTGGATTCTTATGATCACTTCCACTACTGATTTTTTTCCCTTCAAATCTGAGGTCCTAGTGAGGCCTGTAGAAGATTCTGGGGGTGAGAAATGAGTCATAAGATTCTTCAAAGTTTCCTACTTCTGTGCTTGACAACAGAAAATATTGTATTTTAAAAGTAATGTTTGATGGCTACTATTTAAACTGCTAGGCTTAGGATCAGTTTGAAAGTTCACATATTCTGTGAATTTTATTATAGCAATTAACAAAATATCTCAGATTGTGAAAGGTCAAAGATATATACATTATATTTTTTCAATACATACTATTTTAACAAAATTAGTATTCATTTTTTTCTTATGCATGCAGGCCAGCATTTCCAAAGACAGGTACATGTTAAATAATTCATTCTGATAATTTATAAAGTAATTCATTTTTCAATAATGTGAGACTTTTGCCAATTTCTCTATTTATTGTTTTTATATTTCTGTTTCAATTGGAACAACCAGCTTTATTTTTATGATTATAATTATAAATGATGTTTCAATACAATATGTACTGTTTCATATTTTATGCCTGATTATTGTGAAGCAGTGCCTTTAAATCTTTAATGCAAACAGCATATAAATATTAGCAACTAAATAACTGTGGTTTGCTTATTCATATGTCTAAAAAAGACAGTTTATATACTGTATATATGGAGAAAGATGGAGCCAACATGGTGTAATACTTTGAATGTTACACTATTTCCACACGAGGCGAGGGAATCGCTCTGTGCCATTACCTACCACTTCTTCTGGGGTCTGAAGCAACGCAGACTGTCCCTGAAGCCCTTCTGTGGGGCTCCTCCTTGGTCCAGGGTGAATCGGAGCAGTGAGAGGTCTGTAGATCCACACTGCTCCGGCTTCCAAAATGGCGGCTTCCAGCTGGTCATGGGTCCCGACCAACCACTGAAGCTCACCATGCCTAAAGCCTGCCCTCTGCAGAACACAGGCTCGCATTGGTGCAAGCCTGCGAATCTGCACAAGGGAGCAGGAACGCAATGGCACATTCCAGGAAAATAAAGACCTGTTTTTTGTGGTCTTTAGAAAACATGCTGGAGAACCACTTGGAGTTGTTTTGAAGCGGACTGAGGTGTGGATCTCTGGTAAGTAGTCTGCTCCTAGTCCGCTCCAAGGTGCAGATGACCTCCATGAGAGGACACACTGCCCTGTTCTAATTGCCTGGTGCAGAAAGGGCCTCTGAAAGATCAAGATGCAAATCCCAACCCAGCCCTGGAAGCCTAATGGGTGACTTTGGCCACACGTGCAATCCTAAGAGGAAGGAAGTGACAAACCTCCTGTAAGTAAAGTTTACCCAGAATGCCCTAAATTCATAGGCCATTTACACCCTACACTGTTATAATGCTATTATTCCCACTTTTAACATCCTGTGGAATTCTGGGGTTTGTAGTTTACTGAGGCCAAAGAGCTTTCTGATTGAGAATTTTAAACGCCCCTCCCTAAACTGCAAACTGCAGGATGTTGAGAGTGGAATAATACCGCTATAATAGTGTAGTGTGGAAATGGCCATAGGATCACTCATAGGTTGGAAGGCCCATAACAAGAAGTAATCTTCTCCATTTCTGTTTAGTAACATGGCATTTTTGAAGCAGTTATAACTAAGGAATATAGGCGGTCATCTGGCTTTAAAAAAAAAATCCAAGGGAACAGTAATACTGCTTTAGCCTGTTCTCACTATTTGCTGAAAGATACATTGCATCTGGAGAAGTGCTATGCACGTCTATTATTTGAGCATCATTGTCAGTGCTTCTCCTAGTATAAAAAGGTTTCTGCAAAGCAGACTAGATATTGCTGCAACTTGGCTTCAAAGGCTACAACTGTGATGAACTAAATACACAGAAACCGTATTTATCTTTACTCAGATATTTTAATTTGTGCCCAAGGCAGTTAACTCCAACTCAATATTTGTCGATCTTATACATACAGCAGGGTTGTATTTACATGCTTGATTCTGTAAAAGGGCTTGCATTAATTTATTGTTTTGGGGGATGAAATTGGCATTAAACACAGCCAGAATATTATTATGGTTGTATTTATGCCCTGTTCAGCAAAAATGAAAGATTTATAATCATTATTGGCATCTTTTCCATAATATAAATGAGTGGACATAGTTGTATCACTTCTTCCTCCTTTGTAGAGAGGCAAAAGTGAGAAATCTTTTCCATTCAGCTTATGCTAGACATTTATTACAGCCAAAAATTTCTGGTGCAAGTAACTGAATCACAGAAAGCATAAAGCAGGAGCAATGAAGTGTGGCCCTGGAGACATTTTGGGGCCCACAGGAGTACACAAAGCTCCTGGTGCTCAACATTACCATTATTTTCTGGTTCTAGGGTTTTCTAAGAGCAATGCTTTTCATTGAGGGAGTAACACAGCATCTCAAACCCTACTCACACATTCCAAAAATCAATAATTGAAATGGATATTAAGCCACTATGACATCTGTTTTTGCCATTGTTGGGCCTATTGTGGCCCATAGCAAGTAGGAGTTGTTAAGGATAGCATTTTGGTTTCCACACCTACCTAAACTGCATGTCTTAGGCTTTGATGAAATACTAGTCAGGAAGCCAGCAAGAAATGAATGTCTGGTAAACAAGAGTAAGCCATTCATGTGAAAGGCTGTCAGTTCCATTTTTGTTTCGTTTCACAAAACCTTACCTACCAGCACTGCCATGCCATCTAACTTCTGTTTAGGTTTGTGAGCCTTGTGGAAATTTAATGTTGATTTTGACACTCCCTGTTTCTAATGCACATTTAGTTTTAGACTTGTATTCCTTCCCCTTTTGGAAAGCATACCTTTCTTTAACCTGCCCAGACAATCTTCTCTTGACTCCTGAACAGAGAGATTGAACCTCACCCTACAGAAAGACTCACAAAAGACAATGGCAACCCTAACCATCTGGCAGATTTCAGCTATATCCCCTTCTCCCAGGAGCTGGCAAAAGATCAGGGAGGCCACAGACTGGCTGGCTGTCAACAAGAGAGGAACATCTTAGACTAGCCAGTTGTTTTGAGCTGTCACTTTTTTTAAAAAAAAATGTTTTGCCCATCACCACAAAGATAACTGAATGCTGACACTATATATTGGATTCAAATTCTTGAAACGAAGTGGAATGAGACATTCACACTCAAACTAGTTAGTGGACCACAGCAGGAAAGATAGTTATTAATGTATTGTTTCAAGCATGAAGAAAATTGAATTCCTAGTGCTTACAGCAAACACTGGGTGAGCCACAACATGCATGAGAATGCTGAGACAAAGGCAGAAATAAGCCACCACTGTAATGGTATAACAGTGTCATGTGATAAAACCACCTGATTTAACAACTGGGAGTCTGATCCTGCAAGGAAACAGAATTTGGCAGGCAGCATCCTGGTAGAAAAAGCTGGTGGCAGCAGACAAGTTAACAGACAGTGCTTTAATACATACACTTCTCTGACTGCTAATTGAAACTCCTTTTGCAGGTGCTGACACTCCCAGAGCCCCCTGAGAAGTCAGCTTATAACCTGCAAGCTGCTCTCTAAATTCCAATGTAAGCCAATTTCTGCTTTTAAAGGCTGTTCAAAAACACTTGAGAATAAGGTTTTGAGAATAAGGGCCTGCACTTAGGCAGAAAAAAATGGAATGCACAAATATAGGGTGGGGGACATGTGGCTGGATAATAGTATGTGTGAAAGGGATCTAGGAGTCTTGGTAGATCACAAGCTGAACAGGAGTCAGTAGTGTGATGTGGCAATGGTACCACTTTATTCTGCTTTGCTTAGACCTCATTTGGAATACTGTGTCCAGTTCTGGGCACCTCAGTTCAAGAAGGATATCAACATGCTGGAGCATGTCCAGAGGAAGGTGACCAAAATGGTGGAGGGTCTGGAAGCTATGCCCTATGAGGAGTGGCTTAGGAAGCTGGGTATGTTTAGTCTGTAGAAGAGAAGATTAAGAGGGCACATGATTGCCATGTTTAAATATTTGAAGGGATGTCATGTCGAGGAGGGAGAGGGCTTGTTTTCCGCTGCTCCAGAGACTAGGACAAGGAGCAATGGATTCAAGCTGCAGGAAAGGAGACACTACCTGAACCTCAGGAATAATTTTCTGATGGTGAGAGCTGTCTGGCAGTGGAATATGCTGCCTTGGAGTGTGATGGAGTCTCCTTCTTTGGAGGTTTTTAAGGAGAGGCTAGATGGACATCTATTGGGATTGATTTGATGTGTGTTCCTGAATGGCAGGGGATTAGATTGGATGGTCTCTGTGGTCTCTTCCAACTCTATGATTCTGTGATTCTAAGGGCACCCTGACAATGAAACCCCTTGCATTTTTATTTTGAACATATTGAATTTTATTTTTGTGATGTCTCCCCCTAGCTAAATGCGTATAGAGTTATGTCACAATCACAGGGACTTCTACCCTCTTTTCCCTATTCCTACCAAAAAGGTCAGGCTTCACACTCCTATTATACAATGACAATGTTGAGTCCTTGACCAACCAAAGAGGATAATCCCATTTGGTTGCTCCAAAGTGCTCCCTCACTCCCCAAAGTAAGCTCTGGTTACTTCCTGTTATGAATAAAGGCCTCTCCTGAGCCTAATACAGCCTTGAGTGGCGGTGTCAGAATTGCCCCAGAATCTATAGGGTTAATATCAATGTTAGCAAAAAAAGCTATGATCAAAGATCATAGATCAATTGCTTCTTTATGCATTAAGACTACATAAAAACAATAAAAATGTATTTGAAAAATGCTGGAGGGAGGGAGGCAGTAGGGACACAAGAGTAATAAAATTTTGGAAAGAAACTGTTTAGAGTTAAACAAAATATCAAACAAAATAATATGACTTAATGGACCTTTATTGATATTGTCAGCTTTTGAAGATACAAATAAAAATTTAACTTGTAAATTTCTGCTCTCAGTAGTCCTCAGTGTAGCAAGAATGGAAATTGTGAGAGCTTGGAAGAACTTCATGGAGGATTGGACAGGGTTTTGATTCTGGCTTTGATGGAAAAGCTGACTTTTAACATTTAAAAGACAAGAGGAGAGATTACAGAAGATAATTTTTGAAACTATACAGCATCTTTGTATCACATTTTCTTCAGAAATGAATTTTGCTGTGAACTTCCATTGGAACATCTGTCATTTAAGACTGTTGCATAGTTACTCAATCTTGTTTTGGTAGTTAAGTTTAACTGGACTGACTTTGTAACTCTATTTATATTATTAATGGCAGTGCCTGCTTTATGGTGTGAAACATGCATTTCAAGCATATACACATATAATTGCCCCATACTCCTTAGAAGGCAGAGGAGTCCATTCTAAGTAAAATATTTTTTTTAAAAAAAATGGGAAAGATAAGGGATGGTGGTCTCCAAGATCAAGTGAGGCTAATGTGTCGTCCTCAGACCTTAAGAAGTTTCCCACCCCTTCCATAGAAACTGCCCTTTATTGCAATCTGTATGAAGTGGGTGTGTTGTCTTTTCTAATACAATAGAGACATATTGGCTGGCATCCTGTTAGTGACACACTCAAGTGTGACTGGAAGTTACACCTGCACACTGAACTTTCTTGGTCATTGCAAAGGAAGTGAATCACTACTTTGCTCCACAGGATTCCACAGGATTCATCTTCCTCTTGCAGAGACCCACATCCATGGCTGTTCAGTGACAAGTAGAGAGGGGGCCTCTGATAGGTTTCTGGCTGTGTCCCTATGGGCAGAAGCGGAATAACAAAGGTGTCATCCTGAAGCTCTGGGAGTCCTTCAGAGATCATGGGGGATGACATTATCTGTGTCTGATGTCATATACATAAACAGATACTTCTCTGAGACAGCTGGCTCTCCATCCATCACTAGATTTTTACAGGAGGACATGGGAGCAAAGTGCATCCTATGAGAGGAGTGAGGGAAGATCTCCATAATTCCATCTGGACAGAAGTTTACAGTCATCTCCTGAGAAAGGATCTCAGCTACTGTATGAAATAATGAGAAAGGACGCGGGAGGGGAAAAATGACAGCATCTTTAAGACCAACGGTTATTCATTCATTTATTCATTTATTTTCACATGCACTTTCATGACTATAAACCCACATCTTCAGATGCAGTACCATGTAGTATTAAGGCCTTGGGCATAAAGCATGTGAAATAATTGCATTGCTCTCATGCAATCAACTATGACAAGACATGGTATGCAGAAATACCTCTCTTGACTAGACTATTTAAATTTAATTATTTATAAATAAATAAATAGTAAAGAAGAAATTAGATTGCAACTGCTGTAACATTTCCTCTTTCCCTAAATGCTTTGCACTCCAGTTAAATTACTATAATCCTACACATTCACATATTTCTGCCACAGTTCTACATTATTCCAACACTTGGAAACAATTAGCGGTTGAATTTAATATTTGATATTCCTAATTCTGACCTGAACAACCATTGTTTCCTAATTAGCAACTCACACAACATTTGCAATCCAGATTTTGAGCATATTTGCCCTTTCTGTTTTTGCAGAGGCAATGCAGATGCAATTACAAGCATCAGGGCAGCTGAGTAGAATGCTGCAAACTGAAGCTGTACACTGACTTATATTTTCCAGTGAAATGGCTGTATCTGGACATATTCAGTGCATTTATTGCTGTTCGGGACTAACCTAGTGTGCTCATAGAAGTGTATTGAAGCAATTTGTCACCATATGGCTACAAATCAGTCATTAAACAAGCTGGCAAGTGGGTAGACTGCTACACAGTACAATGCCAATCTATAAAGCAAAATGGTAGCAATAATGGCTTGGAAAGCTAAAAGAAAAAAAAGTTACCTTTTGGGCTACAACTCTCAGAATCTCCCAGCCAACAGTGTGCATACTAGCTGGGGGTTTCTGCAAACTGTAATTTAAAGGAATAACTTTGTCAGGTTCCAGTCTTCTGTACTTTTCTGGGTTAAGACAGTTTCTTAAGCCTCTGTTTCCTGCCACCTTCCACTAGGAAAGTAAAAGTGGCAATGGGCAGATCTGCCAATTTTGTTTTTTCCCATGTTTGAATGTTGTGAGTGAGTATGGATTAAACAAACATACAAACTGGAATCAATTCTTGCTCATCTCTAGAGAAAGAATTTCTGCTGCCAGGATATCCTGGCGTACCATCTTTTGTCAATTATAAGTTGATGTGTGTGGTCATGATAAATTACTTCTGTAGGATAATCCTGCAAGGCAACCCTTCATGGAAGAAATGGTCTGGTTCTGGGATTTATACTGTGGGGCAAATTGATAGGTTTAGATGAAGAACTTGGCCACTTTCAATATTGCAACTACTTACCAACTAGTTTTGGGTGTGTCTTGGCAATATTACAGTTGCAGTACCTTTTCATATCTGTACACGAACCATCAGCTTTGAGTGTCTCAGCCACTTCTGTTGTGTTGGAAACAATAATTATATCCTGCATAAACAAAATGGTCCATTTATAAGAATGTGTTGCAAAGTATAAATTTGTTGTTAATGAAATCAGAGCTGAAAGAAACAAATTGTTGCATTATCCTGAGCAAATAAACTAACCAAAAACAGCCTTAGTACAAGCTCTAAAGTCTCTTTAGAGCTTAAATCATGTTTGGCTCCGCAAACTGTTGTCACGGTTATGATATGTCTGGTGAGAGCACTAGATATTTTGAGATCAAATAATTTAGCCTTTACTTGACCTTTTTCTGCTACCCTACTCCACGTGTTTGCAGAGGTCCACCGGACAAGCACGTATTGGGCATGGCCGTTAATGGTTGTACATTCCAGACCTCATTCAGGCAGGCAACTTAAGCCTTTCCGATGCTTTAGGGAAAAACCTCCTTGCAAACCGGCTTTGCTCGGCGCGTATCTTTACAAAGTCGCATGGCCAAGAGCCGAGCCATTCCTTTATGTTGGGCCATCAGTATACTGGCCATACTATTGTCATTCAGCACTAAGCTCATCATGTAAAACCTGACCTTTTCCAACTCCTTTGTCCAGCTCCAAAATTCCTTTGTTCTCACCGAGCATGGCATAGCCTGTAGGTAAAATCCACCCTATAAAAAGGTCCCCATTTTCGGGACTTCCTCGGAACACTTTGGACTTCCATCCCGCCTTGCTGTCGGTTTGTCCAGTGAACTCCCCTCAGCGAACTGCACTGAGCTTCCTTCCCTGCAACCTCCTCTTCTCTCCAGGACTACGAGACCAAGTGTCGTATTACCCATTCCCCAAAGTTCTCCATTTCTATTTGTCAGTTAGCTAGTGTATGTCTTGTCTTTCGTGTTGCTTGTCTTCAATAAAATATTATTTGTTACTTTAAAACCTTGTCTAGCCGCTCTCTGACCTGACGCTCTATACATAGGGTGAAAGATCCTAGCTAAGTTACCTTGCCTTTTATTAGCTTAAGAGAGTGCTTGAGCTTACTTTCCCCATCTTGTGTTTTTATTTGATTATTTGGGCGCCCCTCCCAGGACCCCCAACATACAGGGCAACAAAACCAAGTGCAGGCGCACTGGACTGCATTATGCCTCATTTTTTCCCCAAATAAAATTGTTTGCTTCAGTTAAATACTGGTGTTATAATACAGGTAATGCTTTATTATGGAATATGATGTGTGTGTGTATTCAGTTATTACTGAGTATTGTTTTTGAGTATTGTTGTTCTGTGCCTTCAAGTTATTTCCATTTTACGGAAACCCTAAGGTGAACTTATCATGGAGTCCTCTGGGGCTGAGAGTGTGTGACATGCCCAAGGTCACTCAGTGGGTTTATATAGCTGTGTAGGGAACTGAACCCTGGTCTCCGGCGTCATAGTCCAATGCTGAAACCATCGTCCAATCCTGAAACTATCACTTCATGCTGGCTTTCTGCAGGTATTTCACTATATTAATCTTGCATTTTAAAAAAATCTTTGACACTTGAGTATGTACTTTTACATTATGTTGATGAGACTATGGCCATTTCTACACTGTTATAGTGCTATTATTCCACTTTCAACATCTTCTGGAATTCTGAGGTTTGCAGAATGCTGCAGAATTCTGGGATGAGCATTTAGAATTCTCAGCCAGAGATGAGGAGGAGGAGCCAAGATGGTGTCAGGGAAGTAGGCGCCGTTTGATATTCTGTTTGTTTTACCCATTGTTTTGCCTCTTTTTATACTTCTTATTTCTTCTTGCCAATCTGCTTTTCATTGTTTTTATTTTTATTTTTTTATCCTTGGGCCACTCCCTAGTCTTATGTTAATTCCATACTTGCTCTATGTGTTGATTTATTGTTGTTTTAGCTATAGTATTTTAATTGGTGTTGATAGTGAAGGAAGACAGGGGGAGTTAATTCCCTTCTACTACACTGCTGATAACTCTGTGGAACTCTTGACTATAATAGACCCTTGGTTATCTTCCATGCTCTAAACATGATATTTACAAGACAAACCTGCAGAGAAATGGGCATCTCCTCCCCTCCCATGTTTGACTTGCCACAGATGAAAAAGCAGACAAAAAATCCTGCCTTCTTTCCTTCTAAGGGTGAATCCAATGAAAACCAAGTCACAGCTTGTCCTAACCCTGACTGGTCAATAGAATCTCCCCGGAGAAGGTCTGAACTTTGATGATGCTCCTGTGCCAGCAATGGATTTGGAAAGTGAAATAGCTGAAGCCAAAGGCTTAGTAGGACCAACACAGCACTTAACTATTAGCTGTGAGGAGACGACAGATAATCACTTTCAACATCCTATGAAATCCTGGGGTTTGCAGCTTATGGAGGGGCATTTAGAATTCTCAGCCAGAGAGCTCTTTGACCTCAGTAAACTACAAACCTCAGAATTCCACAGCATGTTGAAAGTGGAATAATAGCACTATAACACTGTAGTGCAGAAAGGCCCTTAGACTTACATGAGCTGTTTTTCAACCAGAAACCACCTACAGTAACCAAGTGATTAAAACTTCACTTCAATTTTGCAAAAAAAGAGACTCACTTAGGGCTAAACAGGCTGGGCAGGAGGAAGAATCAGAATGTCCTACAATGATTTATTAATATCTAGCCTCCACATTTTTGACAAAAATATTTTTGATGGAAAAATAATTGGAGTGGGATGCAGGGGGATGAAAATGCAGGGGGGGGACACACAAGGTAGATATGGCCCTCAGGATTCAGAGAGCAGATGCAACTCCTCCCCAACAACCTTGGAAGATATTCAGCCCAGCATTAATTGTTGTCCTCTGGACTCACAGAAGACACATCTGTGCCGTCCTCTCTCAGATACTTCAGGATTGCAGTTCTGTTCTGCTGGCAGGAGAGGACAAAGATACCATAATAGCATTTTTTATGTCTTATTACTTTTGCACTATTTGAAGTTATAGGCATTGTGACTCCCTTTACACTTCTTTTCTCTGTACTAATCTTAGCCAGCTTTCAACAGCTTCTCATAGGATATGGTTTCCAGACCTCCATCTTGCATCCTGATTGCTCTCCTCTGGATATGTACCAGTTTGTCAATGCCCTTTTTGAAACCTTGGATTCAGGCAGAGTACTAGAAACAGTGCTCTAATGGACACTATTTTTGTTTTCTGCTTTAAGAACAAGAAAGCAAGCAAGAAGAAAAGAAGTGATTATTCCCTTATGAACTAATTGGGCTTTGCAGTGCAGAGGCAGGTTAGTCCTTTAAGGTAGGAACTGAAAAGTTAGGTTGCCATATATTCATCCATTCCTCATATGTCTTCAAGGGATCAACATAAAAGTTTGCAATAGGAGGGCAGAATTTTGAAAAAAAAATACACAAATAGCCCTAAGTATCTATCTCATGTGACTCATAAAATCAGTTGGAAACTTACCATTAATAAAAGATTGGTGGCGGCTGCAGGTGTATTTTTCCCTGCAGTCTTACGGTACCTATCAGCTAGTATGCTTTTATCACATAAAGAACACCTGGGTGACATTTACTTAACGTTTGGAAATGTTGCCTTTTCTTTTTCTTCCAAATACATTGGAATCATTTTTAACGTGTTGTAATATTGGACTCTGATTTTATTTTCCTTTTCTTTTTTTCTTTCTTTTTTGGGGGGGGTGGTGGTGGTATTAAAAGTCACATTTCCTTCATTTCTTCTGAGAAAACATAGATAGATGAAAATAATAGGATGCCTCCAAGGCTGTGCAAGAAAATAACACAGACAGCCAAATATAATGATGCCTACTTCAGTAACACATTCAGCCAGGAAAGTAGTATCTTTGAATCAAAACATTATCATCCATTATAAAAACAGTGAGATTGACCAAAAGAGATAGGTTAACTTCTGCTAATATTGGCTAAAACAATAAACACATTTGTTGTCTTTTTGGTCCAAATTGTATAGGCAGAAGCATATGTTCTCATTTAAGGTTATACACCTTTGCTTTTTTTTTTTCTTCACTTGCAAAAACAAATAATTTAAAAGGTTTTCACTCCATTGGGTGAAAGTGGAAATTTTTTTCTACTTATTTTTTGCCAATGTCTTGCATTTGGGACTTGTTTGTGAAAAATTTTCTGGGAGGAAAAAAGCACTTGTTTTGAATTAACAACTTACATTTTTGCACAAATAGTATATTTGAACAACAGTATTTTCTACACAAATAGTATATTTGGACAATACTGAGTTCTACACAACAAAACCAAGATATTTCAGGAAACTCAGCATTTTTTCTCTTCATTCCAACTTGCCCCACAAAAATAGCCAAATTAAGAAAGAAAAGTATAGTGTCTCAATATGTCAATCTTTATTACCAAACATGAGAAAATTCCTAGTTATGGATTAAAACATGTTATTGTTGCTGCTTTTTACTATTTTCTGAATATTTTTGAATATTCTTTCCTTCCCTAGTTCTATTACTTTTAGTTATCTTTATGATCATGGGGTAAGGAAGAGAAATCCACAACTTCTACTTACTGCAGCATATCAAGTTTTTGGAGAACTGACTAGTACAGACCTGCATATTGCATGATGTAATTCATAGATTCTCTCTGTGTCTTAGGCAGGTATAGTCTAGCTTCTCAATAGTACAAACATCACAAATAAAAGCACAAAATCATCATTCCTTACTGCCCTTGAGGGTTTCTTCAACACTCACACTGGAACAGCACTCAAGGTACAGATCTGGGGAAAGGACAGGAAAATTCCACCAAACGCACTTATTTTGAGAAAGCATGAATGAGAGTCTACAGATATTTGTCTTCACATGTATTTTAAGTGATTGAGTGTAGGAAAAGTATCAAACATGCTGACCACATCTGGCACAGTTTGCCATTCCCACCTATCTGTCACTATTGTGGGGGTATATTTAGCTGATATTTGGGGGGGTGAACGCACATGTGCTATCACACATTGGGAACCCTGAACGACCGAGAGTCCTTAGCAAGTGCAAGCCTAAGTGTTTATTGTCCTGTTTCAGATGTTGCCCATTTGCACAAAAGTAATAGTAGCATTCCAGCAAGCTACTCTCAGCCAGTGATGTATTTAAGTCTTTTACTCCAAGTCTCAAGTCAAGTCTCAAGTCTCTACTGTCAAGTCTCAAGTCAAGCCCTTGAAGATACTTTCAAGTCTGGAAGTCAACTTTATACACCAACCAAAATTTCAGAATTAATGGATAGAGTGAAATAAATTCAGTTTTAACAATTAAAGCAGAGTCAGCTCTCCACATTTGCAATTTTGCCATCTGCAGCTTCAGAAGTGAGTAATAGGATCCTATCTTACTCCCCATTACTGAAGATTCAAAAGCTTTAAAAGAAAGGATCCGTCTTCTTCAAGCCCATTGCCTAACACATTTCTTGTTCCCCTCTGAGAAATGCACCCTGCACTCTGGGGCAAGTCTTGTCTTTTGCTCTTAGGAAACATTTTAGAAAGCTCTTCTGATATACAGTAGGGACAGGCTGCTGAGCAGACCTCAAGCCTGCCTGAAGCCCATTGCCTAACCTTTTTGCTGTTCCCCTTTAAGAAATGAACCCACACTTTGGGCTTGAGAGAGATTGTCATGTGACTTGTAGGCAAAAAGAGATGGAGGCATTGTTCAAATTTGTAAGGTTTCTGGATGAATGTGTTATATTAACTGAACCAAGAGCATCAAGTCAGTCATTAAAAATATATAAGTCTTGAGTCAAGTTGAGTCAGTAGTGCATCATTTATGACCAAGTCGTGTCCAAGTCAAGTCACTGAAGTGACTTAAGTACAACTTGAATCCAAGTCTATGAACTCAAGTCTACATCACTGCTCTCAGCTTTTCTAATTTGTCAGCTTTACTTATGGTGATCCTATAAACAGGAACTATCCAAGACCCTCAATTATTAACCATCCTATCTAGATCTTTCCAAACTCAGGTTTACCTTATTAAGTCAATCTGTCTGTAATGTGGTCTTCCTCTTTTCCTACCACTTTCAACTTTACTGAAAATTTTTATCTTTTCAAATGAGCCATCTCATCTCATGGTATGTCTAAAGTACAATGGCCTAATACTGTCTATTACCTTAGCATAAACATAGAACTCTTTCTTACCTTAATATAAACATGCAAATATCTCTATGATGATCACTGTATGAATAGATAATAGCAATAGCAATAGTTAAATTTCTATACCACTTATCAGTGCTAAGTACTCCCTAAGTGGTTTACAATGTGTTTTAGCTAATTGCCTCTGACAAGCTGGATACTCATTTTACCAACTATGGAAGGATGGAAGGCTGAGTCAACCTGGAGCCCTGCAAGACTGAGCTCACAGCATTGTGGCTGCAGTATTGGCATTCAACCACTGTGCCACCAGGGCTCTCGTAATGATCTGTGTGTGTGTGTGTGTGTAGTCTTGGTCTATGGGTGAAAATATGCAATTAGAATTGAACATATTGTTCAAGAGTTATACTCTTGGCTGGTTATTCAAATACTTTTGTACTTGCAGACTCTTTGGTTGTGTATGTGCTACTGATAGGACCAAAAGTGGTTAGTCAGAGGGCTATCATGCTGTAACAAAACATCAAGCAACTGGATGTGAGAAGATGTTTTCCCCAAAAAACCATGGAGTCCATGGTGTAGATAGCTTGAATACATTGACAGTCTATGACTTCTTGGATACAGATCATCCTTCCACCTGTGCAGATTGTGATTATTTTATGTTGTCATCGTGTTCATGTTGCTGTGGTCAAATTATTGATGGAGGACTAGCTTTCTGATTATGATCTTCTATGTACCTATTGAGTTTTCTTTTTCCTGAGATGCCAGAAAATATGAACCCCTATTCAAAACTGGAGCTTGTCCCTAAAGCCATACTGAAAGATTAGGACTTTCCAGAGTTTGTACTCTGCTGGCACAGCCATGCCACAATGAAGTGGCAGAGTAGGACTTCATGGACAATAGTGTAGAGTGTAGATAGTCCATTTTTCATACACCATGTTTGTGACCCACTCCTCTATCTTGGAGATAATTCTCTGCTGAAGTTCAAGTGGTGCCACAGAAGATCTCATATGAAGTGAGGTGGATGTCAATGAATATAAGGGCTCTTTTGGTTGTGGCATTCCAACGATGGGATAGCCTTTCCAGAGCAGCCTATATGAGAGGTATAAAGCTTTCCAATGGTTTTCAAATGGCTTGTTCTTACAGTGATAACCTATATAGCTTTACCCACTGGAGTAACATGAAATTCAATGGGACCTACTCTCAAATATGTCTGCATAGGATTGTAGCCTAAAGGAACCTTTTCATCTCATTGTATCAGTCAAAGAACATTTATGCCTTCATCTGAAGCTTGCGTGTTGTATAGGAGTTCTGGTACATATTCTAAAGTGCACTGGAGGGCCTTCTAGGCTCTACCAATGCACTATGAAATATCCTAGAATGAAGTTAACACCCCACTGTGGCAGTCTGTAGCAGGGCATTGGAGAGAAATGTTGTCTTCTATATTTCTTAGAAACACAATTCAGCCTTTTCTTTCTTTTTAGTCCTGAATATTCTGTGGAGCTGCCTATTCCCTTTCATGCTCAGTCTCTACTTCTTTAAATTCCAAAATAGCCTTAACTAATTTAATAACTAGTTTATCTCTACCACTTTTATTGGTTCTGTCTCAGCCATATCACTTTTCTAAAGTGATAAATTATGATTGCTGATTCAAAACTTAAATAGTTCCTGGCTTCTTCACTGGAACCATACATTATTAATGAAATTGCAAGATTTTAAACCTGACTCTTGATAGCATGAACAACCCCCTAAGGATCACTGTGTTATAGTGTGTGTTTTGATGCATAGATGATATTATAAACTGAACAGTCTTGGAGGCTTACATGCCAATAAAAGACTTTATAAGATATTTTAAAAGACATATTCCCTGTGACTTGTTCAAGAGGCTTGGAGCTGGACTCTGAATTTTAATTGTATTTCTTGTATTGACATTCTGTGAATTATTTGTTGGATCTTAGATGCATGAAACAAAATAATTCAGCCTGTGATAAAGTACATGCTCATATATTCTGTCATAGACATACAGAAACAGTGTAGTCCTAAGCAGAGTAACTCGAAAATAAGCCTGTACAGGATTGCAGCCAAATTAACGAAACTGGGATTCACAAGTAAAGGATAAATTGTGATACTAGTCTCATGCCCTGAGCAAAGGAGCTTAGACAGCAATTTACATATATGGATATCTTAAACTAGGAAAATATATCTGTGGACACAAATGTACAAACATTTTTGGCTTTGAATTTAATAACATAAATTAAGGATAACTCACAGAAATTAAGAGTAAGTTTTTTTTCCCCCATCTCACCATTCTACTGTTGTTACAAGTTAAATAGCCTAGGACCTCACTACCTGAAAATACTTGAAGGGAATTTGGAACAATAGAATTTTAAGTGGGTCTTGAGGGCAAAAGATAACATGGTACATGGCTTGAATTTTCATCATCACTGTAGGGTGCAAATAACTGCTCCCAGAAGGCATTTTATTTTAAACTGTATTTCACATTGTATGGAATTTAAAAAGTATAAGCTGCTAACAACTGTTTGCCTCAGGATTGTAAATTTAAGGTCTTTCTTTTTTTAAAAAAAATTCATAATGGAGTGAAAGAATGTGCAAATTATTTGGTTAATTAGAACATGAGAAACAAATTTCTTCAGGACTTTTTTACTTTTCCAAGGATGGATGTGGGGCGAATACATGACAAGATCTGATATGGGTTTGGATCTTTTTCAGCTATTACAATTTTGTAAGCTGCCTTTACAATACTGTAACTGCTGGGAATTCTTTTTTACAATCATGAATAGTTGAATGTGTTCCCCAAAACATACCTTTGAACTTGGCAATGAACTTCACTCAAGGCATGGGGAAGTAACATCTACAGTGTGCTTCTGGTCACAGGATTCTTCAGGAAAAGTAGTTGTGGCAAGACCCTAAGGAGTCTCTCCATCTGCCTGTTCTCCAGGCATTCCAAGATCAAAAGAGCACTGTAGATGCTATTTGTCAAAGCAATCAAATCCAGCACACTGGAATTCCTTTGGTTAGGATGCTGCCAAACTGTGAAAATAGATTTGGGTTGGGTTGGGGGATTGTTCATAGTAACGATGATGATGGAGTTCCATCAAAATAGTTATGATGACAATGCAGGGATTTTAGCCACAATGTTTGTTAAATATATCAGGCTTACCCTTTCCACGGTTGATGATATATCTATCATACATCTATGCACCAAATATCTTGTTTTACTTTTTCTTTGGTCATTTCACATATCACAAAACAACCAAGATTGTTTAATCTTTGGATTGAGAAATTTGGCATCTTCTGATCAGGAACAATATCCACTCTGGTTATTGAAGTCATCATCACCATCTTTATCATTACCACCACCACCATCAATTTTCATTTCTTACCTGCCTCTCCCCATGGCTCTAGGAGGGGTTCATCATAAATTAAAATGCATCAAAAAAAATACAACCATTTAAAATACACTAATTTAAAAATCACAGTTAAAAATTGAGTGGATAGGCCTGCTGGAAGAGATAGGTCTTTAGTACTTTTTAAAAGTTAGGCAGCATGTTTTGCTGTTGACTCTCTTCTGGAAGGCCATTCCCTCAGATGGCTGATGAAAAGGTCCTCTGGGTGACCAAGTTCCAGCTTTTCCTTCTTCAAAGAAAGCCTTGGTTGGTTGTTTAGGTTGCCATCATTCTCACAAGGGTACACATCCCATATGGCCTTTCTTACATCTCACATGGAGAGTTAGTCCATGGAACCTATGCCGCTGTTGGAATTTGTGTAAACCCTACCGGCAGAACTCACTCAGCTTTTCCACACAGAATCTGAGCTGCTGCTGGCAAGACATGTAGAGCAAGAAGGCTGGTGGGTTACTAAGTTGGCAGTCCACCTTCCTTGTTCCAGATTGTGGAAGAGACCCAAGTGCACACACATGCACTGGCATCCTACCTAGTCTCTTTTCATCATTCTTGGTATTTTGTGCACTGATGTTACAGAGGCATAGCTCGCATACAGACATCTTTGTCCTGAGCCAGTGAACCCTCGTGACAAATAGGACTGAGTGTAGAGGGAGGGAGATCTGTGCTTTTATAACCAGCTCACCAAGAAATTTCAGGTTTCTGGCTTGCCTTGCGATTTGGCTCCACAGCTTCTCTATGTCCCAGAGAAGCACAATAACCCCTTGAGATTTCAGTTGGTGTCCTGATGCCTAGCAGCTATATTCTACATGTATTCTTGGCTTCCGTCCATTAAAAATAATTCCAGGCAAGACAATGAATGTTGCTTTATGTATCCCTTTTTTTTAAGGAAATTGAAATTTATTACATGGTACCCTGTGATTTGGATGCCATACCTTAAGATGAGGGTTGAGCAAAGTATACCCATGGGTCAAATTTGGGCGCCAGGATCATTTTTGTGCTCTCCAGGGAACCCTAGGAGAGAGAAAAAAGTTCCAAAATGTCCTCTAGTGGATAAGGGGGGGGTATTTCAACCTCATGTGGAGATTCCCTGGACTGCCCGGGAATTTAAAACAAAACAAAACAGCATTTTCCATTTTTGCCCCAAAAAGACTTTGAGAAGTGTATCAGGCATTTCCATCACATGTTGGGCTCCCCATGAGCCTTTTTTAAAACAGGAAATGACATCTACTCACTTCCTGTTGGTATTAGTGAAAGTTCTTCCCATGTCCAATGGGCATTTGGGGACCAACAAAAAACAAAAACACAGCTACTTACATACTTACTTACTTACTTATTTGCTTTGGTGGAATTGGCTGCAATATTGGGGGGCGGGTCATCTGGGAGGACAATGCAGCTCCCTAACCTTCCATGGTTTCCCCTCTTGGAATCTGTTTATTTAAAAACAATTCCAGACAAAACAATGGAATTTGTTTTATATATGACCTTCTTTTTACAAAGTTAAAATGTGTATTTTGGATATTAGTACTGGACATGAGTTTAAATTGGAGGGTGAATTTTAAACAGTTTGAATATGGTACATGGTGAAATTCTCAGCCTAGCATCAGTTTTATCAGATAGTGTAACTAATGTTCATTGTGCAACAAAAACACCAATGATTTGTCTTTATTTAGTTAAAATTTCATTTCACCAACATACCTTTTTTGTTTGTTTATTTGTTTCCATTACTGATGTTAAACATCTAATTATACTTTATTTAGTCCATCTCATGGGCTGCTGTTTGTTAGCAAAGGAGTTTGTCTTCTTTATCCTATCTGGAGTTAAGTAGAATATGTTTTCCTCTGTTTCTAAAAAGATTATTGGTTTGGCCATTACTTTACTGCCATCTATTTCCTCCAGCTATGTGTGAACTAATTATACTTTAGCAAATGATAACAGCATGCAGCAAATATATCTAATGTTTATTTCTTGAGGAAATTCTCCAAAGATATGCTAAAGTGAAGAATGAAGGAGAAACATTGATATTAATTGTAATATGATGGATGGAATCCTGTTGGTGAAAAATGCACACAATAACTTGGAGTTAATTGAGTGTAAGTCCTTCTTTATTATTATTATTCCTCACAAGAAAAATTCTAAATCTCATGCAATTCACCTCATCCCCCAGGCAACTGCCAGCCCCAGGAGAGCTACCATGATCATTTACCAGCAAATTGCTAGAGATCTCAAAAACTGACCTCAGTTCTCTAAAGGTCTACACTGAAGGGTTCAGTTTCTGACAGAATCTGGCCCTGTTAACTGGACTATAGCATTGTTCTCCCTGATTTCTTAAAAAAACATTATTTATAAGTAACAGGTATGACCAATGAATGTTGGTCAGTGAAATGTTGTTGCACATTATTATTTTAGACCTTTCTGGCTGTTAAGGGTAAAAAAAAAAAAAGTTCACACAACATCACATTTTTCTCATCTTATAGCTCGGAGGGAGCTATAGCCTCTAGGCAAAATGTTTTTCCAGGGACATTTTTTGCAGGCCTCCAGACCCCTGCCAGACCTGCAGACACCTGGACCCTCAAAAATATTTTTGTGGGGCAAGAACTGCAAAATGTGACAAGTTGCAGCCTCTAGATATAGTAAAGAGCTTGAGCACCTCAGCATGCAAATTCATAAAAGATGGTCAAATCATCAAAAGATAATCAAATCATCTCAGTTGCCTACACCTATGAGTAGTGTTTAGATTACTTTTGTCCTTTAGTGATGTAACTGTGACTTCTAAAGTTACCATTATAGTTATAAGGTGTGGCTTCATTAAATAGTAGAGGAAACTATAAAAAGGTTCAAATGACCACTCATGCTTTGTGCTGTGCCCTTGTGGTTTGTTCTTGAGGAAACAATTAATTGAATGGGAACAGAGTACGTTTTGTATCACTGGCTGGCAGCTTATCGCTTTCAGATATTTTAATTATTAAAAAAAGTATTCTTTGAGAAATAGGAAAGTCAGAGTTTTAAAATAAATTGTAACTCTGACAACAATTGTTTATTTGACCATGACAGTAACAATAAATTAATATTTCTTAAAAGTTACTTTCCAAGGTCTGCTAAGCTCCTGTAAACTCAGTGAGAGTTACTACCAGCAAGATGTACGATTGCACTGCAATTGTTAGAATATCAAGGACTCTATGACTGAACTGGAAAGTGTGGCACTTTTATTTCTCACCTAGTCAGAGAGACTTTGGCATGATAAATTGTAATATCAGGTCATTTAGAAAAAAGAAGTTATTATTAAATAAAAAACAGACATTTACTAAAATATGGGTATGTTATCAATCACTTTTTATTTCCTGTCAGTGCTGGTCTCTATAGATCATATTAAGTTTCTCATCTGCCTGTTAGAAACATGGCCATCTGTTGCTTAAAGCCTATTGTACTAATTATCTGAACAGTTGGCTTTTGGGCAAATGCATATATCTTAACCTATTAATTTTCTCATGTGGTTTGCAGATAGATATGCAGATACTTCATGGGAGTTGTGACTGGACCCTTCATTTTATAAGAACCCAAAGAGATACACACATATTCATCCTGACTGTGCAGGATCCTTGAACGCCAATGAAGTGGGAATAGAAAGTTGAGTAGACTACTCTAAGGTACCTATTGGTGTTTTTGCCCTATTATAAAAGACAAAAGTAGCATGGTAGCATAACTGATTCTCCATGGACTCAGTCAAATTCTCCGCAGAAGAAGGACTAAAGCCCTTTCAACAGGTTACTAGATCCTGGTGGCATCCTGTGGGGAGCACAACAGAAGTGCATCCCTCCGCTCTAGCTGCCTGTGGGAATGGAGGAGGTGCGATGGCCACTCCTCTTTCTTCTGTAGCACAGTGAGGCACTGTTCCAGGCTCCGTTGGGGCAGGAAGCGAGGCCATTGTGCTTCCTGACCCTCCTCAGCTCAGGTAAGTGCAGTAGGATGGTGGGAGGGCAGCACGATCACCAGTCATTGATGGGAAGAACCCATCAATGATCTGCAGTGTGATCACACTATCTGGGGATGAGAGAACAATAGGACACAGATGACGTCATGCAGAACTGTTGTCTGGGTCCCATACTTCTGCTGTCCCTAGTTTGGGATGACAATGTCCTGTGGAAAGGGCCTACTTCACACAAGTGTTAGATATCTAGAGCCATCTGGAAAGTTACTGGAAATCCTCACCTTCAAATGCAGGCACTGCCATGCTCAGATATATTTTTTGCATACAGTTACAGATGGGGAAATGATGTGCTAAATCATGATCCTGTATGTAATGGTTCCTGCACATCAGTAATTTCATGTGATGTTACATATTAAACATGTAGACAAAGCAGCAGTAAACAGAGGACTTTGTGAAAAAGCAATTTTGCAATTTTCACATAAGGAGTTTGGACTTGGGCTAGGACTTGGACCGATTTCTGGCCACCCCAGGATACAAACAGGACAAATGCAGGAAACATGTATGCAGGTAGCTATGCATTCATCCTGAAGCTGGCAGATAGCACAGCTTTTATGGGCAACTGATATCTATTAGACAGACAGTATAGATTTAGCTTTTAGTCACATCTCTTCAATTTTCTTGCACCAATATCTCAGTATTCATCTTTTACAATTTAGGGAATCATTTGGCAATGTGGTTATGATTATCAGAATTATAAGAACTAAGCATTCATTCTGTGGTTTTGATTATTAGGGCTGAGCATTGTGGTTATGATTGTTAGTATTATAAGTACTACTAGTATTATTATGTCATGTATATCCTACCCTGTTTTGGGACCCAAGCCAACCTACATAAAATTTAAGACAGTACCATAAATAGTAGGAATTTCCCATCATAGATTTTCAGATTTCATCATAGTAGGTAGTTGCCCTGCCACACACACACAAAAAGAATCACCCTGTCCAGCTGATAAGGATTGACAATTGATGCATGGATGGTATCTATATGTTAGTTTATTTGTCAGGACTGTGTGGGAAAAGGAAGAGAGACAGGTAATAATATTGGGAGCTCACTGAGGAATCATTAAGGTGATGATGGAATCCAGAGACTCAGCACTGTGGGACATGGATGGGAAGGTAATTTAGGAAGCAGGACTTGTGAGGCTCAAGGGGCTAGTGACTCAAGAAGGACTTCCTGAATAGCTGCAGACATGAAACCCCTGGGAAGAGTATTTTACTACTCTCAGCTCAGGGCGAGGTGTGGCTCACTTTGTTTCAAAGCAGGGACAGTGCTTCTTGTGACAGTGCTATACTGGAGAGTGTCATAATTATTGGAGAACAAGTCAGATTAAGGATTAAATAGAACTGTGAGCTAGTTAACCCCATGACACATGTCTTGTCTCATTATTCCTGGCCTGGTTGCAACATATTTATTGATTTTGAGAAGCTATGACAGACCTAGATATATGAACTGATCCTTACCAGTGGATAGAAAAGAAGCTAGAGGGAAGATGGGGGGATAGGAACAATTTTTTTTATACAGATGATATGTGTACCTGAAGCACTGCTGTGAAACTAATATGAAGTTCACAGTGCAGTGTCTGTTGCAGGTCCTACCTGCTTGATTTTAGATAGAGAACTACTGGGCTCTATGATAAAGTTGTGCAAATCATTTTGCATGGGACAAGCAAACTGCTCGATTCTGTTATTAAGTCAGAAACTATTTGGTTTTAGTTTCTGCTTTACGGAACAAACAAATTCACATAACAGCAATAATATATTCACCTTTCATTATTAACCAAAAAAAACACGTTGCAGTCATTATTGCCTAATAAAATCCTTCCGCTGATTATTACTAATCTGAATTCTTAAATGTGTTGAAATTGACTTTGATTAATATGATATATACTTCAGAAACAACATAGACACATAAATAGACAGTTAAAAGCTTAGTTGCCACTAAATTTCAATAGCAAACTGCATCACCAATTTTCAGCAGTAAGTTTCTCTAAAATTTAATTCCATGATGATCGTGCTTGGCTTTCAACAAAAATCAAACAGGTTGCATATGATCCCTAGGCCACAGGTTGCCCATACCTGAACAAATGGATTTTTCAAAGTCTTTGGGTGCCATCTCTATTTATCTCTTAGCTACAGAGAAGACTAGCATAGTTTGAAACCTCAAAAATTAGAATTAACTGCACTGTATCAGAAGTTATGTGTCAAGGCTCCAGAAATGCATTATGCTATAACAATTATACCTTTTAATGGGAATGACATTAAATCCTGTCATTGGTATAGCTGAAAGGTGGGAGAGTTCCACATGACCAAGGTAAGTAGGAACAGAGAAGGTAATAATCTCTGAAAAGAGACAGACTCTAGCATTGTTATTAGCTACAACAAGTTTCATATAGCTATAATGAAACAAAAGAAAAAGGATCAATGAGGCAAACTCCTCTGATAAACCCTGACAGCTAAAGCATAGCAGTAGAATTCTACAACATTGAAGAGGTGTTTAAGTGTGAAGGAGAAAGGTTCAATGTATTAAAGGTTTGCTTCTGTGCTTGTCACAGATCCACATAAATGCTTAATTACTTCATATTAGAAACCTGGGAAAGGGAAATATATGAAAGAACAGGTCTGTAACTATGTAATTGGAACTGAAGCCTGGAAATCCATTTTGTAAAGATGTGTAAAGATCTTTACAACTACAAAAGATCAACTTCACACAGATCTTATCTATATACATAGAGAACAATGCCATTTCAGAGCTTGATGTGTTCAAAAGAAATGTCCTGGTTGCTTTGCTTTTCAGACTCTTGTTTTGCAGGAAAGAAAATATCCTTTGCAAATACACGTAAAAGTCCAAAACGCTGCACAAAATGGACAAAATGTCCAATCTTGTGTTCAATTCTCATACCCCCCCAGCTGTCCTCATTTTGGCAGGGACAGTTTAATTAATCCTCTGTCATCTCATTTTCAACCTCTCTGAACATGTCACAGTTTCTCTCTCCTCCTCCCACTTTCCCCTTTGTCCTCACCTTATTTCTGTTGCTGCAAACTGAATTCAAATGCAAAAGTAGTTTGTATTCAGTTAACATAGCAAGGGGGGAGAAGGAAGGAGGTAGCATCTTGTGCTTCCCTGTAAATTCAAGCAAAAGCAAACTGCTGCAGCCTCTCCTACCTTGTGTGTTCTTTCTCATTACTAATTTTTGCCATCTTGACAATATGCTAATGTTGGTTGGTCACAACAGGTGATCTGTAATAATATTCAAGCCCCATGACTGTAACACTTTCACTTATGACATCTGGAAAGTCTGCCAGGTCCAACCCCAGAAACTTGGAGATCTTTCCATTGTTACTGTAGTTTCTACCCTGGACTTGAGGGATATTAGATATCACTTTGATATCAATAATTTGGCCTTCTTTACCTATTCCTCTCCATGTGCTGCGAGGTCCCCCGGACAAGCTCACAGACAGGCACGGCCACTAATCGCTGTAATATTCCAAACAATACAGGCTGGCCAGAAATAGCTGTCCTGCCGCTTCAGGAAACCTCAAAGGCAAGTATTCTATTATGTATGCATGCTACTTACAAAGAACTCCCTACCCCGAGCAGGCAGCTTGCTTAGAAGAATCCTCATCTGTCAAGCATTCTGTGTTTGCATACTGTCTACTCTATTGTCAATTCAGACTTAACTCAATCATGCTAAATTCTGACCTTTCGGAGGCTTTGTCTCCAGCCCGAAACTCATTGTTTTCCCCAAGTACGGACTAGCCTACGGCCACATTTTCCTCTATATAAACTCCTGACTTTAAGAGCTTCTTCAGATTGCTCCTGACTTCCATCCAGCCTTGCTGCCACTTTGCTTGATGAGGCTTCCCCTCAGTCCCACGTACTGAGACTCCATATCTCTGAACTTCGGCTGCAGACTACCGGGCTTCAGGACAGGTGTATTATTACCCAAACCAACAATTCCTCTAAAAATCCCTCGATCCCACTCCAACTTTTATTTCTATAGTTATCTGTGTGAGTGTTCTGCATACACTGTTTGACTATATTTTAATAAAGATCACAATTATTATTTCAATTCTGTTTGCTTCTTGACTTGGCCTGACCCCGTAGACATTGGGTGAAAGATCTCACTCCATTGCCCTGCCTCTCGTATTGCTAGCTTGTGCTCTTGGCTAATTTCCCCAACTTTTATAATTGAGAGCGCATTAAAGTGTCCCTCCCAGGACCCCCAGAAAACAGGGTAACACCATCTTCTGAGATTATTCCTGCAAATGGTTCTGGAGATTTAATCCCTGCTTCAGCCGTCCTCAACATAAAGAGGGAAGCATATAGTAGGTGGTAGGATCCATAACAAAGTCCACCGGATTGCAAATTTGGACAAAAAATAGAGGGACAACTCATCTTTATACTAAAGAGTGTGGGCCCCAATTTAGGCACATGCAACTGGAAGATAAAAAAAAATACAGTTTCTTACTGCCAGGCCAACACCATAGGAGTCCTTCAACATCTGACAGCCCTCTGGAAATGCTACTCAGAAGGTTGCCGATGGTGGCATTCAAAGCCCAAACATTTTGGGTCCTTGATGTTGGAAGGAGAACCTTTCCCTATATATGCTGATGCAAGGACAGGGATCTGCAAAATCATCTCTGTCTCACATCAGTGGGGGCAATACAATGGGGAAGGACACAGAAGAAGGTCATCTTGGCTATGGCACCCCACTTAGGGAACAGGAAGTTTGGCATCAATGGTGTTTTCTTTCAATGGTAGGTAAAAACATGACTTTTTATTAAAGAGTTTGGGGCCTAATTTGAATTGACATTTTTTAAAACCCTCATTTAGACTTCTTATGTTGATTTAGCTTCTTGAGTTCTTTAATGTTTTAGCTTGCTCAAAATGTTCATTGATTCTAAATTAGAATTGTTTAAATTGTTATTGTCTTATTTGTTTCCTGCCCTGATATCTCATGATAAAATGGTGGGGTAAAAATACTGGAATAAATAATACATCAAAAATGAAGGTAGAAAAGAATCCCTGAAAATGAGTAGCAACTCACTGATGGAGGGCAAATTTGCAACTCTTCTCATGGCTTAGTGTCTAAGCTCTCCTATTCTCTCTCTCTCTCTCTCTCTGTATATATATATATACACACACACACACATTTAAATAGGATTTATCAAATTTAGAAGGTTTCACAAGGCTATAATGATTTTCCTAACAACACCTGCCTAGAGCAGTGTTACTTCTGCTGAATTCCCTTCATTATAACTGCTCTCTCTGGAATATTTCTCCTGTCAGTTACCTGGCAACCTTGACATATTCAGGTTTTAAGTGCCATCTGTGTCATTTTCCTCACCTTTACAAAAACTCAGAGATGAATAGAAGCTTAAAGGAAGCTTCCTTTTCCCAGGCCAGTGACTCAGCCCCCATTCAGAAGACAAGCTTATTCTTTTGTAAAAGGCTGCAAAGAGTCACAAAGGTTCAGAGCAGAAACATTCTCTGGCAACAGGTATCCCTCCATCCTCTCTCTGGCAAATTATATATATATATATATATATATATATATATATATAGAGAGAGAGAGAGAGAGAGAGAGAGAGAGAGAGAGAGTGCACTAGCAAGGATAGCTGACAACAAGTAAAACCAGCTGTGATAATGGGGCTTCACATTATCTAGACTTAGCTAAAGGGGGACATTTCCCTCTTCAGGTAAACCAAGGGTTAATAAGGTGTTGGGATTAGATTACATTTTAGTATGTGGTCAGCATCATAGGTCATGTGGTTCAGCATCACAGGTCATAGGGTGAGAACTGACCAATCAAAAAGAAAAGAAGTGAGCATCTTCAGGATGCTTCGAGATGCTTGGAGGGAGAAGTGATAAAAACTTCTTGGAGGCCATGTGGCCGAGAGACAACAGAGAGATAACAAAGGGATAACAACCAAGGAGCCTCCTGGAGGGGGTTCTGTGCCAGTAGCAGGCTGGAGGCCATAGGCCTCGCCTCCTGGCCCTTCCTTTTAGAACATCTAAGCCTGAGAACCATCTGTGAGTACTAGACTAAAGTTATCTAGTCGCGTTAGGGACTTTTCTGTTATTTTGGAGGCTGGCTGATCTAAAGAATGTATCTGTGCTTTCATATCTGTTCTTTCTGTAACTAAGCGTGCCTGGGAAGAGGGAGCTTCCCATGTGTGTTAATTTGCCTTGTTTATTTACCTATCTTTAATAAATACTTTCTGTAAAAGACCCCGTTTCTCTCCTTCCCACGCCAAGCTGGGTAGACTGGGGGACAAGGAAGATCCTTAAGCTTAGGGATGTACGTGGCTGGACAGGGTCCCGCTGTACTGTCCAAGGGTCCAGATAATTCATAATTCAGCGGGTGGTGGCGGCGAAGATGAATTAACAGCTAAAAATCATAAAGGCTGGAATATACATCCCAGCAGCGCATGGTGTCATTTTCCAGCTTCACATGGTGGCATATGGTGGGATGTGGAATTTCCAGTATCACATGGTGGCAGCGGTATCGAATTGGAGAGTTGGGGGTTTAAATTGCAGAAATTAGGGGGTTTTCAGTCTCTCTCCAGTATCCTCTGTGTCTCCTGCGAAGGAATTAGATCAGGAGAGGGGGGGAGTGGGCGAGAGAGGGCTTCCTTGCCTTTGTTTGTTTAAAAAGGCTTTGAGAGGTTTTTTTTTTTTCCTTTTTTCCCCCTTCCCTCCCTCCTTGCAGTGGAAAGGGAGGGGGGTAGGAAGTGAGGGGGCTTGGTTTGGCTTTGTTGCTTAAACAGGCTTTTGAATTTTTTTTCCCCCTTTCCCTCCTTCCTGGTGGCTGGAAAGGGAGGGAGAGTGGGAGGTTGGGGGCGGAGTGGCCTACCAGAGTCACTCTTGGGGAAAGGGTGATTTTTGGGCTTTCAGTGAAGAGCTGCCTGCTCTGTCATGCAAAGCCTCTGTTTGGGAAAGGAGTGATTTTTCCTTTGGATTTCCTTCTTTCTACTTTGGTAGTGAGAGATGGATTGTTAAAGCTGCTAAACTCATTGTGTTCTGAGTCAGCAGCCGGCATTTTCAGTCTGCTTCTCTGCCCAGCTAGTAAATCTACATATCAAAAGGAAGGTGCTTGTAGCAGGAATTTGCTAAGTACCTAAATTGAATCACTGAGGCAGAGGTTTTCTTGTTCTCTCTCTGTTCCTTCAGAAGGAGGAGGGGTGCAGAAAAGGGGGCTGAGGAGAAAGGCTTGAGATTTCTCCACTTTTCTTGCTTTTGGGATCCTGGCACTGTATATTCTTTGGAGCAGCCAATCAGACGTTTGTTTGTTTTTAAGTTTTCGCGTGCACAGAGGTAGTTAGTGTATGAAACTCAGGTCTGGAAGGCTGTTAGAATACAGTATGGATCCTGAAGTTGCAGTGACCCCTACTGGCAGCAATGCCACACAGCAGGATGCTACAGAAGATAGCTCATCTGCTCAACCAGCTACCCCTAGTGGTAGTAATCTGGCACTGCAAGGGGCTGCTATGCCAGCAACAACCCTTGCCCCTCCTGCTGCTTTCTGGGACACAGTACGCCTTATGCATGACAAGTTGACACCTGAACAGATTTCAGGCTTCCTGGATAAAACTGTTGACATGATGCGGCTGAACTCTACACAGGCCTCCACTGGAACTCAGGAAGCTAGTCAACGGAATGCAGAGCCACGACTTGCTCTTACCCGCCTCAGACAGCTTCCAGTTTACAAGGACTCAGAGGATTTTGAAGCTTTTCTGGTCTCCTTTCTTCATGCAGCAAATGATTTGGGGATTCCTGAGAAGAACTATATGAGTGAACTTCGTTCTACTCTCACAGGAACTCTGCGAGTAGTTGAATCCCGCATGCCTGCTGCTGACATGAATGATTTTTCCAAATTTGTGGCCTTAGCTCGGGAGAAACTTGGACTCACACCAGAGAACGCTAAGGCCCACTTTCGCAACACCAGGAAAAAAGCTGGTGAATCATACAAGGACATGGCCTGTACAATTCAGAGATCACTGGACTCTTGGATGCAAGCAGCTAAAGCTTCCACCAAGGAAGATGTCCTGTTCCAGATAGCATTGGAGCAATTCTTGAATCACATACACCCTCAGACATCATCCTTTGTGTTACAACAAGAGCCTAGGACGCTGGAAGAAGCTGCCAGGGCAGCAGATCGGTTTGTTGCCTCCAGAGGTGAGGAGGTATTCCAGCCTACTATGGTCATGCCTTCTACAGACAAGCAGGAATACCAACAGCCACGCCAGGATATCTCTCGACGACCTGTACAGAAGCACAACACTTCCACCCCAAGGTCATCACTACACGATACGAAGCCTCAGGTGAACAGCTCTACCACGAAGTCACAGCCCCGCTACAGCCAGCAGGGCCAGTCAGGGAAAAAGGCTAGCCCTAAATGCTTTCTCTGTGGAGAGCTTGGACATATTAAAGCCAACTGTAAGCAGAAGCCAAAGTTGGTCCAGTTAGTGGTTGCGTCGACCTCCAGGGATACTACCACTGATTCGTCAGTTGATCCTGATCCTGACATGATCCCTCATCACAGAAGACACACACTGTGGGTAGGGGGCAGGAAAGTTGTGGCTTACGAGACACTGGAGCCCAACTTTCTGCTATTCATCGTGCATATCTGGATCCTGGTCTTGTTGATGACCATATTAAGATCACCATCAGAGCATTCAGGGCTCCTCCAGCTCAACTACCAACAGCACGCGTTCCTGTTCAGTACAAGGGCTGGAAGGGTGTTTGGACTTTTGCTGTCTATGATGACTTCGAATGTCCTGCTCTGTTGGGTGATGATCTCGTCTTCCATGCTAGTCAGGCCCGGAAAGTGTCCAGACAGCATGCCATGACAACTCGCAGCCTGAGCAGAGGTCAGTCTTCACTGCAACCTGAGGACCAACCTGAACTTGGACTGCAGTCACTATCTCCTGCTACACCAGAAGGAGTCCTGCCGGAAGAGGTGGAGGAACCTGGTGAGGACTCTCAACATAGCATCGTAGGCCCAGAGATCGAGATCATCCATGCTGATACCTCGGATGTCGGAGCAGCTGCTGGCGGAAGTCCAGGAAGAGCTTCTCCATGCCAAGAGGATAGTCAGCCTGGTCTCATGCTGGTCCCTGTCACACCTGACTCAGCGCTGCCCAGGGGGGCGGGAGTGTCTCAAGTGGGCACCAAGCAGAGTCAGGTGCTGGACAACTTGCCTGAGATGCAAAAGGTTGGTGCAGAGGAGGAGAATCCAACAACGCTGACTCGAGAGCCAGCAAGGGATTCAACAGCAGCTGAGACTCCAGAGGACACTCCAGCCAAAGGAACAGAACCTGGAGAAGCTGCAGTGCAACGAGAATCTGAGGCAAGTCTGCCACTCCAGGTGGAACAGCTGGTTCCTGTTCAGCGACAGCAGTTCCAGGAAAACCAGGAAGCAGATGAGAGCCTTCAAGCTGCCTGGACCAGAGCAAAGGAAGAGGCGAAGTCTTCTCCAACAATGAAGGGGCCCAGATTTGTAATCGTTGAAGGCCTATTGTATCGTGAGTCTGGCCCAAGAGGTAGCAAGGGGGGCGTACGCGCTCAGAGACAGTTGCTGGTACCTTCTAAGTATAGAGCCAAACTCTTGAGTCTGGCTCATGATCATCCTAGTGGACATGCTGGGGTGAACAGAACGAAGGACAGATTGGGAAAGTCCTTCTACTGGGAGGGGATGGGCAAGGATGTTACTGATTATGTCCGATCCTGTGAGGTTTGCCAGAGAGTAGGGAAATCCCAGGATCAAGCCAAGGCCCCTCTCCAACCACTTCCTATTATTGATGTCCCATTCCAGAGAGTGGCTGTGGACATCATGGGACCTTTCCCTAAGAAGACTGCTAGGGGAAAGCGGTATGTGCTCACCTTTGTGGACTTTTGCACTCGTTGGCCAGAGGCTATTCCACTAGGTGGGATCTCAGCTAAAGCAGTAGCCCAAGCTTTGACAGACATATTTGCAAGATTAGGTTGGCCTGCAGAGATTTTAACAGATGCAGCTTCCAATTTCAACTCCAAGGTCATGCAGCGCCTGTTAGAAGCACATGGTGTGCGCCATCTTACATCAGTACCTTACCATCACCAAACTAATGGGTTGGTGGAGCGTTTTAATGCGACTTTGGGGGCCATGATCCGTAAGTTTGTGAATGAACATTCCAATGACTGGGACTTGGCTCTACAGCAGTTCTTGTTTGCTTACAGATCTGTTCCACATCCAAGCCTGGGTTACTCACCCTTTGAGCTGGTCTATGGCCATGATGTGAAGGGGCCATTACAGCTGGTTCAAAGTCAGTGGGAGGGGATTATTCCTTCTTCCGGGACTAATGTGGTTGATTTTGTGACTAACTTGCAGAATACTCTCAGGGAAGCATGGGCAGATGCTCATGAGAATCTGCAACAAGCACAAGAAAAGCAGAAGACCTGGTATGACCAGTATGCCAGAGAACGTTGCTTTGAGAAAGGAGACCAAGTGATGGTCTTGAAGGTGATCCAGGCTAACAAGATGGAAACTTCCTGGGAAGGTCCTGCAACAGTGCAAGAACGCATTGGGACAGTGAACTACCTCATACAGTTTCCAGACTCTAGGGTTAAGCCAAAAGTGCATCATGTGAATTCACTGAAACCCTTCTATGAGAGGCCTAATCATCTTCTCACACTTTCAGTCCAGGAAGATGAGGAGGAAGAGTGGCCTGAAGGAGCTTTCTATGATCGGGAGGGTGGTAACTTAGAAGATGTTAAACCTTCCCAAAGACTCAGTGCTATCCAATGTAAGCAGTTCTTCCAACTGACGGGTAAGTTCACCTCCCTGTTTTCACCTATCCCAGGTCGCACCACAGATCCTCAACACGTGGTAGCCGCAGATGACAGCAGGCCATCAGCAGAACAGCCACGAAGGGTGTCACCAACGGGCAAAGAGGCGATAGAGAGGGAGGTGAAAGAGATGTTGGACATGGGGATCATTCGCCCATCACGCAGTCCATGGGCATCTCCAGTTGTCCTCGTGCCCAAAAAGGGCACGACAGACATACGTTTCTGCGTGGACTATCGAAAATTGAACTCCGTGACACGCCCGGAACATTATCCAATGCCCAGAGTGGATGAACTGTTGGAGAAATTGGGGCATGCTAAGTACTTATCCAGCCTCGATTTGACTAAGGGCTATTGGCAAATCGCCCTAGCAGAAGAGTCTAAGCATCGAACAGCATTCATCACTCACATGGGCCTGTTTGAGTTCAATGTACTTCCCTTTGGGCTACGCAATGCACCTGCAACTTTCCAGAGGTTGGTGGACTGTTTGCTAAGAGGGTGCGGGGACTTTGCTGTTGCCTATCTAGACGACATTGCAATCTTCTCAGACTCCTGGGAAGATCACCTGAAACACCTGGAGATTGTCTTCCAACGCATTAGTGATGCTGGGCTGACAGTCAAAGCAAAAAAGTGCCAGTTTGCACTGGACAGAGTAACCTACCTTGGCCATGAAGTGGGACAAGGGACTATCACTCCATTGCAAGCCAAAGTGGAATCTATTAATAGCTGGCCCATTCCTCGTTCCAGGAAGCAGGTGCAGTCATTCCTTGGCCTAGCTGGGTACTACCGGAGATTTGTGCCCAACTACAGGCAAGTAGCTGCACCTCTAACAGATCTGACAGGTTCCAAGAAGCCTAAGATAGTGAAATGGACAGCAGAGTGTCAAAAAGCCTTTACAGCCTTGAAGCAGGCCTTGATGGCAGATCCCGTGCTCATGGCACCAGATTTTGACAAGCCGTTCATAGTGGCTACAGATGCTTCTGACAGAGGCATTGGAGCAGTCTTACTACAAGAGGGTCCGGATGGCATCTTGCATCCCATTCTGTTCCTCAGTAAGAAGCTGTCTGCAAGGGAGTCCAATTGGTCCATTCCAGAGAAGGAATGCTATGCCATTGTGTATGCGCTAGAGAAGCTGAGACCATATGTCTGGGGACGTCGCTTCATTCTCCAGACTGATCATGCTGCCCTCAGATGGCTCCATACAGTCCGGGGGGCTAACAAGAAGCTACTCCGATGGAGTCTGGCCCTACAAGACTTTGACTTCGACATTCGACATGTGGCTGGAAGTTCCAATGTGGTTGCGGACTCCTTGTCACGCAGAGAACTGGAGGGAGGTTAAGAGGGATGAGCTTTCCATGTCTGTTATTGATAATATGGTTAACCTGTACTGTTGTGTGTTTGCATATATTCTCTGACTTTTCCTTCCTTAGGTCCCAGGATGAAATCCCAGCCGGTGTGACTCCAGCCTTCAGCTGTTTCCAGACCGTCTGAGATTTGGGGGGCGTGTGATAATGGGGCTTCACATTATCTAGACTTAGCTAAAGGGGGACATTTCCCTCTTCAGGTAAACCAAGGGTTAATAAGGTGTTGGGATTAGATTACATTTTAGTATGTGGTCAGCATCATAGGTCATGTGGTTCAGCATCACAGGTCATAGGGTGAGAACTGACCAATCAAAAAGAAAAGAAGTGAGCATCTTCAGGATGCTTCGAGATGCTTCGAGGGAGAAGTGATAAAAACTTCTTGGAGGCCATGTGGCCGAGAGACAACAGAGAGATAACAAAGGGATAACAACCAAGGAGCCTCCTGGAGGGGGTTCTGTGCCAGTAGCAGGCTGGAGGCCATAGGCCTCGCCTCCTGGCCCTTCCTTTTAGAACATCTAAGCCTGAGAACCATCTGTGAGTACTAGACTAAAGTTATCTAGTCGCGTTAGGGACTTTTCTGTTATTTTGGAGGCTGGCTGATCTAAAGAATGTATCTGTGCTTTCATATCTGTTCTTTCTGTAACTAAGCGTGCCTGGGAAGAGGGAGCTTCCCATGTGTGTTAATTTGCCTTGTTTATTTACCTATCTTTAATAAATACTTTCTGTAAAAGACCCCGTTTCTCTCCTTCCCACGCCAAGCTGGGTAGACTGGGGGGACAAGGAAGATCCTTAAGCTTAGGGATGTACGTGGCTGGACAGGGTCCCGCTGTACTGTCCAGGGGTCCAGATAATTCATAATTCAGCGGGTGGTGGCGGCGAAGATGAATTAACAGCTAAAAATCATAAAGGCTGGAATGTACATCCCAGCAGCACATGGTGTCATTTTCCAGCTTCACATGGTGGCATATGGTGGGATGTGGAATTTCCAGTATCACACCAGCCATAAAATGTCCCTCAACATTTCTCCCCAGATTTTAGCTGATTTTACATCTACGACGGAATGGAAGCAATAGGAAATCTCCTAATTCATTTTTAAATGATATTTTAGATTTATTTTCATATAGACTGTTGTGTATCTGCTAATTGTCGCAACTATCTATTCCCTAAACTTTTCCATCCCATCCTCAATTTTCTTTTTTCTCACCATCAGACACATATTACATTACCAGTGCACATAGGAGATAAAACACTGCCCCAAAAGAAGCTGCTATTATTTATTTATTTATTTATTTATTTATTTATTTATTTGTATCCCGCCTCTCCATATGGATTGAGGTGGCGAACAACTTACAAGTAGCATGTATTTCGAAACATTTCTATACATGCCCCCAACAAACTGGGTACTCATATGATGTGATCATACATAGGCTTATATCAAATTTCTTTTCAATTATAGAATTGCAAAGTTGGAAGTGATCAAAAGGCCATTTAGTCTTACCCCTTGCCATGCAGGGATACACAATCAAAGCACTCCTGACAGTTAGCCATCCAGTCTCTGTATAAAAACCTGCTGGAGACTCCACCACATTCTCAGGTAGCATAGTTCACTGCCAAAGAGCTCTTACTGTCAGAAAGTTCTTCCTAATGTTTAGGTGGAATCTCTTTTTCTATACTTTGAACCCATTGCTCTGTGTCCTGTTCCATAGAGCAGCAGAAAACAAGCTTGCCCCATCTTCCAAATGACACCCTTTCAAATATTTAAGCATGACTATCGTGTCACTTCTTAACTTTCCTTCCTCCAGGTTAAATAGATACAGCTACATAAGCAACTCCTCATAGGGCATCATTTCCAAACCTTTTACTATTTTGTTTGCCCTCCTCTGGACATGTTCCAGCTTGTCAATATCATTCTTGAATAGTGGTGTCCAGAACTGGACACAGTATTTCAGGTGGGGTCTGACCAAAGCAGAATAGAGTGGTATTATCACTTCCCTTGATCTACACACTATAGTCCTATTGATGCAGCCTAGAATTGCATTAAGTTTTTGTAGTTGCTGCATCACACTGCTGACTCAAGTTCAGCATGTGGTCTACTAAGACTCCTAGATCCTTTTCACATGTCCTGCTTCCAAGCCAGGTATCACCCATCCTATATCTGTGCATTTCATTCTTTCTTCCTAAGTGTAGTACCCTACACTTCTCCCTGTTAAAATTCATTTTGTTGGCTTTCTCCCAGCTCTCTAGTCTGTCAAGGTCATTTTGAATTCTGATCCTGTCCTCTGGGATAGTAGTTATCCCTTCTAATTTGGCATCATCTGCAAACTTGATGAGTATGTCCTCTATTGCATCATCCAAGACATTGATAAAGATGTTGAATAGCACTGAGCTCAGGACAGAACCCTGTGGCACCCCACTAGTCACTTCTTTCCAGGATGAACAGGAACCATTGTTGAGTACCCTTTGGGTTCAGCCGGTAAGCCAATTACAAATCCACCTAACAGTAGCTTTGTCTAGCTTACATTTTACTAGCTTGTTTACAAGTATATCATGGGGATTTTTATGTGGTGTTTGGCCAAAGTGTAGGAACATATGTGTGCACTGGTGCAATAACACTTAAAAGAATCACACTTGATGATATCATATTGCTTCCCCACCCCTTTGCAGCCTTTTGTCAATGTGTACATGTTGATTGGGAATGCAGACAAAAAGACAGATACAAATGAAATTAAGGAACTGAAAGCAGTGCCAAACTACATACACACAAATTCCAGAATTAATTTTAGGAAGTCTACTAAACTGGATAACTGTGGGAGCAAAACACGGGGGGGGGTGCTCACACTACACAATTATAGCACTATTTTTCCAATTTAATTTCCAGAGCAGCATACTATGGAATCCTAGGGCTTGTAGAGTGATGAGCTGCTAGACCCCTCTGACACAGAATTCTCAATACTCATTTCTAAACTGCAGATCTCAGGATTTCATAGGATAGTACCATGGCAGTTAAATTGGAATCATAACACAATAATTGTGTAACAAAAAGGGCCCCAGGTCAGCATGAACAATCAGAAAAACAACAGAGAAAGTGAACACAAGAAATCCCTAAGCAGGCTCCTGCAGTAATACAAGCACTGATAGCTGTCACTCAGGATTAAACTGAAATCCCATTCCTAATGTGAAATTTAGCTGATCTTCCCTACTGAGCCATTCTCTTCACCTGTGCACTCTTGAGGCAATACGGGAGAGATGAAGCCCATATCAAAGAGATCATGCCATCAGCCCATGGAGATGCCACTAATGATCAGAGACATTGTTGCTTCTCAAAACATTTATCATGTTTTCTTTTGCATTTTCTTGTTTTAGTATTTAACAATATACCACCATGTTCACCTTGGCAGAAAGAGGGTATGTATAGGTAATAAACAGTAGTAGTCATTGGAATCTAGATTGAGTTGATTACATTTAGGTTCTGTTGAAATCAATGGATTATATCCAGACTTTATCATATTCAGAGAAGACTGATTGAAATCAATAAGATGTTTTTCATGACTGAATGATTTCAGACCCTATTACACTACACTGTTATAAGCGCTATTATTCCACTAACTCCCATGGCAACATTCAATAGAATTCTGAGGTCTGTAGTTTACTGAGGCCAAAGAGCTCTCTGGCTGAGAATTCTAAATGTTCCTCCCTAAACTGCAAATTCCAGGATTCCATACCATGAGTTAAAGTGGAATAATATTGCTATAATAGTATAGTGTGATAGGGCCCTTAGTCTCACTGATTTCAGCTATGACTAAGACCCTTTCCACACCTTACCTGCATCCTGTGATGTCCCAGAATCATCCCAGCAGTGCCTTTGCTGGGATGGGAGCATACCCCAAACATTCCCCTCTGCACTTGACTGGCTGCCAGCAGATGGTAACACTTGGGACACACTCCTTCATTCTGCAGTGCAGCCAGCCACTTC